>CM076584.1:541212795-541538286 GCA_034641835.2 Pinus albicaulis | reverse complement strand
GATCAGAAAAGAACCTTTTACGTCACTGATGCAAAGGCCTCCTTCACTAGTGCGCACCAGATGCTTAAAGCGCTCCGTTTGGAAATGTCTAGATCCTACACCATATCATCTGAATGTCGAGGGGTGCACACAAAGGAACATATTTCTCCACTTCGATGAATCTAGCCTGAAGTATACCCGGGGAACAAAGCGAACTCAGAAGATTTCTCTAGACAATGACAATCTCATTCGAGGCATTCTCGCGCCGGGCAGCAGTGCGAAAACACACAGGGTGGTGTGGCAAGCCAACGACAGAGTTTCAAATATGTGAACGCTCCTTTCAAAAGCAACATTTATTAATCCTGAGCCACATAGTGTGGATTTATCTGTGATGCAAGGAGTACAATATGGAGGAATGAAAAGGCCTTAAAACCCTAACTTTCTTTGCTCTTGAAAGTTGTCTAAACGAGACCATAAGAAATGGGGAATTTCAAATTCAACCTACAAGGTCATGTTGAAATGCATACGCCTTTGGTAGCCGGGTAGAAAAGGTCAATATGAAAAGGGCTATCAATGTGGCTTGAGAAGTATATTTCGACTCTTGATCTTTCAAAACGAGAAGCCTTCGTATCATGGGGATAAGTAAATGATCAAATTAAAACTAGGCTCCAAGCACATGGTTTTAAAACCATAAGTTATCTTGGAGAAAAACTCATGATAACATTATAAAGGGTGCAAGGTGATGTTGTATTTTTAAAGTCAAAACGCAAACGTATATGATTTCAAAAGACCATATAAGACCGCCAAGCAAAGAAATAGCACCAAATAATTTTATGCTGAAGTTTGAATTAATGGCGCAGATATATAGGGTGGTCGAATTAAAATGCATTACAGATGGACGCATGCATGTCAACGTGGAAGTTTTCAACTTATGGTGAGACGTTGGAGTGACGATATATTTGCAACGGTCAAAACTTACGTTCAACACATAGTCATGACAAACCTATGATGGCAGCCAACGCATTATGATATGTTCAGAATGGATACACAGTCATCCAAAGCTAGAACAAAACCTACGCTGGCATGTTATAACAACTAGGGTGCAATGTATAACAATCTACAGTCATGTTTTAGCAGTGCGAGGCCACGTGAGATGGGGCAACAAAACTGCACGGACACGTGACATGGTGCAAAGGTGCGATGGCAAGTTTTTTACCTATGGTAAAAGTTGGAGCAAACGTATATATACACCTGTCAAACGTTATGGTAATAACACAGGTCAGAACTATATGCAAGTGCAGTAGGCAAGTTTAAACGTTTGGTGGCTGTCAATTTTACGTTGCAAATATGAAGCGGACAGTTACAAATACACGCCAACGTGTCGATGGGCAGTGTTAATCCACGTGGACCAGGCATAGATAGCGGTCAATCTTTGTTTAAAACCCAACGCAAAACTGCATGCACACGTTGCATGAAGATAAACGTTCGATGGCGGGTCTTTTATTTGAGGGCAAATATATACATGCAGCAATCAACGTTTTAATTAAAACACGGTCAGAGCTATATGAAAACAAATGTGAAGTGGGCTTAAATATTTCTATGATCGACAGAGTGATCAAAACTTATGTCTAAAACACGAGGCGGAGTGTATGAAAAACTAATGGTGTGTTACGACTAGGCACAAAGGTTTTGATGGTGAATTTTCATCACATGCTGGGCGCGAAGGCTTCCATGCATGGCAACTGTCATAAACAAGACCGTGCGTTTATGGTAAGTGCAGCAGGATATCGTGCTGAAATAGAATATGAATGATTTATGCTGACTTCTGTAGCCCCGACGGCGATATTCCAGGAGAGAATCGCTCTTCAAACCTGCTGCGCTGGTCACATTTAGAAAGGCGTTATCATTACTAAAAGTTTGCTTTTATTTTGTCCAAAGACGCTGTAAAACTGGATCAATGTCCCACGAAGATTGCATGCCATGCGTTGCTCACCACGGAAGCAGAATTGTCTATAATCCATTTGCAGAGAAAGCAGTAACAACACACCTGTCAGCACGATATTGATCCACTAACCTTCACCCTTCCGAGGCAGATAAATCTTTCATTTTATTCTAAATCCACCAAAACAATGAAGAATTCTCCACATACGTGATAAGAAAATTCGACCTGCAAGTTATCTTTGTGAGACAACCTCCGAGACAGTGAGGTCGTGCGCAGCATCAACATGCATGCAAATAGAACCCTAAACATTTTCACAGCAGATATACATACGTATAGGAGACTCTTCGACTCAGAGGAGAAGAAACCGCATAATAATTAGCCTTGCACAACGACAGATCTGGTTTCTGGAGGTGGGATCGAAGTGCACGACCAAAAATGGTATTTGAAGCTGCATGCTCTTGTTTTATGCAGGTTGAATTGCATACAGATTCAGCTGTATTGTTTTAGCCATTTCCATAGGATACAGATCCTCTAAGAGAAGCGAAACGCTCATCTTAACCAGTGCAACAATGACTACGGGACATATCTCCGATACAACAGATGCGAAATGCTCTATTGCAAGCGCAAGAGTCCCACCTTGAAAATTATGACGAAGATACTGATTCAAGGAGGCTTAAGGTTCGATGTTAAATCGGTCCAGCAGATTAATGTTATTAGATTTCCTTTGGAAGACTGGACATAGCATAGCAATGGTGCTGGTCTGCTTATAACCTGACTTGCCACCACGAAGACACGCTGTTCGAAGGGCACAGAGAAAACCCACTTGAGCCATTCTCCCTAATGACAAAATGGCGCAACATTTGACCACACAGGGGTCCAACTGATTTTAGCTGTGATAGATTATTTCATTTATTGTTTTGATTCCCTAACATTCATGGATAATTATATGTATGTACAGGGCTAATATAAATTCATTTATCTGCAAGTTATATGAGAAGAAAAAGGGACTATGTTGACTGATTTTGTTTTCTTGCAGGTAACATATCATTTCATGCAAATTCGCTTAATGAAGAAATAACACCGCCGGCAGATAGAGGCTGCTGTCTCACATGGCGACGGCTAAGCCAGGCCTTCGGAGAACAAGGATATGATATCTCTAAAATAGAAATGCAGAAGGATAAAACCCCAGGTCTCACATTGCCCCAGGTTGCAAATCCCAGCAGGTCGTAAGGTCGCATATCTTCGATTTTTTGCCTTTTGCGACCCCGCGACCTAGCAACCTAGTCTCAAGGTCGCAAGGTCGCACCTCTTCGGTTTTTCTGCCTTTTGCGACCCAACGACCTAGTCGCAAGGTCACATATCTTCGTTTTTCCACCTTTTGCGACCCTGCGACCTAGCGACCTAGTCGCAAGGTCGCGAGGTCGCATACCTTCGGTTTTCGGCCTTTTGCGACCCTGCGACCGAGCGACCTAATCGCAAGGTTGCAAGGTCGCAACTCTTCGGTTTTTTCACCTTTTCGACCTCGCGACCTAGCGACCTAGTCGCAAGGTTGCAAGGTCGCATCTCTTTGGTTTTTTCACCTTTGCAACCTCGCGACCCATCGACCTAGTTGCAAGGTCGCAAGGTCGCATTCTCTCATTTTATTACAACTTGTGACCCTGCGACCCTGTCAGGTCGCAGGTCGCAACAACAGCCAGGTTGCAGTTCGCAACAGCGGCTCAGGTCGCAGGTCGCAAAGGGACTGGGTCGCAAGGCAGCCCAACGATCAGGAAGATGAAAGGTCCAGGAAGCCCAAAGGGCAGGTTATGTTTTATAAATACTCCTTCGGGAGCTTGTAAAGGGGATTTTGGTTTGGGACTCGAATTGAATATATTGTATTACCAGAGGATTACACATTGAAACATGAATACAAGCATTTTGAAAAAATCCCTATGGACCTGATGTGTTTTGATGTGCGAACACTATGTGTATTTCATTGTACAGTTTCAAACATCCTATGATTAATGAAACTGCACTCTTCATGTCATCATTTATGCGTCATGGCTATCTGTGTTGTGTCAATGATGTTCAGTTTACCATCGGCTCTCTTAATGAATGTTAATGAACTATTTTATTAGCATTTCGTTTTATCTTTCAGAAAGTAAAGGGGCATCTCGCCATAAATAACTATTTCTTTTGTGGTCAGATACCTTACAAGCATAACCCCAAAGATGTGTTTCTAACGACACCTCCTTCGGCGTGTATGCTTTATTAATTGTCCCGCTACGCATAGTGTTATATACGTGTTTAATGCATCAATCATATGTCTTGTATCAGTTGATTAGGTGTGTATCCACTGTTTTATAGAGTTTAAGCGAGACCTAAAGCAAAGGAGAAATCAGTGGTAGCCGGACCCACACCCCGGACGGGATCCCTATTCCAAACGGTTCAAGGTCTAATTGGGACCTTTTACCAGGGAGATCCCCTCCTGTTGGCCGGACAGATTTTCCTATCAACAGAATTGGCACTAGAAGGAGGGCCCAAACCTCCGACCATATGGTTAACAAGAAGGGGGGCCAGATGACAAGCTGAGCCTTTAGAGCCTGCAGTTAATCTCATATCTGTAATGGCTCATTCCCAAATCATTCTCCTGAGATGTTTTTCGGAGTTTTATAACCCTAGATACTACATCTCCGATGAACTTATGTATCACTTGTCCCAGTTAAAATTTGATGGTGAAAATGGGGTGTCTATAACCCAACACTGTTCAGATTTTTTGGATTTTAGTGAGTGCTATGAAATTGACGATGAGGGTTTGATTTGTTTGCTTTTCTTCCTCACTCGCGAAGGTCGTGCTAAGCAATGGTGCCACACATTTCCGGAAGCTTCCATCCATTCGTTTGAACAACTCGCCCATAAATTACAACAAGCTTTTTACAGGTACGATCCTCATAACATTGTAATAAAGTTACATGACATTAGAATGGAGCCTCAGGAATCTTTAGGTGAATTCTTTATCAGATTCATTCATTATTGTTTTGAGTTCCCTGAGAGGGATGTTGATTGGAAATCCTTAGGTGATCATTTCAAATATGTGAGTCTCGCCTCCAAGGAGAGTGTTGCTTTTGGTGATATTCTCACCTCTCCTCCTGAGTTGTCTGAGAGTGGAGTTGTGACCTTGGAAGTCCTAAGCAAGGATAGACACTGGCAAGAGGATAAAGCCTATTGCACCACCTTTGAGTCTTTTACGTACCATGTCGAATCTGAACACCCCAGTGGCTCATTATCTCTTTTGGCTCATGAAACCTACCCCGAGCCCACTCGATGTCTCCTTGGACTTAGTCCTAAATCTGGTTCACATTAGAATTATGAATCAGATTCACATTCGGATTATGAATCTGGTTCACATTCGGATTATGAATCTGGTTCATATTTGGATTATGAATCTGGTTCAGATTCGGATGATGAATCTGGTTCACATTCTGATTATGAATCTGGTTCATATTTGGAGGATGAATCTGGTTCACATTCAGACTATGAATCTGGTTCACATACAGATTATGAATCGACTCCTACCCCGCATAAAGTTGATTCCCTTGCAAGGTCTGCCAGATCATCATTTTCTCTGAATGACACGGATGCGCGGGTTGGAAAGCCTCGTATGGTTAACGCCCCTGCGACTCAATCTATTCGTTCATTATTCCCCAGTTGGTTTCCCGATCCCGCCACACCAGTAATTTCTTCGAGACATTCAAAATTTCCTTATACTGGTATTGGCGACAATCATAAGCACGCAGATGGTGTTCCACCATCACAGATCAAAATCGATGAATCTTTTAGATCTAATCTTTCTCACTCAGAATCTTTAGACAGCCATGGGAGCGATTATCTAACTGGGCAACCTCAAGATGTTCTCTTTATTGATCCATCCCAGTCGGTAACTCTCGGGGAGCCTGACATGCCAGGTGCCCAACTCGACCACATCGATGGTTGTAGCGATCACTCCTTATCTGAAAAAATATTCAATCATATAGCTAAGGATTGTCACTCACATCTTTTTTCCGACCATATGGAGACACCAACAGTCGATGATGCGCTTTGGGAAGTTTCAAGTACCCATCAGAAAGTCGAAGCGCTTCAGCTTCTGCCAATCGTTTCTGAGATGACGATCCCCAAATACCACGCTCCTCCCAGCATAACCGCGGTAAATCCACCCTACCTTGGCGAATCTAAAGAATATGATATATCGATCTATCAATCAGTCAACGCGCAAACATTTGACCAAATTGATACAAAGCCCACTGACATTTTGCAACTCACCATAATGCATGATCACATCCATTCGCCTATTAATCTCGCCCAACCATCAAAGTTGGGAAGCGCTCCGCTCGAAGGTCCAGAGTTTGTTCAAGGCGGTGAGGAATTTCAGGCTCCACTAAACATGGATTCAGATCCCCATACCCTTGACCAAACCCAAGAGCAACCTCGAGCTACGGTTTTCCAAACTAGGGTTTCTACGCTTGGATGCGCATGCATCTATAATTCGCCTGGCACTTGCTTATTTTTTCCATTCCATAAAACTGATGGTCCTCAACACCATGTTAAGATTGTCGGTCAACTCGACCAACCCTTTCCGGTTGATGTGCCTGAAAACAGGCGGTGGCTTACCCAGCGCCCATCAGATCTAGGATTGTGCATGAATGAATGTGTGTCATTTATAAATGTTGATTTTCAAGAACATATTGCTGCATATCAAGATGAGAGTGGGATTCAACTTACACAATCTATGCTGGCTTGTCCTTTGGGAAGTATCTATGATCGTCTTGCCATTGCACCTGCTCCTCAGGTAAGTGTTGTTGCTGCTGCACTTTTTTGGATACTAGCTCTGATCCTGATCATTGTTGCTCTTGCAGGTCAGGAACTAATGCGGTGGCTGCACTGGAAAACTGATTTTACATAACTCGACCGCATCATTGGTTAAACTAGGGTTTAGGTGTAGGTTAGCTAGGACATGCAATAAAATTTTTTAGCTTCAAGTTAATTAGGTTTGCTTGCCAAATTTTTTACTTCATAGTTTAAAAGTGTGTTTGTTGTTTTTGTTTACGATTAATATCTTAGGCAACATCATGTTACAAGTATTTTCTTTCATTTCCTTTTCAGTTGCTTGTTGTTGCATAAATAATCATTGCTTGTATTGCGCCTCTATGCCACCTACAACTGGTTGATCGTTCTCGCACATGCAATTGCATCGCATCCTGAGCCTCGCCTTTTACATTGCGTCGTACTCTCTCTTCCTCACATCAATTTTGTCATGTCGCCTGCCACTGCACGAGCCCTCATTACAACCCTATCACCTTGCAGTCTTGTTTTGCCCCGATTGCTGAAGCAGTAACTCCATTGTTTTGGCGTGAGGTGCTGGTGGCTATCTCAAGAGGCATCTTTCTCTTAGGACGAGTCATTGAAGTCGCATTCTCAACAGGATGCCTATGAGTCTAAACTCATTTAGCTAGGGAGATACGAGCCGGTTGCATATGGGAGACCTAATGAGTTCGAATGACCCCTACCCGTAGCCTAAGCCTTGTGCCCAGCATAGTCTTGGACATCTTAATGATCTGTTTTGCACGCTTCACCTATTATGGTGGATGGGATGTGAAGGTTCGGCACAAGGGCAAACGCAAATCAGGATATCTTTTAGTTTCTGTAACATGAGAAACAACCTCTCTTGCTCGTAAAACAAGTCGGGATCCCTCATCCGCCCATGAAAAATAAGTGCCATGAGCACATGAAAATAAGTGCCACGAGCACATGAAAATAAGTGCTGTAAGCACATGAAACAAATAAGGGTAAAGGATCGAGAAAGGCTTCCTGCGCAGAGAGGTAATGCAACGGCTCCGCCGGGGTACTGACCAGGCTCGCTGGCAGCGGAGCAACGTTTGTGATTTCTTGAAGTGACTCCGCCGGGGTACTGTCCAGGCCTGCTGGCAGCGGAGCAACACTAGAAGCTTACTTTAAAAATCCTGAGAATAATAAACCCAGTGCCTTGCTCTTCACATCATCAACAAGCTACTGGCATCTGTGAGCTTTCTCTTTGATGTGTTTCTGATTAGCGGGACTTAGTTGAGGCACAAGGATTAGGCATACCTGTAAAGGGCCAAAGTAATACAAAGGGTACCCATGGAACTGGTTCAATATTCCCTTGCATCATTATCCGGACTCAGACTATTGTGGTGATATTGACAGAGATGTTGGATTCTACCAGTGGTTCACCATTTGTTGTAGCCGCTACAACACCACCCAAAATTTTGGGTATATTTAAAATTTTGGGTTCCCCCTCTACTCGCCTAGGCGTTAAAGTCTTTCACCTCACCTGTAGCCAGCGACATCCCACCGACCTATCCCCAACCCCTCATGAGTTGTTTCACCATCATGATCAAATGTCGTTGTTACAATCACACCATATGTGGGAAGGATCATCTAGTGTACGCCCGAACACTCTTGTCGCAGTCGCGCCATGTGTAATGAGATTGCCATGCATACGTTTGAATGGAAACCTTTTGTGTATTGACGAATAAAAGCCTTCCTACTGTAGGTCATTACGCTGTTGTTTTGAATACTTCTCTTAGGCTTGTTAGTTTCATATGTTTTATCTGTGGTCACCATTATCAAAGAATAATTATGATGTCGTTATGTTCCACACAGGTCGACCCCACAGGTGACAAACTCCTCAGTCGTGTCAGGACATCAAGGGTAATAAAATTGGACTCAACGACGAGGCCAAAGTTGCGGAACAGGGGAGGATCAGAAGCAAGTGATCAGTACTGTTAAAATGAGGATGGTGTGATGCACATCGATCAGAAAAGAACCTTTTACGTCACTGATGCAAAGGCCTCCTTCACTAGTGCGCACCGGATGCTTAAAGTGCTCCGTTTGGAAATGTCTAGATCCTACACCATATCATCTGAATGTCAAGGGGTGCACGCAAAGGAACATATTTCTCCACTTCGATGAATCTAGCCTGAAGTATAGCCTGGTAAACAAAGCGAACTCAGAAGATTTCTCTAGACAATGACAATCTCATTCGAGGCATTCTCGTGCCGGGCAGCAGTGCGAAAACAAAAACACACACAGGGTGGTGTGGCAAGCCAGCAACAGAGTTTCAAATATGTGAACGCTTCTTTCAAAAGCAACATTTACTAATCCTGAGCCACATAGTGTGGATTTATCTGTGATGCAAGGAGTACAATATGGAGGAATGAAAAGGCCTTAAAACCCTAGCCTTCTTTTGAAAGTTGTTTAAACGAGACCATAATAAATGAGGAATTTCAAATTGAACCTACAAGGTCATGTTGAAATGCATACGCCTTTGGTAGCCGGGTAGAAAAGGTCAATATGAAAAGGGCTATCAATGTGGCTTGAGAAGTATATTTCGACTCTCGATCTTTCAAAACGAGAAGCCTTCGTATCATAGGGATAAGTAAATGATCAAATTAAAACTAGGCTCGAAGCACATGGTTTTAAAACCATAAGTTATCTTGGAGCAAAACTCATGATAACATTATAAAGGGCGCAAGGTGATGTTGTATATTTAATGTCAAAATGCAAACGTATATGATTTCAAAAGACCATATAAGACCGCCAAGCAAAGAACTAGCACCAAATAATTTTATGCTGAAGTTTGAATTAATGGCGCAGATATATAGGGTGGTCGAATTAAAATGCATTACAGATGGACGCATGCATGTCAACGTGGAAGTTTTCAACTTATGGTGAGACGTTGGAGTGAAGGTATATTTGCAACGGTCAAAACTTACGTTCAACACGTAGTCATGACAAACCTATGATGGCAGCCAACGCATTATGCTATCTTTAGAATGGATACACAGTCATCCAAAGCTGGAACAAAACCTACGCTGGCATGTTATAACAACTAGGGTGCAATGTATAACAATCTGCAATCATGTTTTAGCAGTGCGAGGCCACGTGAGATGGGGCAACAAAACTGCACGGACACGTGACATGGTGCAAAGGTGCGATGGCAGGTTTTTTACCTATGGTAAAAGTTGGAGCAAACGTATATATACACCTGTCAAACGTTATGGTAATAATACAGGTCAGAACTATATGCAAGTGTAGTAGGCAAGTTTAAACGTTTGGTGGCTGTCAATTTTACGTTGCAAATATGAAGCGGACAGTTACAAATACACGCCAACGTGTCGATGGGCAGTGTTAATCCACGTGGACCAGGCATAGATAGCGGTCAATCTTTGTTTAAAACCCAACGCAAAACTGCATGCACACGTTGCATGAAGATAAATGTTCGATGGCGGGTCTTTTATTTGAGCGCAAATATATACATGCAGCAATCAACGTTTTAATTAAAACACGGTCAGAGCTATATGAAAACAAATGTGAAGTGGGCTTAAATATTTCTATGATCGACAGAGTGATCAAAACTTATGTCTAAAACACGAGGCGGAGTGTATGAAAAACCAATGGTGTGTTACGACTAGGCTCAAAGGTTTTGATGGTGAATTTTCATCACATGCTGGGCGCGAAGGCTTCCATGCATGGCAACTGTCATAAACAAGACCGTGCGTTTATGGTAAGTGCAGCAGGATATCGTGCTGAAATAGAATATGAATGATTTATGCTGACTTCTGTAGCCCCAACGACGATATTCCAAGAGAGAATCGCTCTTCAAACCTGCTGCGCTGGTCACATTTAGAAAGGCGTTATCATTACTAAAAGTTTGCTTTTATTCTGTCCAAAGACGTTGGAAAACTGGATCAACGTCCCACGAAGATTGCATGCCGTGCGTTGCTCACCACGAAAGTAGAATTGTCTATAATCCATTTGCAGAGAAATCTTTCGTTTTATTCTAAATCCACCAAAACAATGAAGAATTCTCCGCATACGTGATAAGAAAATTCGACCTGCAAGTTATCTCTGTGAGACAACCTCCGAGACAGTGAGGTCGCGCGCAACATCAGCATGCATGCAAATAGAACCCTAAACATTTTCACAGCAGATATACATATGTATAGGAGACTCTTCGACTCAGAGGAGAAGAAACCGCATAATAATTAGCCTTGCACAACGACAGATCTGGTTTCTGGAGGTGGGATCGAAGTGCACGACCAAAAATGGTATTCGAAGCTGCATGCTCTTGTTTTATGCAGGTTGAATTGCATACGGATTCAGCTGTATCGTTTCCGCCATTCCCATAGGATACAGATCCTCCAAGAGAAGCGAAACGCTCATCTTAACCAGTGCAACAACGACTACGGGACGTATCTCCGATACAGCAGATGCGAAATGCTCTGTTGCAAGCGCAAGAGTCCCACCTTGAAAATTATGACGAAGATGCTGATTCAAGGAGGCTTAAGGTTCGATGTTAAATCGGTCCAGTAGATTAATGTTATTAGATTTCCTTTGGAAGACTGGACATAGCGTAGCAATGGTGTTGGTCTGCTTATAACCTGACTTGCCACCACGAAGACAAGTTGTTCGAAGGGCACAGAGAAAACCCACTTGAGCCATTCTCCCTGATGACAAAATGGCGCAACATTTGACCACACAGGGGTCCAACTGATTTTAGCTGTGATAGATTATTGCATTTCTTGTGTTGATTCCCTAACATTCGTGGATAATTATATGTATGTACAGGGCTAATACAATTTCATTTATCTGCAAGTTATATGAGAAGAAAAAGGGACTATGTTGATTGATTTTGTTTTCTTGCAGGTAACATATCATTTCATGCAAATTCCCTTAAGGCAGAAATAACACCGCCGGCAGATAGAGGCTGCTATCTTACATGACGAGGGCTAAGCCAGGCCTTCAGAGAACAAGGTTATGATATCTCTAAAAAAGAGATGCAGAAGGATAAAGCCCAGGTCACGCATTGCCCCAGGTGGCAAATCCCAGCAGGTCGCAAGGTTGCATATCTACAATTTTTTGCCTTTTGCGACCCCGCGACCTAGCGACCTAGTCGCAAGGTCGCAAGGTCACACCTCTTCGGTTTTTCTGCCTTTTGCGACCCTGCGACCCAGCGACCTAGTCGCAAGGTCGCAAGGTCGCATATCTTCATTTTTCCACCTTTTGCGACCTTGCGACCCAGCGACCCGGCGACCTGAGTCGCGAGGGTATGGAGTCGCATACCTTCGGTTTCGGCCTTTTTCGACCACTGCGACCTAGCAACCTAGTCGCAGTGCTATATCTTCATTTTTCCACCTTTTTGGGCCCCGCGACCTGACGGCCTGGTCGTTTTTGTGCCAACTTACTTTTTTCCGGCTTGCAACCTCGCGACCCGGCGACCTGAGTCGCGAGGTCGCAGGTCCCCCATTCTCTCATTTTATTACAACTTGCGACCTCGCGACCCGGTCGAGAGGCAGCCATGGTCGTGCGTTAAGAAGCGGTCGCAACGGTGGCTCGGGGGGCGAATTTGCAAAAGGAGGAGGGGGCCGCAGGCGACCCAACGATCGAGGTCCCCGAAGGTCCGGAAAGCCCAAAGGGCATGTTTTGTTTTATAAATACTCCTTTGGGAAGCTTGTAAAGAGGGCTTTTGGTTTGGGACTTAGATTGAATATATTGTATTAACAGAGGATTACACATTGAAACATGGATACAAGCATTTTGAAAAACCCCTTTGTTGGATCTGATGTGTTTTTCTGTGCAAACACTATGTGTATTTCTTATATAGTTTCAAATATCCTTTGATTAATGAAGCTGCACTCTTAATGGCATCATTTATGCATCACGGCTATCTGTGCTTGTGTTAATGATGTTCAGTTTTTCATTTCTCTTTTAATGGATGTTAATGAATTTGTTTATTAGCATTTCGTTTTATCTTTCAGTAAAGGGGCATCTGGACATAAAGAACTATTTCTTTTGTGGTCAGAATACCTCACAAGCATAACCCCAAAGATGTGTTGCTAACGACACCTCCTTCGGCGTGTATGCTTTATTAATTTTCTCGCTACGCATAGTGTTATCTACGTGTTTAATGCATCAATCATATGTCTTGTATCAGTTGATTAGGTGTGTATCCACTGTTTTATAGAGTTTAAGCGAGGCCTAAAGCAAAGGAGAAATCAGTGGTAGTCGGACCCACACCCCGGACGGGATCCCTATTCCAAACGGTTCAAGGTCTAATTGGGACCTTTTACCGGGGAGATCCCCTGCTGTTGGCCGGACAGATATTCCCGTCAACAGATACTTAGCATGAGTACACTTGAAGAGGATTTCACTGGTAAGAAACCTGATGTTTCACACTTTAAGATTTTTTGGCTCATTTGTTTATGTGCAACGTGACCAAGCACGCCAGGAATAAACTGGAACCGACAGCTGAGATCGAGATTTTTGTGGGGTACACTAAAACACCCCATAATTATCGTGTGTATTTTCCAAACAACAGAATGAATTTTGTGTAACGGGATATAAAATTTGATGAGGAGAAAGCCATGCGGTTTTCCCTTGAGAGGGAGATGGACTTGCATGCAGAGGAGGAATTGTTTGTTCCTAAGGATGAGCCTCAATATGTGGATCATCCACATGCGGAGGAACATGGAGTGGAGGAAAACACTCATGCAGAGCCATCCATCAGAAATGGCATAAGGCGCACCACGGAAGCTGATAGATTCACACTTGATGTTGTAAAGAATGTAGGAGATCCTACTTCACAGCATAGACAAAGACAGTCTCTTGACCGATTTACTGGATACATGACTCTTAGGAGAAAATGTACTACGACTGAACCATCTTCCTTTTAGGAAGCAGTGTAGCAACCAACTTGGGTTGATGCAATGGTGGAGGAGTATGACTCCATTGTCAAGAACAGTGCATGGGAGATTGTCCCAAGACCGGTCGACAAATAAGTGGTTGGATCGAGATGGATCGACAAGGTAAAGCAAGTCACTGATGGGAGTGTGGAGAAATACAAGGCCAGATTTGTGGCCCGGGGATTCTCACAGATCGAGGGGATCAATTATGATGAGACTTTTGCACCTGTTGCAAGGTACTCTTCCATAAGATCCATCCTTGCACTCTCAGCGCAGATGGGTTGGCGCATTCATCAGATGGATGTGAAAACTGCGTTTCTCAATGGGATCATTGAGGAAGAGGTGTACATAGAGCAACCTGAAGGTTTCGAGATCTTCAACAGTGAGTCGCGTGTGTACCGACTCAAAAGAGCATTGTATGGGCTGAAGCAAGCACCCTGTGCTTGGTACACTCGGATATACAACTATTTCATTGGACTGGTGATGAACAGCTGATACACTCATGCAAGGGAGTTCGAAATGAAGGACATGGGACTCCTTCATTATTTCCTTGGATTGGAAATATGGCAGCGGGATGGGGAACTTTTTGTCTCAGGGAAAGTATACAAAGGAGATACTGGGTAAGTTTCACATGGGGAGCCGCAAACCCATGGATACTCCTCTTCCAAGAAATTGGAGGAAAGAGGATGCTACTTCTGGAGATGTATTGGATGCTACTATTTACAGGCAGTTAGTTGGTTCACTGATGTATCTAGTGAACACCAGACCTAACATTTTATACACATTTAACCAACTGAGTAAAGCTATGGTTAATCCTACCAAGCTCTTTTGGAACGGGGGGAAGCATGTCTTGAGATACCTGAGCGGCACATCAGAGTATGGTCTATGGTACAGACAGATAGAGGGAGTGAAGCTTCAAGGCTTCACGAATGTAGATTCGGTAGGCAGTCCATCAGACAAAAATAACACATCGGGAGGGATCTTCAACATAGGATCAACAATAGTTTCCTGGTACAGTAGGAAACAACGATCTATGGCACTCAGGTCAGCAGAAGCAGAATACATGGCAGCAAGTCAAGCTACATGTGAGGCTATCTAGATGAGAAAGATCTTGGTTGGTTTGTTTAGTTCTCATATGGATCTGACAGTGATTCATTGTGATAATTAGAGTTGCATTAAACTATCTATTAATCATGTGTTTCATGATAGGTCCAAGCACATAGATATCTAGTACTATCATGTCAGAGATTGTGTGCAGAGAAGAATAATGTTGCTTCAGTACATTCCCACAGAAGATGATGATGCATATATTCTGACGATGGCAGTCACCAGGAGAAAATTCGAATACCATAGAGATAGGATTGAGGTGAAGGATAATCCCTTTCTTGTTGAGAGGGAGTGTTGAGATTCAACAAGAAAAATTTCAGCACCCACGCCTAGTGCATTAAGCACCTACACTAGGGTGGGGCCCATAGGGGCTGAATTTGGTGCATGTCTATTTTAGTTATCCCTTAATTCAAATGGGCAATAAAATGTAATCTAGTCTCAAAATTAACTTGTAATAGTTAACTAAGAGTGATAAACTCAGTTAGCTCATGGATTCTGAGTTATAGGTAGTTAAGTAATTATAGTTGTAACAGAGTTCGAAGTGCAGTGGTGCATTAGTTAATGCAGTTTGTAATCAGTTTAACTCAACTAAGTGAGTTAAACTCAATTGTTATAGTTGTAATTGCTTGATACACTAATGAGAGATCAAGTGAATTAAATATTAATTAATTCACAATCAGTGATCTCTCATGCAACTGAGGATTTACTATTATTAGTTGCATGCATGTCAGATCCAGTGGAGACCTAGTTGAGATCTAGGTGAAAGGGAAGTTGACTATTAGTTATAGGATTATTGTGTTGCACCCATGCAACCAAACACTGATTTGAGTTCCCATGATACTTGCGCAATCAAGGAATGCCAAAATTCCTATTATTTAGGGATTGCGTTCATCAGGGATTGTGCAAACAAGGCAGGTTTTCTGGAGGCAGTAAATTGGCTAAGTATTGGTAAGTTTTTGTAAGACAGTGTGAGACAATTAGCTGAGTACTAGAGGGCTCCTGTGAGAATATTTTTGTATGTAATTGTTTCACGATCCATGCTTAATATACAATAGAAGATAGTGGGGTTTTGAGCAGCAAGCTTTCCCTAGGAAATTACCTGTGTTGTGGTTTGATTTGATTCTTCTTTGCTTCATGTGATTGGCGATTGTGTTTCTAATTCTGAAAAATATTTATAGAAGAGATTTAACATTTAACTTTAGTACATTGTTAGATCGGATTGAATCCAAGATATACATGCTTGTTGTATAATTTCTACATGATGGTATAACCAAACATCTATTCTAAAGAGCAAGTAAATAAAGCATGTAAAGAAAACAATAAGATTTACTCTATGAAAGCATGTGAAGAAAGCATTCAAATTTACTCTATGGACGCATGGAAATGATTGGTTAATGTAATTAGTCTGTTTTAAAAGATGGGTAAGAGGCTCTACTCTAAGATTCTGGGGTATCCTTCCACATTCCTTCTATAATAACATTGCCAAGCAGCTATGAAAGCATGATGAAATGTAAATATGACAACATATAAAGTTAATCTAGAAAGCAAGCAAGAAAGTGAATCTTTATCTAATCCAATCCTAGCTCATGGAGAAGAGGCTCTACTCTAAGAGTCCTTAGTATCCTTCCACATCCAATGTTATGAAACCAACTCCAAAAATATAAGAAAATAGAGATCAACGCCTTAGAAATAAGCCACTTCGAGGGGGCAACCTCCTTTACATTACATAAATTAACATTTATTTGATGATGCAATTGAAAAACCTACTTTCTATATATAGGAGTCCATGGGGTCACAATATAATCCTAGTTGACCTAACAATAATAATGTAAGGGCACAACAATAACAATATGGGGGTTATAGGGGTACAATAATAACAATAAGGGGGCTACACTAACAATAATAAGAGACTACGCTAGTAATATAGGGACCTAACATGCCCCTCTCCTTCAAAAAAGTGTTTTCCTCAACGCTTGAGTAGCTTTGAATGCTTTTGTATAAAATTCTCATCCTCCCATGTAGAATCTCCAGTGGGTAAGTTCTTCCACTTGATGAGATACTCTAAAATTGATCGATTTCGTAGTTGTCAAGTTCTTATTTCTATGGTTGCTTCAGGTTCCAATATGATTTTTCCTTCCTCATCAAGTTTTGGAAATATTGTTTGAACTGGACTTTTTTCACCTATAACCTTCTTAAAGCATGAAACATGGAAAACTGGATGTACTCGAGAAGAAGCAAGAAGCTCCAATTTGTATGCCATAGTACCAATCTTTTGAAACACCTATAAGGACCATAGTAATTTGGCTATAATTTATTATCCTTCTTAGCTTGCTTGAGGGACATATGTTTGTATGGTCGTAGCCATAAAAATGCCTAGTCTCCTACATCAAAACTTCTCTCGCTGCGATGTTGATGTGCCTGTTGTTTCATTCGATTTTGTGCCAAATTTAGGTTATCCTTTAAGAGTTGGAGAACTTGTTTTTGATGTTCTATGTGATCTTCCACTGCTTGAACCTTATAATTTTCTCTTAAAGATTATGTGATGGACAGTGGATGATATCCATAAAGTGTCATATGTTAACACTCCACCAGATCTTTGAGGCTGAGAAGAGACCAACAAAGGTAACCATAGACAAAACTCTCGCCAAGTAGCTAGCCCTACTAGGCAGGGGAGGGAAATATCCAAGGGATCACAGCTAAGAGGGCCAGATCAATTAGGTTTTTGGCTAGGTATGGTAGCACAGGGGTTTTGATTGGTTGATTTGGGTGTTGGATGAGTGAATTAGGTCAAATAGGAAATTAGGTCAGGGCAAAAGGACTAGCAATTGCAGACATATGATGGGGCAAGGTAGGTAGTTACTTTAACAGTTTAAGGAGGTTTTTATGGAATCAATATACTGGTGAGGTGAGAAAAAGAGCATGACATACATGAATTCTTTTTAAACTGAAGAAATGAACACAAGTATGTTGATTCTCCCAAAACAGAGCATTAAACATGAATTCTGCTTATCTCACTTAATAATCAACACATTATAGAAATTACATGATCATGGAAAGTAAAGAAAATTCATACATATGTAAAGATAAGGAGAAACTATGTCAAAATATAGTACCACAAGAATCCCACCAAAATAGCTGCAACTCTCTCAATAAATTCCTGCCAATAGTATGATTTAATAGTGTTTTTGATCAATACAACAACATCCAACCTCTCAAATGAGTGAAGAGGTGAAAGATTTAAGCAAGAAACAACTTCTTCCAACCTCAGGGGTCGAATCCTTGAGTTAAGGAGCTGATCCACAAAAGGTTGAATTGAAAACCCAAAGACTAAGGAGATCAAACAAACTCTCCCCTAGTTTTGGTGAAACTGATTCATTCATCCATGAAAACACTTTTACCTATTGTATTTACCCTCTTGTAACTCAAAAATATCTTAATTAAATTCACATCCATCATTTACTTCACTAAAATTCACATTTTCCATGGTCAAACTCAAAAAACTAGGAAAAAATCAGAAAAAATTAGACAATTGTCACGAGCATAGCGCAAACTTCAAGTCAACTTTTGAGGGGGTTTTCGATGTCCAAATTGAGCTCAGGATAGCTCATTGGAAATCATGTCTTGTATGTTTTCCAAAAATGTACTTGGTTTCCAAAAATGATGAGTTTTAGACCTCCAAAAGTTGAATCTCCCAAGACTGGTCAGGAGTGCGGCGCCTGCCTGACAATGAGGGTAGAAATGTCATTTTGAGGTGTTTTTGGCCAATTCTCCTTGCCATATTGTCCAAATTGGGTGTGAAAAGTGTCAAAATTTCATGTTTTTGCCTTTTGAATCCAATGGTGGTCTTATTTTTTCATTTTGAGACCCCTAGAATATGCGTAGCGCCTAGGGCACTGCGCTCCTGACAATCAAACTGTGTTGAAGACCGTCAGAAGTTTGCACAATAATTCAAAATTGAAAAAAATGCTCAAAAACTCTCCAAAATTGGTATGTGGAATGCTAATGAAGTATGCTAAGCAATAATGGAGGCCTCAGAAAGGATTTCAAGTTTCCTTTTCTCCTCTTGGGCGATTAGGGTTTCTAGCTTTACCTTCACCTTTTGGATTTTTGACCTTTCTATTTGATTCCTTCGACAATAATGCTTAGCCATGTGTCTCTAGATATCATTGTATTTATTTGCTTTCTCTAGGAGCTTATTAAGATGATTGTTGACTCTTTCAAGCCAATGTTCCCTGCTCTCATTGATCACTATGGCAAATTGCTCAATAAGGGTGAGCTCCTCTGCTAGTTCAACTTCTTTTTGTCTCTTTATCTCTAATGCTTTATTCAAGCCTTTGGTTCTTGGCCTCTTCCTTGAAACTTGTTCTTATTATTCACATGGATCACCATATTTATAATATGCTTCATCGAGTAAGGTCTTAGCCTTTTTCTCTTCTCTTTTGGCCTTGAGAAGGTCTACCTCCATGATCAAATGTTTGGTCCCTAGTTGTTGGTTTTCCTGCTCAAGAAATGAAATGAAAAATTTAGATCTATCCTAGTTAGTTTGCAACTCTCTGTTTTGGGCCTCTTTCTCTTTGATGATCAAGGTTGAGGCCTCATTATCATCTTGATAATCCAAGTCAACTAGATCAAACTATGTTTCCTCCTCATGAGGGTCTTCATCCTCTTGCGTGACTTCCTGTTTTTTTTCTTTTGCTTTCCCTTTTGTACCTGCTTTTTTGATGAATAAGGCAAGGTCCCTTCCACAATCTGTGGAGCAAACACCTACCTAGGCCCTCTCTCATAAGTTTTGGCCAATGTGTCTTTTTCAACCTCTTTGGCCTTTTTAGGCTTGTTGACCACAACTCTGTTGGATGACCCAATTTGGCTCTGAAATAATGACGATGGTGATGAGACGGGTCCAATAGGTTGAGCTGATGGAGGAATAGGTGCAGTGGACTAAGGTGGAGGAGGCATACTTTCAACATGCTGAGCTTCTTGAGCAGTGAAGACATCATTGGAAATGAAAGTGTCCGATGAAATGTTTAGCTGATTTAGATGATGAAGGACAATTATCTTGATTAGAGAATGGTGGAAGAGGCTATTCATTTGCTGATCATACTCTCTCTTATGTACTATGTAGGCCATTTTATCAATGCTTCTGAACAAGTAGTATGGGATGTTGAGCAGTTTCACTCTTGTGAAGTGCATGAGCAATCTGATAGGATATGTGTAGATTCTGGAGAATCTTCCTTCACAAGAGAAGTAAATCATGATGATTTTCATCATGGGAGAATATCTATAAACAAGGTAATTGAAAGGGAAAACTCTCTTTCCTTCATTTTTGTATCGAGCCTTGAGGAATGGTTCATAATGCTGGTCATCTAGATCTTTGGCCTTGAACAATTTCTCACCCACATTGGGAATCCCTATGGCAGCAACAATGATGGTTGTGGAGACGGTGAAGGTCACTCCTGCAAGGGTCACTTGATTGTCTTGAATATTTGAGATGAAAACTCTGGTCAACATAGGGCGATGTTGAAATCTTTGGACCATTTCACATAAATGAAAGCAACGCACATGTTTGAAGCAAGTGACTGCCATGGGTGAGGCCATCAACTCTCTCGTGTTAGTTCGCTCAAACCTCAAAATCCTCCCTCCCTTGTGAGGTCTTCTTTCCTCTCTGTCCTCCTCCATAAAATATTTATCTTCCTCCTCCATGATGCTTGTTTTGGTTGTGAAAACCCTAGGGAAGGGAAAGGGGAGTGGGAAATTGGTTTAGGGAGTGGGGATGGGTGTAGGAAAAATTATGGAAGTAGGGAAAGGGGTTAGGAAACTTAGGGGAGTGATAAAGGATCAAAATACTTAGGGAAATGGGATTTAGAAATTTATTACAGGTATAGGGAGGCTACCTAGGAAATTTGTAGCCTAGGAGCTAGGGTTTTGGGGAATGTGTCTTAGGAATGGGGATTTAGTGATACAGGGATAGGGGCAAGGTTTACTGAGACGTGGGAAGGGTGAATTTGGGTTTAGGGGAACAAATTTAGGATGTGGGAGTGAAACTAGGATTTCTAGCTTGAAAACTCAAAACTTGAAACAAGGAGAATGAACACCATCACATTTGCAATGATGAAATGTATGGAGGGCTTTGATGAGGTTAAATTACTTGTTTACAACTAAAGGAATCTTGAATTGATGATTAGAAAGATTTGTAAGAGGTTTCGGGCGTTTTGAGCTAAGTTGGGTAGGAGCGCAGCGCCACCCAAAAACTCTGTTTTTCTCCTTACAAATTTTATTTTTGAGCTGAGGGAGTGAGAGCTCGAAGGATTAGAGAGAAAATGAGTGCCTCTTTGATCTTTTGATGGGCTTTATACTAGATGGTTGGATGAATTAGCTCTTGGGACCCACTTTTACTTCTCACATTCACTTTAAGCATTTCAACCTTTACCTTTGACTTTGACTTTGACTTTTTGAATTTGATCATTTGATGGATTTGAGAACACTAGGATTTTGGAATATTTGATCTTCTTGGCATATGGAACTCTGAGTTGGTAACTATTTGGAACCATGAACTTATTACATATTTGAGAAAACATAAAATTACATAATGGAATAAAAATTAAATTACATGTCAACTTTACAGAGTAAAGTGAGTTTATTTGTCACCCTCTTACTTGCTGGTCTGTTATGCATGCATATGGTAGTTTGATGGACCTTGAAAAACTTAAGACCTAACGGAAATCCTAACTGAATTAAATTCACAGTGAAATGACTGAAAAGGTGATAAAAACGCATGAATGATGGACACTCAACATAGTGATGAAATGAGCCAACAAGTGATGATTTTTTTTTTTTAAAGAGTGAAACTTGATTTAAATATGCACCAAGTGACCAAATTTTTTCATGGCCTAGTGGAATGACAATTTTTTTTTAAATGGGACCCCTAAAATGACATGAAAGAGTCAAATTGATCACTAGTGGAAGGATGCAAATACTTATAGTAACACCATAAATGGGGTCATTTTTGCCGCAGTATGGAAGGAAGTGTTATACCACCATTCAGCAAAGGTAACCACTTGACCCATTGTGTTTGTTTATTAGATACAAAACAACAAAGATATCCTTCCAAATATTTATTCATTATCTCAGTTTTCCCATCGGATTGAGGATAATAAGATGAGCTATGAGCTAGTTGAGTACCCAAACAAGAAAATAATTCCGAAAAAAAAATTCTAGTAAAAATGGGATCTCTGTCGCTTACAATAATATTTGGGTTTCCATGTAGCTTTTGAATTGTTTCCATAGATGCAGTAGCAATTGTACTTTCTTTAAATGGATGAGATAATGCACAAAAGTGTGCATACTTGGTAAGTCTATCAACTACCACCATGATGACACTCTTTCCTTCAGAATTAGGTAAACCTATGATAAAATCCATTGAAATATTCTCTCAACGGTTACTTGGAATGGATAAAGGTTGTAGAAGACCCGGGGTCTTAAATGTCTCAACTTTATTTTGCTGGCAAACTAAACATTCCGCCACAAACTTTTGAATATCAGATTTAAGGCCATCCCAAAAAATAAAATTCTTCACCCTGTGGTAAGTTTTTAAACATCTTGAGTGTCCTCCTAAGGGAGAAGTGTGCAATTCAGAAATAATCTTTTTTTTTAGTTGGGAATTCATACAAAGATATAAGCTATCTTTGTACCATAAGGAATAATTTTTCCAACTAAATGTATCAGATGTACTAGGATCTTGCTGCAACTTTTGAATGAGTGTCCACACTTCTTCGTCCTTCTTCCATTCATCCCTTGCTTCGGTTATCCAATCTGGTTGGATAATAGAAATGGCACAAAGTAATGCTTCCACTTCTTCATCCTTTCTTGAGAGTGCATCTGCAACAACATTTAACTTCCATTTTTTGTAGATGATTTCAAAGTCATAACCCAACATCTTTGTGACCCATTTTTGTTGCTCTTCTGAAGATAGTATGTGTTCCAAAAAGTATTTAAGGCTATCATGATCAATTTTTACCTTGAAGTGTCTTTCCATTAGGTAAGGTCACCATTTCTTTAGTGCATGTAGTATTGCCAACATTTCCTTCTCATAAATAGCTTTCTGTAAATACTTGCCTTTGATTAGACGACTTTCAAAAGCAATGGGCCTTCCTTCTTGCATTAAAACAACACCAATTTCATTTCCCGAGGCATCAAATTCCACAATCAAGGTTTTTTTGAAGTCTAGCGTAGCTAAGACCGGTGCTAAGCACATTGCCTCTTTAAGATGTTCAAAGACCTTAGTTGCTTCAGGAGTCCATGAAAATGCATATTTATTCAATAATGTTGTTAGAGGTGCTACTATTCTCCCATAATTCTTAACAAACTTATGATAATACCCCTTTAACCCGATAAATTCTCACAGTTGACTTATGGTTGCGGGGGCTTTCCATTCCTTAATGGCTTTAATTTTGTTAGGGTCTACCTTAACACCATCGTGAGATACAATAAGACCCAAATATGCCACCTCTTGTACTCCAAAGAAACATTTGAAGGTTTTTGCATATAATTGTTTCTCCACCAATAGTTTGAGCACCCTGTCAACATGTTGAACATGATCCTTCCAAGACCTGTTGTAGATTAATATATCATCAAAAAATACTAACACAAATTTTCTAAGGAAAGGTTTGAAAATGAAATTCATCAACCCTTGAAATGTAGAAGGTGTATTGGTGAGGCCGAAAAGCATGACCAAAAATTCATAATGACCCTCATGAGTTCGAAATGATGTTTTCGAAATATCTTCAATCTTCATTCTAATTTGATGATATCCTGACGAAGATCCAACTTGGTAAAATAAATTGCTCCATGTAATTCATCCAATAATTCATCAATCGTAAGAATGGGGAATTTATCTTTAATAGTGAGCTTATTGAGCTCCCTATAATATGGACACATGCACCATGATCCATCCTTCTTGTGCACCAACACTACTAGAGCATAGAAAGAACTTTGACTAGGTTGAATTATACAAGCCTCTAACATTTCTGCAATCATACGTTCAATTTCGCTTTTTTGGACATAAGGATATCTATAAGGCCTGATGTTTGGAGGAACACCTCTTGGAATCAGATGAATAGCATGATCATGATCACGAATAGTTGGGAGTCCTTTGGGAGTTTCAAACACCTTGGAATGATTGTCCAATAATTTTTTGAGATATGGATAAATAGATGATTATGATGTTGGAACTTCTAGTGAGCATAATTGTGCAATTATGCCTCATTTTTCTTCCTTCGTAAGCTTTGTCAATCTTTCCCGGCTTCCCTGTGATACCCCGTAATTCAACTTCCTTTCCTTCCGAAAAAAAACCAAGAAAAGTTCTTGAAAATTAAAAGCTACGGTCCCCAAAGATTGTAACCATTGTACTCCTAGTACAACATCAACAACTCCCACTGTAATGGAAAGCATTGGACTATTCAATACATATTCCCCCATAGTTAGCTTGATATTATGCCATTTTCCAGAGCAATTATAGTTTCTCCATTTGCAACCATCACTTGACATTCTAGTGCTGGGTATAAGAAGAAATTCAATTCCTTGGTTACCTTACAATGAATAAAATTATGGGTACTACCTGAATCAATCAACACTATTACCTTTTTCTTCTTGATATGTCCTTCTATCTTGAGATTTTGAGGAGTGGTAATTCCTGCCAATGAATTAAATGATATGGTCAGACTCGTTTCTTGTTTCTCTAGGGTTGGTTCCTGGTGTATATCCTCTTCTTTTGAAGTTTCTTATTCATTTTCTTACTCCTCTTCACAATCTATGTAAGATAATTTCTTCTCATCACACTTATGACCTTTATTGTATTTTCTATCACAACTATAGCAAAGCCCTTTTTCTCTTTTTTCGTCCAATTGTTGTTGTGTCAACCTTGTAGGTTTTGGAAGTCTAGGAGTAGCAACACTTCCATCTTTATAGATGTGAGTGGTAGGCTTCCTTGTCGCCATAATTTTACATTCAATTTTTCTTGCCAACCTGAATGCCTTCTCCAATGAATCAGGTTCCCAAAGGCGAACCTCATGTTGGATGTTATCCTTTAAATTCCCTATGAAGACATAAATCTTGTGTTCCTCTGGAATATCAGTTACCATTGTATTCAATTTTTGTAAGTCCTCAATGTGCTCCACCACTAAACCATTTTGTTTGAGATTTATCAATTGGCTAAAGAAGGTGTTGCTCTTTGTGTCCTCATAATGTGCTATCATTTCCTCCGTAAAAATTGACCAAGTGACAACCCTTTTATGGGAGAAAATCCATCGATACCATAAAAATGTATTTTTTTTTCTAAATGTAAAGTTGCAATGCATACCTTTTGTGTGGTTTGCACATTATTGAGATCAAAATATTGCTTCATTTGTAGTATCCATGTTACGGGATCCTTGCCATCAAAATTCCTCATATCCATCTTTGGAATATGGTGGTTCTTCCATCCAACATTAGAGTTTATGAAATCACGACTAACAATTATTTTGTTCTCGTCATGAGTTTCATGTAACCTTTTCGCCATTAGGAATCATTTCTTGTATCAACTTTGTCGAACCTTCCATGTTTGCTTTTAAATCATTCTTCATGTCTTCCATGTTAGCTTCCATGTCATCCATCTTAGCTTCCATGCCATCCATCTTAGCTTCCATGCCATTCTTCAAACCATCCATCTTAGCTTCCACGCCTTTCTTCAAACCATCCATATTAGCTTCCACACCCTTCTTCAAACCATCCATATTAGCTTCCACACATTTCTTAAAAACTTGCATTTCATTTTTTGTTGCACTTTGTGAGAGGGAAATTTGGTGCACTTGCTCTTGTAATTTTGAAATATCATGTTGCATTTCTTCCTCTTCATGAGTCATAGTAGAGCATTCAGAGGGCTTAATGGGTGTTGAATTATTTTTAAGGGGAATTTTAGATACCAATATTGATATCTATTCTTCAATATGCCCTTTGAATCACTTCAAACTGATTTTTCAAACAAGACTTATGCAATTCAAAATAAAAATAAAAATACACACCTTTTTCTTGATTTTGAGGAGATCGATATTGAAACTGATGTAATCTCAGAGATTTTAGATTTGGTCCTGTAGCATCCCTATGAAGCGTTTTTCCAATGCTAGAGGTCTCACCTTATTTGGATTCTTCAAGACAAAGTTATGACCAATCTCCCACAATGACCTAATTATGGACTGGTTCAGTAGAGCGAACTTGTACGACGTGCCATGTGTCACTATTTCCTCCTTCGGCTTTGAAATTGATACACAAGAAATTACATTTTGTGTAATTTTGGCCACTTTTTACAGAATTCCAATCGAATGGTCAGAGCAAGAGTTAGGACGATTTTCCCAAGGTCACCTCTTTTAGATGAAATTCGGGAGCCTGCAAAAACCCCAACTTCCACAGATCATATCTCCGAAAATATTGCGAACCAAAAAATGAGATTTTTACACAAAGTTCCTCACGATTTATTCGAAATGGATTTTTTGTTTTAGTGTCTGAACCCTCGTAGAACAAAATTTATAGAGAAAATTCCACAATGACCTGTTTGAAGCAGCGAAACCCTAGAATCCAAAGCTCTGATTCCAAATGTTATGAAACCAGCTCCAAAAATAGAAGAAAATAGAGATCAAAGCCTTATAAATAAGCCACTTTGAGGGTTCAACTTCCTTTGCATTACAGAAATGAAAAATTATTGGATGATACAAATGACAAACCTCGTTTCTATATATAGGAGTCCATGGGGTAACAATATAATCCCAGCCGACCTAACAATAATAATGTAAGGGCACAATAATAATAATATGGGGGTTACAAGGGTACAACAATAACAATAAGGGGGCTACACTAACAACAATAAGGGACTACAGTAGTAATATAGGGACCTAACATCCAAACTAGATAATGAATCATAAATCAAGCTTCACAAAATGAAACATGGCCATAACAAAAGTTCATAATGAAAACATGTACAAGTATTTACAACAAATAAGAATGAACATACATAATTGAAACTAGGTTATTCACAATTATAAACACTATTCAACAATAAAGTGCACTTAGCTCAAATGGGGGCCCTCCACTCTTGCCTGGTACATATTTAACAAAATCATCTACAACAATCCATTCAAATCATATGATGCACAAGAAAATGTGAGAGCAAGCAAGTTTTCAATCTTCAATTGTCTTCAGAAAGTAATAATCTCCACAATTTTCAAGGGTAGCTTCTAACTAAGAGGGCCTTGTTTAAATATGCCAAATCATAACAAGAAAAGCTAAAAAGTTTGTAACAACTAATAATTCTCTTTAATCCACCTTACAAGGTCGAATTCATCATTTAGTTACACAAAATATGGGTGAATCCCATAAAATCATAAAACTACCCATTTTTTAGGGGGTTTTCTGAGCGATAGGTTAGGTTTTACCAGCATTGACCGAAACTAATATAGCTAATTTGATTCGATCCAATAGGTGTTTGTCCATATGTGATGTTATAGCCTAATTTGACTCAGCTAAAAATCAAGAGAGGTTTTGAGAAATTCAAGGTTGTTGAGGAACAATTGTTAGAATGTCAAGAAGACCTGCAATATGCTCAAAAGGATAACCACAAGCGGAACTAGGATTTATTATCACATGTGCATTGGAACCAAAGTCAGGGAAGCAACAACATCATTAGACCATCAACAAAGGCATCAAAGGAAAAAAAGAAACAAAGGCATCAAAGGAAGTTAAGGCAAAAAAGGAGCAATGGCAGCCAATCAACAAAGGCAAAGTCGTGAACGTGCTGGACAGAGTCGTGAACGATAAGCGGGTCAAGTCGTGAACGTGGGCAAAGACTTGAATGAGTCAAGTGTTCTACGAACAACAAGGAAGAAATGAACAGGCACAACCAAAGAATCAAATTCGGCAAACCAGAGTAAAGATACAGCGAGGACCATTGGATTTGGGCATAGATCAACGACGAAGATTAAATTGCAATTAGAGCGATTTCGCAAATCGAAGATTTTAATGTTTAGCGTTAAAGAATCACGCAGTATGTTATTTGGATTGTGATGCAATGAGGAGAGGGGCCACGTGTCGGCATAACGCACCAACACATATCGTACATCACATAAATTATGGTTCAACTCTTATCGGTATAGCCTTAAAATTGCAGGCGATGATTTTCGATAAGTTGTAAAAGTTGCGATGTTGTGATGCGACATCGCCATTGCAACTTCACATCAGTGATTTCATTGTTTACCATTTAAGCTATTTTTTATAATTGCCGACATGCGATATCAAATAAGTTGCGAAGTGTGACTGCTTCCGATTGGTCACCATGTTGTGGGACCCTATAACCACAGTTCCGCATGCATGTAAGTGGTTTTAGTTTATGTGCGGTCTATTTTAAAGTGACTGCAGTTGATTGCTTCCATATGTATGTTTAATAAAACTCCAATATTTGGATGCAATGTGGTTTCAAAGGTGAATGCCAAAGGTTTTCAAATCCGGAGGTAAGGCAGTTATTATGTTAAATCGCATCAGAGGGAGAAAAGAGGATTATAACGTAAAGTCGACGAAATGCCTTAGTAATGAACGAAAGTCTGAACGTGGGTGGAGAGAATTGGGTATGTGGTCTGATGCAAGGCAGAGGAGAAGAAAAGACATAACACAACAGACACGAGTAGAAGAGGTAGAGCCGGGTAGCAGGTGACATGATGATATCATTTGAAATGCAAAAGCATGGGGAGAGTCGGGTGGAGATGCGGTTATACAGACTATTGGGACATCATAGTCGAAACACACAGAGGCATAGGCAGAGTCAGGCAGAAGAGCATCTAGTGGCATTGTTGGAAACATGACAGCTGGGGCAAGTCGGGCACAGGGGCGTTATTGCAGAACTGTGCAGCTATCACATCATAACGAGAAAGGACATGTCAGCACTTCGGAAGGACACATCAACCACAAATCAGACTCAACAAAAGGATTATTCCAAGTGTATTATGTTTTCTTTGTTAAGATCTAAGCTACAATGGTGTCCTCGATTGCAATGTAATAATTAGCACTAATACTTTTGGTCAAAATTCCGACAATTTAGTTCCGACACTTTTGATGTATTGTCGGAAATTTCCCCAAATTTTCTCAAATTTTTAAATCCCGCCAAAAACCGTCGCTATAGCGACGTTTAGGGACATTGTCGGTATTGCAACGTTTAGGAAGGTCATCGGAATACCGACGGCTTGGGACATAATTTCAGAAATGCGACCTTTCGAAAACATGTGTCACTATTGCGACATTTTGACAGAAGCGTCGTTATAGCGACGCTTATGGACATCATCGGTATTGCGACGATGTTTGAGACAAATGTCGGAATAGCGATGGGTTGTGAACCTAGCTTGACAAACGTCGGAATAACGAATTTTGTAAACCTAACATAACAAAAGACAATGTAACAATGCCTACGATTACATAACATGACAAAAGACAACGTAACAATGCCTACGATTACATGTCTAACATGGTCGAATGGAGCGGGGTGGCGTTTACATGTATCTTCTCCTCTAGAATCTCTTCTCTTACTTGAATTTAAGGCTTCTGTTGGAGGGGAGGATGGTGCAGATCATCCAGCGAGTGTGTTTTTGAATGCTAGTTTGAAGAATGGGGTTCTTCTTAGAACTAAGGTAGATATGGCAAATGGTGGCCTTTCAGACACCCCGACTAGATTCTTGGGTTTAAGAGCACCAATTTTTTTTTTTGCTATAGTGAGAGGCCGTCGAGCAACTCTTTGTTTATCAAGCAGGACCTGGCTGGCCTATATTCATCAGGGGCACTTTCTTTTAACTCCACTCTCTTACGAGACTCTTGAATATGCAGCATCATTTTCTTCTGATAAGTGTGTTGAAGGTGTGGTTGCAGTTGCTGGGGATGCGCTTAGGGTTTTTACGATTGAAAGGTTGGGATAAACATTCAATCAGACCGTTATGCCTCTTAGATATACGCCGAGAAAGTTCATTTTGCATCCAAAGCATAAATCATTGATTATTATTGAAAGCGATTAGGGTGCATTCACTGCAGAAGAACGTGAAGCTGCAAAGAAAGAATGCCTAGAAGCTGCTAGTTTAGGGGAGAGTGGGAGCATGGAAATAGAACAATAGAATGGTGACGATGAAGAGAAGGAGGATCCTCTTCTTGATGAGCAGTATGGTTATCCAAAAGTAGAGTCAAAGAAGTGGGCATCTTGTGTTAGAGTTATATATCCCAAAACTGGTGAAACTACATGCCTCTTGGCACTGTAGGATAATGAAGCCGCATTTAGCATTTGCTCTGTTACTTTTCATGATAAAGAATTGGGAACACTTGTGGCCATTGGAATTGCAAAGGATTTAGAATTTTGGCCAAAGAGGCATTGTTCAGGAGGTTTTATTCATATTTATAGATTTGTGGATGATGGAAAATCCCTGAAGCTTTTGCATAAAACAGGAGTTGATGGAGTACCTCTTGGATTTTGTCAATTTCAAGGCTGCTTATTAGTTGGGATTGGACAGGTGCTGGAATATATGACTTGGGAAAAAAGAAATTGTTGCGGAAATGTGAGAATAAGCTCTTTCCCAATACGATTATGTCTATTCACACTTATGGTGATCGGATTTATGTTGGAGATAGTCAAGAGGTATGTGTCATCCTTTTCTCTATTTATTTCCACACTTTTAATGAGATCTAAGATGCAAGAAGGGAAATGATAATTATTATTTTTCTTGGTTCAAAAAAAAGATTTATATTAGCAGAAGTCCGAAACCAGACATAGACACAGAATGCACTATATCTTCCTAGCTTCTAGTTTAAATTAGAATTGCAATATCTCCAACAACCTAATAGCTACTACTAAAGCCAGCTACTAGACGACCGCAAGCCATGCAGTGCCATTAATTACTGATATATGTAATCAAAATACTTGGATAGAGGATGCCATACATGGCCTTCCTGATACTCCCAGATGTAGATGACATTAAAACCAAAAGTGCAAGATTAGCATTTATTACCGCCCTTTAGGAAATAAGTCCAGTCATAAACAGATTTCAGAGCGTAAGCTTGCAGTTGTCATGAGCCACAGGCCCGTCTCAAGTCTTGGGATTTTCCTTCTCCTCCACCATATCTCAAGGAATCTAGACCTTGAGAAATCTACACCATATCTTATTGAGGCCTTGTTTATTTCCTGCTCATGTCCTTAAAGCGCCTCAATATTCATTATGCACGTCCTGAAATGGCAAGAGAAGAGTCCCCCTATATTTTCTCTTATTTGATGAAAACTGATAAGCTTTTAGTCTAAGCAATCCTCTTTATTTTATTTTATTTTATTTATTTATTTTATTTTATTTTATTTTTATTTTTATTTATTTATTTATTTATTATTATTATTATTATTTTTTTAAATTTTAGGTTTTGGGTAACCCATGTAATGTTGTCAAAAACAACCCCTATTTATTGTATAATAAGATTTGGTACTAGCTTTCATCCTCAAAATTTGTTTAGGATGTTTACCATGGTGAGTTATGTTGGAGACCAAGTTTGTAATAGAAGCGCAGTTGGATTCTTTGAAAAAAATCATAAAGCATCAGAATTGCAGGCATTTTGGGCATGCACCCACGAACCAAATGTAGATTTCACTACTGTTCCTAAAGAATGCACCAGAGGTATGCATAATTAAGGCCTACACTATATTTTTTTATTTATTTTTCTTGTATTTTGTATGTGACCACACTATGTTTCCTTTGACTATTCGACCAGGTATAGTATTGAATATGTTTGAAAATTTCCCCTGTTCATCTGTCCCCAGCTTGATACAGGTATGGTATTGAAGATGTTTGACAATTTCCCTTTGGAATAAACATCATGTGCCATAATGGGAGATTGGTATCACTCAACATTTTTAGTATAAACTCTGTTTTGAACATCAATTTTCAACCAGACTAGGGAGAAAATATGAGCAATGATGTAACCCCTCCCAAGGGAAATCAATTATCAACATGGCCTCATCAGAAGGTAGCTCAGTTTCAAGGAGATCACGGGAATATGGACAATTGACATACGAGAAATGAAAAGAATACTTATTAGGGTCCACATCTTACTCGAGACCTGAGTTATAGTTACCGGATGTCGACTGTATCACCTAGTAGGCAATCTCTACCACACTAAATGAAATTTTGGCCCCATAATACTCTACTTCTGAAGGATTTGGTACCGCCCAAGGATTAGGAAATTTAAGGGATCCATTTATAATAGAAGAGATCATGCAAATAGGAGCCTCAGGATATGGAGTGGCAGGGGTAGGGTAAATGTACCCATCAATGAATAATTCCTGAACAAACTAATTCCAAGACTCTCATAGGCACTCATAGAATCATCAAATCCATGGATAGGAGATACTCATAATCTGCAGCACGAACACCCTTTACTGTCTCAATGTTGTCTTCAGGAGACTCTTCATCATCTGCTATCACCCCAGTAATAGCAGCCTCAATAGGTTTTCCCTTCTTGGGGAATCGAGTGAAACCTTTTCTCTTCAATTCAAGCAGCAACTCTGCATGTTTCTTGTTGTTCACTATGATTTATCCATTTACAACTCCCAGGATGAATCCGACTTTATTGTCCAATTTCAGCAAATCAAGCTGAAGGTTGTCCAATTGGAATTTCTTTCTCTTTTCATAGAATTCAAGATGGATATGAAAGAAGTGGTCCAAAACTTGCTCGGGGGTCTCATATTTATGATTGATTCCCTTTGAGCCAAAAAGATGCATGTTACTTGTACTGATTGTAGTAGTCAGTTTGAATTTCCTTAAAAGGCCCTCTTGAAGTGAAATCTTCATATTCTCTTCAGACAATGACACCTCTAAATGGACCCTGGTATCAGTATTGTATTCCTTGTAGTCCCTTATGAATGGTTCTTTAATCTTATCATTCCCAGACATCAATGCTTCCAGAAATTCCTTGTAATCCTGAGTCCACTTGCGAACAGGAAACTCTATAATTCTTAATGTTGTCTCATTAATTTCCTCTATGATGCCACTAATCGTGTAAGACACACAATTATCCTTTATAGTTGTTCATTCAATTGTACCCTTAAAACCCTCGTACCAAGGTGCCAAGCCAATGGTGTAATGTCCAGTGCTCCGGGATGTTGAAATTTCCCTTAATCCTAGGCCAATCAATATATCATAATAAAGTGATAAAAAATATCCATATCGTAGTATAGGCTCAGATCATATCCGGATCCATAAGCTTGTATAGTTTATATGAGGATAGTGTTTCCCTAATCTAGATTATCTCATATTGGTCTTTTATAAAAAGTACATTTCAGTGTCACTCTAGTGTATACTATAATGTCCATATTCATCATACAGGTTAAGGATAGAGTAATAGCATACAATATTCTACCTAATAAATCATCTTGTATTCCAATAGCTGATGTGGACATAGGTGTAATGTAAGCTCAATACCGAGATATGCTTGTTCCTGTCCTAGCTCAATATCATTGAATATGCTCTTTCCAGCTTTGATTAGTGAAAAGAGTTGGATTAGCTTAAGCCGAGTAATGTATTCATCCTTATCTCTCTTATATGATTCCCATGTATTAGTTACAATGATAACAGTTATATGGAACTAAAAGAAGATTGGTATAAGAGACCGTATCGTACCTATTGTTGTAGAGGTAAATCCCCTCTGCGGACAGAGGCGATCCCTACTAGCCCAGATCGGGTCTAGCAACAATCGTATCACACTAAAGTGCAAGTTCCTAATTGAAATAGACCAAATTGCGATGAAGGCCTACCTCAAGTCCAACACTGTTGTTTGTAGAGAAGATGGCGCTCCCGTTTCCTTGATCCAGCAGATCACAATCCTCTTGCTTGCCGCGATCGAACACCTGCACACATAAGAAATACGACAAACACAAGCGTAAAACCCAATATATGCAATTATGTATCAGTCAGAGAAGACACAACTCATATCATAATGAACAATACGAGTGGAACCATAACCAATAGTCGCTTATCATTAATTCATACAAAGGAAAATACAACCTGGCTCTGACGCTGAATCTTCCTTCGGCAGGTCGTCAGCAGAATACGTCTCGGTAAAGCTTGTCGGGAATGGGGACAAGCCTCTCTCTTCGATCGTCAATCTCCTTGCTACTGATTTGGCTCTATGAGGACTATTGCAGCATTCTTTAGGCTATGAAGGCTCTTGGAGACTCAACCATTCAACATTCAGCTATTCAGCCATTCAACCATTCAGCCATTCAGCCCCTTCATCAATGGATGAAGGCTATATTTATAGAGGAGAGGAGGAGGTTGGGATCCCTACAATAGTGGAAGGGAGGCCTTATCCCTTGGGAGGTTCCCCATAAGGTTGAAACAAGAGGCCAAAGGAGGAAGGTCGTGGTTATTCAGTCGAAACCACTCCTGATGACTCATCCACGAAGTTGTTGTAATCAAAACTTCGCCTCTTTTTTAAAAAAACTTTCCATAAGCAGATTAGTGCGGGTGCTCAACTGGGACAGAGCGCCAATTGGCGCGGGCTTAGTGTTAATTTTCCTCATTGGCGCGAGTACATAACAGGCTACCCGCGCCAAGGCAAAAATAGGTGTTTTTAGGGGTCTGCTCAGGAAATGATCAACAGAAGGAATGTTGTCCTCATGGCAGGGGATGCAATGATGGTATTTTAAAGGCATGACACTGCTTATTGGTCACATAAACGACCCTCCAATGGGCGAGATGGGGATTTCAGGGATGGAGACAAATTACTGTGTAACAGATGCCCCCTAAAGCATGAGGCCCAAAAGAGAGAGAGGGGTGAAATGCTTTACGAGAACGTGTCCAACTGAAAACACTGCCGTCGGAAAACCTGCGTAGAGAAGTACAACCAATATCTCAAATACATGATATATATGTGGTATGGGCGCAACCATCCATAACAGACTATACAAGAATCCAGATCTAAGGCATGGACACAACCATCCAATAAGGACCGATAAAGAGACTCAGGTATGGTCGCAGCCATCCAATCAGTGAGTCATGTAACCAATCATAATAATCCACAAAATCGCAGCCTGGATTCCAACAGACAAAAACCAGGGTCTTGCGCTCCATTTCGACCCGAACAAAGTACAAGTTCAAGCATGCGAATAAGTGAGCTGAAGTCGAACATGCAAGAACATTGCCTGATTACCAACCAATGATGAAAGCTGTTAACAGACGCGAGAGGTACCACCAATAATGTCAATGGTCCTAAAGGTACTATAGGTACAATCTACGGCATGTGAATCAGTGAGCTGGCGTCGAACACCCGTAGAATCACTCGATCGGAGGCCAATGATGAAAACCTCACGTCAAATGCGAAGAACCTGCCATTAAGGCATGCGGGCCCCAAGGTACCAAAAGGGAGTCTCTAGATCAGCTTCTCGGATAATGAGCTGAAGTCGACAGGAATTGACATTGATCGAGGGTGGGCCATAGTGTTTCCCACATCATCGACGTGAGACAGAGGAACATAATGAATTTGTGAATCAGGATCAGATGAGAATCAGAGGAAGGTTTAGACTTTTGCAGAGGTCAACTTCTCTTGAACATATCGGCGACACGACAGTGAATTTGGCAGTATTTGACATCAAAAGATCAAAGGTCATGATGACGAGGCAAAGAGCAGATGAGAGGTAAAAAAGGATCACCCAAACCCACGGAGGCAAGTGGAAAACGAGATGAGATGTCCCCAACCCGACACGAATGCAAACAAGTGCCATGTTCAAGAGTGACATACTGCCGACACGACAATGATGCTGGTTCCATTTTTCCCCACCTTTTCTGGCGAGTACCCCAATTATTTTTGAAAACAAGCTTGAAGGGGATAGCATATGCTTGTCATATAAGTTCGTCCTTTGGACGAATCCATCCTAGTACATTTAATGAGCCCTAGGAAGGAGAAACTCAAATACCGTCATTACGACTGAATCCGATGTCATCAGAGTTTAACAATCCTGACAAAGGAAGAACTCAACATCTTTTCATGTTTAGAGAGTTTGAAAAGACAACAGAAAAGTAAACTCCAATGGTCCATTTTCGTAGATAGTTCCTCAGATTCGAAAAGGTAGAAAACTATGTCTGAGGAAACTTCCTAGTCGCGATGGGCTAGGGTATTCCTTTTTCGTAAGTAATCCATCCCAGCCCGAAAAAGGGGTAAACGTATACTGGGTAGATGTCGTTTCGTGGCCACTTTAACGAGATCGAAACGACAAGGGACTTGGCAATCTTTTCATATTTAGGGAGTCAGAAAAGAGCTGAAAGTTGACTCCTCATGGAGGAACGAGTGGTATAAAGGGTGGCAACTGGTTCTGGTAATGGTGGAACTTCTTAGAACAAGTAAAGGTTAAGAGGCTGGCTAACAAGACCACTCATCGCAGCGGTTCCTCAGGAATGGGTAAAACAACCAAGTGAAGGCATATGATCGGCCAAGTAGATAGTGACGATGGAATGAGAAAACCAAGGCTCATCTGGAAAAAACAGGCTGATAAAATGGCAATCACAAGAGGTAAAATGGGAAAGGTTTCATTTTTACACAAGCTTGAAATCGAGAAACTCTGCTTGAAGTTGGTTTCATTTTTACACAAGCTTGAAACAAAGATAAACTATGCTTGAAATAGTAAGCATGCCCCCAGCATGGTGACTCAATTCGAGAATATGCTCTACGCTTCGACCATATGAAAGTGCGATGAGCATCCTTTCAAGTTACGAGATCAAGAGAAAGACTTGACTGGGATTTTATGAGATCTTAACAAAGACTCGAATTGAACTGGAATGTGTTTCATTATTTTAACGAGGTTGACACATTAAAAGAACTATCCTCAGAAGACCTTGTTTCATTTTTTAAGGAGCTTGGCACACGACAAGGAACTCTGCTCCCCAACCTTGTTTCATTTTTTAAGGAGCTTGACACAAGACAAGGAACTCTGCTCCCCAACCTTGTTTCATTTTTTAAGGAGCTGGACAAAAGAAAACAAACTGTGCTCCGACCAACTTGTTTCATTTTTTAAGGAGCTTGACACAAGAAAATGAACTGTGCTCCGATCGACCTCATCATAATGAACAATAAGTCATCGCTTCCAAGAGTTCCACTCCCGATGGAAGGAAAACATCCTGGAAGTCAGGACCCAATGCCCCCAGCACCTGACGCACAATGGCACTATCACTGGGTATAGGCACGGGGTAGGTAGCCACATAGTTGACATGCGGTGGGGCAGATACAACAGGTGGATAAAAACTAGGAAGGGATGATGGCGGGCTAGTTGCCACATCAGGACCAAAGAATGAAAGATGATCAATGGTCACGATCCGTCCTTCATGTGGAAAACAAACCACACGAAAAAGGGAGGAGACAAGCGCTCCCATGGCATAGGTGTAATCGCGCCCCAAAAGCATATTGAAATCCAAAGGGCCTGGAACAACCATCACACCCATATGGACAGTTTTACCTCCCAAAGTAACAGGTAACCTTGGAAGGATCCCTAATGGTTGACTAGTTCTTCTGTTAAATGCCAACAGATTCTGCGTAATGGGCGCAAGCGGTGGTGAACCAAAAGCTTTCCAAGTAGTTGAGGATAGAACACTAATAGACGCGCCTTCGTTTATAATGGTGCTGGGTATAACCAGACCAAAGGCCTGTACCGTTATCTCGAAAGGCACATAAGACGGAAGGCGGTATCTCGTAAATCGACTCCAATCAAAGGAAACGACCAAACTACTTGGAGGGGCTACCATCAAACTGAGATGATCTTCCCCTGGTGTTACGGAAGAAGAAGGAGCATCCTCCACAACCTCCATCTCAAAGGCGGGAGGATTATCCTCTGGGACCTCCATCATGGGAGGTGGAGGAGCAGCTTCTTAAGATATAAGGACGGGAGAATCTTTCCCCAAGTCCGAGGAATCTGAAGAAACAAGAAGAACATGATGGGTATGGGATCCACTCTCCATGGAAAAGACCTAGTGTACCACAGACGGGGCCAGTTCAACCGATCCCGCGACCAATGGTTGGGCGGGAACGGATTCCTGAATGGGAATTTCCGGGGGAGCGGGATTGACCAAGGATGACTCTTGACCAATCGTAGGATCAGCTGGCGGAGGAATCAAAGAAAGCCGATTATAACCAGCTGGAAGGAATGGTGTAGAAGCGGTTAAGTTGTCCAAAACCCATTTGGCTTCATCCATATACGGACAAAGGTGAATGGCATGGTGCCTTTCACACAACTTATAGGGACTAGTAATCTTACCCTGCTTCTTACGATTTTTACCAGCACCAGTTGAAGACGTGCCCCCAACTTGACTCCCGGAAGCCAAAGGCAACGACGGACGACCGCTGGACCATTCTTCAAGCACCTTGGGAATGCCAGGGCAGTCTCGAAGAAGATGGTCTCCCGTGCACAACATGTAAGGGAACTTGACTTTCCACGGAGGGTTGGAAGGTTTATAAAGAGGAGGTGCTTTGGAGGCAGTAGCTATAGCCTTAGCCTCTCTTTTATCAGACTTATTCTTCTTCTTCTTCTTAGCCACCCGGTTACTCGAATCCAGACTTTCACTAGGCGAAGTAGAAGAGGAGGACGGAGAAACAGGCGAAGAAGGGGAAAGGTCCACCTTAGAATCAACATGATGTTGTTCAGGCAGAGGAACTGATTGAACAGTAGCTGAGACATCCATAGAGGTTGAAAACAACCAAACATGCAACCCAACAGTTAACCCAGGAAGGGACAACGTTGCCATATAAGGAGCACCAACATTTCCAAAAGGAGGAAAAGGACTAGGATTCCCATCGGAGGGGATTCCTTGGTTGGTGAACTCCGGAAAAGTTTCCATTAGAAACGATCTTCAGAACAACACCCTGTTGAGTCCCAAATTTGCATCTTTTCCATACACTTTTCCATACCTTTTTCACTCACCTAAACCTCCCAAATTGTCAATATCATGTGCAAAAGGGTATCTAACATGGTTTTTAATTATATTTTTGTGTTTTCTATTTGATCTGGATTTTGTTCATTCAGCTGCGGAATCTTGCCACTTTCCGCAGCTGCTGCAACTTTCCGCAGCTATTTTGTGGAACTCTATGCTACAGGTGTCTACAAGGGAAACGAGCCACATGGGCAGGCTAGGAATGACGTGGACATGGTTCGTGTCCTATTGGTTCAAGCAAACTCGTCCAAAGAAGCCACGGTCAAAGGCGTCCACATGGAAGTCAACCATGGAGTTTCATGTCGGCCAGACTCTGTTTCGTGGCATATAAAGATCCATACGGCCGTTTCTAAGCCTGCGGAGGTTAAATCGACATCTGTGCAGAGCTCTGGAGTCGAATTCAAGCATCCACCTTCCGTAGATTCACTTTCCAACATGGCCATACTCCTATATCCGTGGACGTAGTGGTCTACGTGCTCTCTGCCATCATGAACTTTAGGAGACAGTTACAGTTTATTGTTATATATAGAGCATTTGCATACACACATAAAGTTAGTTGATAGTTGATGTTAGTGAATGTACTCTGTTATCTTTTAGTCTGCTCTGTGGTGATTACGCTGCACTTTTGCCGTAACACTACCATTCTGTAATGAACTGCTTTTTAATATGAGAAGACTCTGTTTTTCAACTTAATTCGTGTTTGAGGATCGTTACCAAGGCTGTGTAGAGGGCCCCTACTCAGCTAAGGTTTTGTGTATTAGTGTATATTTCTCATTTCATTTCTTTAAAAGTCATTGTATCATAATCCATCCATATGTTCATACTTTGCAGTTGTTTCATTTCTGTTTATACATTTCCATAATTTCCATTTAATTTCTGTCTTTCATGTTTTATGATTGTTAATCACTGATCAGTTTTCTTGATTGCAGGTTTTAGATAGACAGCCCGGGCATTTTCATAGCATTTTGACTAATGACATGAAACTAACATTGTTCTGCTGGTAGTTTGCTTTTCATAGCTTTTGTTTAACTTCGGTCTTGCTTTGTACATTTCAGTTTTGCTTATCTGCTTTAGTAGTTAAATTTAGATATATTAAGCTGCTCATAGCATCTTCAGTTGCCTCCGAAAGCCACAGCTGGACTGATGGTGAGGGACTGCATTATGAAATGTGTAGTTTAGTATTAGTTTCTTTTATGCAAATTTAGATATATTAAGCTGCTCATAGCATCTTCAGTTGCCTCCGAAAGCCACAGCTGGACTGATGGTGAGGGATTGCATTATGAAATGTGTAGTTTAGTATTAGTTTCTTTTCCGCAAATTTAGATATATTAAATCATGCATGACATCTTCAGTTGCCTCCGAAAGCCACAGCTGGACTGATGGTGAGGGATTGAATCATGAGTGTATGGTTTAGTATTAGTTTACTTTCTGCAAATTAAATATCAATTACACAAGTTGTTTATGATTACTTCCGAAAGTCATAGCTGGTCTAATGATGAAGGGTCAGAAAATGAATTGATGTAATCTGATTTAGATTTATTTTGTTGCAATTTTGAATTTCCTTAAGTATAGTTTCTTTTTTTTTGTTTAGTCGGCAGCAAGAATAGTTTGGTTTTCATGTTCACTAGTTTACTGTTTTGATTCATTAGATTAGCAGCACCTTTTCATTTCAGCAATACACTTTTACTTTCTTTCAAGTCTTGTCATTGTAAATTTCAAATTGCTTTTTAAAGTTACAAGTTGGTAAATCATTATAGGGGATATCACTTCCTTGAACAAACATAACCAAACTTGTTTTCATCTTAGAATTTCCATTTCACCTTAGAAAAACAAAAAACGACAAAAAGTTAAGAAATAGGTTATCTTGCACATATAGTGCGCCGCACTTCATCAGCTTACGATTCCCGGATTGACAAATTAAATGCAGCAATTTAGGACACACTAAATTGACCAAACACACCCTAAGGAAACTAACTTTAACCAGGAATATTTCGCGGGCAGTTAATTTAAAAAACATTGAAACAAAACTCTGCCGTTACATTTTTTAAGGGTCGAGAAACAGGAAAAAGGTGACTCTATCGCTTTCAGATTGGAAATAAGCGTGAAAGGACAAGCACTTGATGATATTTTGAAATTTAATGAGTCAGAAAAGATCGAAATGACTACTCAGGAATTCTAGGCAAAGGGTGTACCAAATAACCGTGAACTGCAATATACACCTTGGTTTCAAAATGAAAGAGAAATCAACCAAGGACTTAACGTACGTGCAGGCAATCTCCCCAAATGTTGTGTCCGGTGTATCACGGATATAGGGCAGTAGACTCGGCTTCCTATGGATAAAGGATGGCAAACTAGTGGGGTCTCCCTTTATATGCGCGATGGTACGGGAGTACAAGTCCGTACTAGCGCTGTCTAAAGCCAAAAGGCGAATGACAGCTACTAGGTTTAACGACGCTGAAACAAGTCACTAGCCTAGACCTTTAAATATTTCGTTAATGTTTCAATGCTGCCTTAGTGTAAATTGAATAGATTTTAATGTTAATCTTCAATTATGTTTCAATTTTCAGGCCCTACCGAATGTCATCTGACAATATCCTATATGCAGCTATATGAGAAAAGAAAACTTTTCAATTTGATGAATGCTATCTAGTTAAGAGAAGAGCTTCAAACAATGATGCAACATAAAACAACACTGCAAACGAAATCTTTTCCAAACTAGATGACTTTCACTATCCAAAAGTAATTTCAAACACTCAACGATGCGAATAATGCAATGTAATCTATGCAAAATCCTCTTTTTCGAAAACTATGCAATTGTAATCTATGCACAATATCCTTTTCCTTTTCAAATTATAAGAATGCACTCAATACATTTTTCGATGAAATGAGAATCTACTTAATGCATGCTTTTAATGAAAGAGAATGCACTCAAAGCGATTTTTAGCTTTCAATCATTAAACAATGTGATCTAAGTTTAATGATAAATCTCAATAATACTTTTCAATGCAATGTGATCTAATGCATTTTAACGAAAAGCAAACTATGAGACGAAAACTAAAAGAATGCAAAACTTCCTAATGAAGGATGAAGGCAAAAAGGATGTAAAAAAACACTAAGAATGCAATCGTTGTTTCAAAACACTTTGTAACGAAATTCCTCAAAAGGTGACAAGACATATGAAGTCAAACACAAAGAGGACTTCCAAAGCATGAGATCAAAACAAGGCATTCAGTCCCTTTTACATAAAGCAATCACGGAGAGAAGACATTTCAAACAATGAGCAATGTAATCTATGCTCATACAGTGAAAAGACCAGAAGGGAAAGACACACTAGTGAAGGATTTAGGGAAAAAGTCTCAATTTTTACACAACTTGAAATTGGCACGACTTTGTCATTGACAACTAGCGCCAACTGGCGCGACTTTCTCACTGACAACTAGTGCCAATGGAAAATCCCCAGTGGAGTCGCCAATTTGTTGTAGAGGTAAATCCCCTCTGTGGACAGAGGCGATCCCTACCAGCCCAGATCGGGTCTAGCAACAATCGTATCATGCTAAGGTGCAAGTTCCTAATTGCAATAGACCAAATTGCGATGAAGGCTTACCTCAAGTCCAACGCTATTGTTTGTAGAGAAGATGGCGCTCCCGTTTCCTTGCTCCAGTAGATCACAATCCTCTCGCTTGCCACGATCGAACACCTGCACACACAAGAAATACGACAAACACAAGCGTAAAACCCGATATATGCAATTATTTATCAGTCAGAGAAGACACAACTCATATCATAATGAACAATACGAGTGGAACCATAACCAATATTCTCTTATCATTAATTCATACAAAGGAAAATACAACCTGGCTCTAACGTTGAATCTTCCTTCGGCGAGTTGTCAGCAGAATACGTCTCGGTAAAGCTTGTCGGGAATGGGGACAAGCCTCTCTCTTCGATCGTCAATCTCCTTGCTTCTGATTTGGCTCTACGAGGACTATTGCAACATTCTTTAGGCTATGAAGGCACTTGGAGACTCAACCATTCAGCATTCAGCTATTCAGCCATTCAACCATTCAGCCCCTTCATTAATGGATGAAGGCTATATTTATAGAGGAGAGGAGGAGGTTGGGATCCCTACAATAGTGGAAGGGAGGCCTTATCCCTTGGGAGGTTCCCCATAAGGTGGAAAAAAGAGGCCAAAGGAGGAAGGCCGTGGTTATTCAGTCGAAACCACTCCTGATGACTCATCCACGAAGTTGTTGTAATCGAAACTTCGCCTCTTTTTTTTTAAAAAACTTTCCATAAGCAGATTGGCGCGGGTGCTCAACTAGGACAGAGCGCCAATTGGCGCGGGCTCAGTGTTAATTTTCCTCATTGGCGCGAGTACATAACGGGCTACCTGCGCCAATGCAAAAACATGTGTTTTTATGGGTCTGCTCAGGAAATGATCAACAGAAGGAATGTTGTCCTCGTGGCAAGGGATGCAATGATGGTATTTTAAAGGCATGACATTGCTTATTGGTCACAGAAATGACCCTCCAATGGGTGAGATGGGGATTGCAGGGACGGGGACAAATTACTGTGTAACACCTATGACGCCCATCTTAAGCTTAGTAACTATCGCTATATCACCTTAGTTAAGCTAGTAGTAAGCTCTATTGAATCTATAAGCTTATTGATTTCACTATGCTATTAGTACTAATGAATCAAGTCCATTGAATCAGTGACCAAGCTTTTCTTGATGTAACTACATGTAATGGAATAACACATATTCGTATAAACATGATATCCTTAATACGGGCCTTAGATTACAGTGACCAGGAACTCCATATTCAAGCTAAGCTCCTTGTTATGACATAATGATCTTTGTTTCCCTATTCATTTCATACCTTATTAACATTGACCGGAATCATAGTAATGAGTACATAGCCTTACTAGCTCTATGCCAACGTGTGTATCTAAACCTTAAGTAGAAACACAGTTGATTGCTAATGTTTATATAATAGCTGATCTTGTATGATTGGTTAAGCTTAGCATTGATTTGAGTGAACCATTACACAAGCCATAGTGAAAGATCTCTACCTGTATCATTATGATATGAAGTCGATCTCTGTAGCAGTCTATGTTTCCCTATTCAACACTCTCTAAGCTATATCTTAACCATATTCAAGCTATTACACATATCAGTCTAAGCTTAGTAATTGATGTTGATGCTGATCCACCCAGATATTCTCTCCATGATTCATACTCAAGCATGGTATAGAAAGACAATATCCGTCCATTTTTATGGGTTGCCTTGAAAATAGTAGTAATGAATTCAACAAGAAATGAAGGAATCTTGAGTAGAGATGGCCAGAAAGAGTGTATTAAGTTGATCAATAATCCTTTCATGTGTGAACCATCATGATCCTGATCCGTCATAATCATAAGATGACCACATCTCAGAGATTTGACACTGTCATATTCCTTTCCATGCTGCAGACCAAGGATTTGCTTGATATGTTGAATCTCAGCATTTTCCATTATCTGTTTATGGATGGCTTCCCTTACATTCAACAACTTACCTATGAGGGGAAACACACCATAATGATTTCAACCAACAACAGCGAACCTTGCCATCGCAAGGGCCTTGGCTGAATCTCCCTCAACTAAAATCAGAGTGCATTTCTCAGAATTCTTGCTTCCTGCATTATTTGTATCATCAAGCTTGGTGATACCAGTTAACTTTTTTCTCTTGGTTCCGTCAGTTTTATTAAGATCCTTGCTCTGTTTGAAGTCTGCCCATGATATTATGTTCTCAACAACTCCACATTTAGAAAATTTCTTCAAAAACTCTTGAGTGAGTTCACACTTTGAACCAAAGGTGTTTTGACGAGTTGTCAGTGTCTCCTTGGTTTCGGATTCAAATGCTAGATTATCAATCAAAGAATTGAAAAAGATCCATAAGGCCTCCATTCATATATTTTGTTCAGGAATGCTAACATAAGGCCTCCAATATACCAAAATTACCTTATTTCTATGAGAAAGACAGGTTGATATGCACAACAAATCCAACAAAATGGTTTGCAGTTTGTTTAAGAGAATAAGGTTGAAAGAAAGATAGGATATTAGTGCCTTTTCACTCAGCATATGGGTGATGACTAAGGTTTCCCACTTCTAACTCTAAAAGATCCACCTAGTACTTTTTACATGCTCCAAGATAAACTCAAGGGATATTTCACACCAACAGTAATAACAGTCTCATTAGGTCAATATTTCCATATTGTAGCCTGATGTATATTTCTGGGAAAGCTGAAACCAAAACCCTCCCTCTGATTCTCCATGCATAATCCATTTGTTGATTGCAATGGGATCCTTTGAAAGATGATCTGCCTGAGAATTAAATTCTCTGTGAACATGCTGAATAGAAATTGAATGAAAAGCTTCCTGGAGTTCCTTAACTTAGTGTTGCCAGCGAGAGAGAACCAGACTATCCAATGTAATTACCACTTTTGAGTCTCCAATAACTTGAAGATTCTGAACACCTTTAACCATAGCAAATTTTAATAGGGCCCAAAGGGCTACTTACCTTGCACGAATATTAGTACCACTACTAGTTCCAATCTTCAGTTAGAATTAATGATCATAATTGTAATAAAGGACAATACCAGCAACATAATCACCCAACATTTGACATGCACCATAGAAATAACTCCAAGTAATATTAGGATTGAAAGAGGGAACATACCTAAGGTTGAACCTCGAAGCCCCTACTTTACGCACTTAGTTACACTTTTTATCATCATCTTATTTTTGTAAGTATTCTCATATTTGTTTGTAAGAACATATAAGATATTGGGAAAAATCTTGCCATCCTCTAGCAACATTCTAATCTATTGTCAAGTGATTAGCACAAGATAATGTGCATTTATGACCAATCCAAGCTAATTGGAGTTGGGATGAGTTGAAGTTGGTAATTTTTGTTCCTTTTCCAATTGAAGCAAGGGAAGGTTATTTTGGTTTCCATTATCAATGACCATATATGCTAATTTGTGCTTGATTTGACAATTCTATGTACAAAGAGCTTCCTTGTTGCTGGAAAGGCTATCGTTGGGCATTAGCATCAAGTGTGGATCAATGTAGCTAGGATTGTCGACATCAACCTCTAAGTCTCCAACCTCTCAATAATTCTTAGAAAGGAAGTGAACATTGCATTTAGGGCCGAGTTCATTCTTATTCATTGTTGGTTAAGTTATTCACAAGGAAGAACAAGTTTAGTATTGTGAAAGAGGCTGCAATCCTCTGTTCCGTGGGTCAAGTTTAGTTTTTCCAATTGGTCGAGTTATCCACTCAAGAGGTCCATATTCACTCTTACACTCAGTTGGTCGCATTCTGTAATAAAGGAAGTACAATAACCAATCACAAGGGAGCTCGAATTTTGTCTTTGTCTTGTGGGCGTGTTTTTGGAAGGCAGGATTGATATTTTTCTCATTTGCTAAAGTTTTTACCTCCTAAGAGCGACACTGTGTTTAAGGACGAGTTGCTAGACAAATTTCCTTGCTGGTTGTAGCATTATTGTGGGTTGATTTAACCTCTTTTGGATGCTATCACAATATTTGTGTGTGGGTTATGGAGATGCCTTAATTACATGTGTGCAAAGGGCGTCATTTAGGAGAAAAACGGAGCCATAAATGCTGTTGGGTTTGTACAATGAGTAAGAGTTGGTTGTACTCTAGAAATTAAGCTCATGAGTAAGAGTTGGTCGTACTCTAGGGAATCTTTCAAGGTTCATGGCATCAAGACAACATCCTGCATTCTAAAATGAAATGAAACATTTCTAAGGGAAACATAGGTCCCCAAAACTTCAATTCAATATATATCACCAAACATTCTGGGCACAGGTATAAGAATTTCATCCCTTATATTAGTGAAATACTTGAATGTCTTCTTTTGTAGTTACCCAAGATATATTTTTACAGATGCTTCCTTTAGCTATGGATTAGCCATAATTCTAGAGACTTCAAATAATCATTTTTCATCATATCTCATTCAATACAATCATACTCACAACAGTGCAATGCAAGACATATCACTGCAGTATAGGGTATATGGCATTACAAACTTTGCAACTTCAGGGCAGTATTTCATATCAGAGGAAATGTCCTACACAGGTTACCCATTCTTTAGTAAATTGAATGAACTTGATCCATTTCATTTCTTCTTCCAATACCAATATGGCTTGCGTGCTTCAAATCAGTAGATGCATCTAACACTGCCCAAGCATTGTTGAAGATAATATATCACTTGAGGATTTCATCATTGAAATTGTTGTGTATAAGTAGGTGAAGGGACTCTTTATAAATGATGTCCTTAATGTTTTCTTTAAGGAACCCTTCATAACTTCATGTAATGCATGTATTTACAGAACATTGGCATAGTCCTTTGATGATACATTTTTGCACAAATGAAATTTTTCCGTCAAGGCATATTAAGATCAGCCTTAACAACATCAAAGAAAATTTAATACAAGTCTTAATACATACTTTTTCAATAAGTCCTACGTTTGATTCTCATATACTCTACGATATTATTGCTAAAATAAATTTAACTTTAAACAAAAATTTCAGAGAAAAACAATATATAGCCTTCAATCTAATGTAATCAATCTTCAGTAGACTTTTCAAACTGAAGATACCTTTGCTAACGTTGTCACTAATTGAGGCATTTCAACTACTTTGGATTATGTTCTCAAATTATTTGGTCTTTATATCTTTCATATGAGGTATTTCAGCCTTACTATAGCAGACCAAATACCATTGGCTTTTATCCTTCTTTCAGAGTTTTGGATTAGAGCTTCTAAAGGCACATACTCAGATAGGAAATATAGAATTTTCTTAATAAATAGTGAGTCTTAACTTGAGAGGTAATATTTCTTTTGCAATGGCCATTAGCAATTTCTATTTGGATTTATGAGGCCTATTACTTGATTGAAACATAATAACAAGAAGAACAATTTGGGATTTCTAGCCCTTAAATCCTCTTCAAAATAGTTGGCATTATGTTCTTTGATCTCCAAATCATAACATATCGAAAACCCTTCATCCTAGAAATATTTCCATTCGGCATAACATAGTGATAACAACAATTATCTCAAAACCATAAAATGTAACCAATGTCCATTTTGGTTTCAACAGGGGACTTCAATGATCTCCTTCAGATTCAAATTGATATTATAGACAACTTCAACCTTCTCTAAAGCTAACTTCAAAATTTTTCTCAAGGTTGTTAAGGCCTCAAGTCATACTACTATATTGAATAAATTAGGGTATGATTTTCTAGGTTTCTAGGCTTCTCAGTTTCCTCCTAATCACTCTCGGACTTTCACTTTATTAAGCTCATTTTTCGGGTCTCCTGTGGTTTTGACTAAGGCTTTTTGACCCTCTTAGGTTCGGACCGAGACTTTCCCTCAGATATATTCAACCTTGTTTGATAATGTCTTGGGATCTCTTGGTTTTCTATCTAGGACTTTCGATCCTTCTTCAAGAAGCAATGGAGGCTTGGATTTACTTTGTCTAGTAGATCCCATCAAACATTTCTACTTCTGGTATACAAGGATAGCATAATGGGTATTAAAATGTTTAAAGATGGGTTAACCAGATATTTAGACAATTAATAATGAGGGAAGATCCACTTATATCTGTATTTTTCCTATTTATTGGACATACCCAATATATGTATCTTGATCTGGAAAAAGTAAAGATAGGAACAGTAATGAAGAAAAACATGTTTGTCCCTGCATTTCATCAGTATATTTTTCAATTTAATAGATCAAATTTATTCTAATCCAATATAATAAAGTACTGAAACATTTCATTGTTCCATTCAATGCCATTATGAAAAACTGGACAAAGAAGGTAAAATACTTGGCATTTGCAAGATTGTGATAGAACTGAAAATAATTTTACTAAAATTATCCTCACTGATGATTTTCCTTTGCTTTCTCGTGTAGCAATTTCTCTTGTAAAGAACACCCAGAAAACTTGTTCCAATTTAGAGGCACTGAGACAAATGTATGGTAACTTGTCAATCGACAAAGTATGTTGACATAATTCTTTCCATTCCTTATGCTTATTCTATGATGTTTTGAGATGTCTCCAACATATTCTCGATCATGTGATTGACTAGATGGCTAGGGATATTTTTTTCTTTCCATATTTTTCTTTGCTAGGAAAGTTTGTACATTTTTTTCAATATAGTCTTGATAATGTGATTGAATTGATGGCTAGGAATATTTTTTGTTTTTCCTTATTGTTCATTTTTGGAAAATTTGAGCATTAAAGGCAAGAAGATTGATCTCTCTTATTTTTCTTATTCAAGGATACCTCCATAAGCTAAATCTTCCCTTCTGAATTAGACTCTTCAACTATGTGACTACATGATTTTATTTGTGGTGTGGATGTGGCCTTTAAGGGGTGCTTTAGAATAATAGTTTCCTAAATTAGTGGACACTCTCCACTGGACATTAATCTCAATGCTCAGGAGTCATGTTCCCCTCTAGGATCCAATCTATTTTTCGCATTTTCAAATATTTTTTTTTCAAAATCAAGGTGTCTGACAATTTTTGGATCACTATGTGTGTAATATAGACAGAATTTTCTTAAAAATAAATGTGGCATAAATTTGTCTTGACCTTGGCATGCAGGAACATCAAGAAGCAGGCAATCCAGTCCTAGAAGTTGAATGCAATGGTGTGACCTTCAAAATACCCAAGGATAGTAGAGTCTCAAAAAATTTGAAAGCTGCCGAGGTGTGATATTTTTCATTATTGCAGTTAGTATGAGGTTTGAAAATTCACTGAATTTGTAGATAAGTGAATGTAGCATTGTTCTCAATTTTCGACCTTGAAAGTTGTAGGATTCTTGCAATTTTGTGAGTCCAGAGTTTTCTTTCGGTGGTAATAACAAAGATTTCCAGAACCAAAAGCAGATTAAAGTTACAAATAATCCAAAGTTGAAGGTCAGTTACATGTTCCAGTGACGGAGACATCGTTTATGTATCTTTGTTTGTTGAGAAAATATTGAAGCATATAGTAACACGTAAGTACGATGGATAAATTTGATCAAATCCTTCTCAACAATGGCAAGGACCTTCACATGCAGCTAGTCCCTTCCCATCGTTAGCAGATAAGTATGAGACTTTTGACAAAAAAACCAGCAGTGAAACTTCAAAATTATCGAAGAATGCCAAGGTAACATACACTTTCGAGTAAATATGTTCAACAATGAATATGCATAAAAATATTTCTGTTGTAATACTCAGTGAAGGTTGCCCCTGATAGAGGATATTACAAGTAGAGGAAGGTTCTCAACTTGGCATTACAAAGTGATTGCATCCATCTAGAATTAAAAGAATTAATTTTTTTTCTTGTCACTGCATTACAAAGTGTTTACATCCATCTAGAATTTGAAAAATCATAAATATTTCCTTGTCACTTCTTTCCCCAGTTAGGTGGGACAATCTAGAAGTATGAAGTGTTGCTCTTTAGGGCTTCTGTTTAGGGCAAAATTTGAAGAATGATAGATCTTTTATTGTTGCTTGCTGCCCCAAATAGATGCAACAACTGAGAAGTATGAAGTGATCCCCTTGAGGGCATGTGGTTAGGTTGATACAAGTACACATTGATTTTTTTAGACTAGTGCTAAATATTGATGTCTAAGATGAAGATAGGAGTTAATTATTTTTTTTTGTTTTTTTTTTACAAATTTGGATGCTGTTTATGTTAAAAAAAGATATGGGAGACTGAGCTCCAGTGTTACATCGTAGTGTAGGTGAGAATTGGAGCAAGTGAGGAAAGTATTGAGGTCAAGATCCCTTTTGCATCCAACGTTCTTCACAATGAGAAAACTTGAACTAGTGTAGATTCTAACAAACTGAAATAGTAAAAGACAAAATTTGCATTTCATGCTCGATCTATGTTTATGTGAAGGATTTGACGAGCAATGGATTCTTTAGGATTGCCTTCGGCTTCTACATTTCAAGAATTTGCTAAGCTGATACTTGGTGCATTCATGGCTTGGTTGTTGAATTATGAAAAGAGAACAGGCCCGTGAGGTCGCAGCATCAAAGGGCAGTCAGGGATTGAAGGACCGTAGGGGCCATTGAGGAGCACAAGGATTGAACAATCGATAAGAGGATAACATTCGATCACATGAAGAGTGATGAGTGGTTCACAGGGAAGGTAAGGAGATGGCAGGGGCGCGAGAATTAAGGGGAGGCCGCAGAGGAAATAAAATGATAACACAGATTTTATGCCAGAGGGAACCTTTTCAAATAATTCGGTTGATAGATTATGTGACAGAGAGACGAAAATGTGCATGAAATTGAGGAATCCGATGGTGCTATTCCTCTGTGTGGTGAATCTGCGAGGATATTTAATTCCGATCATGGCAGATAACAATGGTGTTCAGAGGCGTTACATCGAAGTGTACCAATATGATGGAGACAGGCTCTGTTTGCCCGCACATCCGCTTCCTTGTTAAGTGAGCGGAGTACATGATAGAAGCAGTTTCCTTTCATCTACTGATCAAGAGTTTGGCATCATCTTATAGTTTGCTATAGTATCAAGTTGGAGGCTTTCCTATTGTGGACCATCAGGCTAATGACAATATCCGAATCTCCAGTAATCACTGCTGTGTTTATGCCAAGTTTTTGTAGTTGGAGTAGACCTTGGTTGGAAATATTACCCAATCCCCACTCATATGCAGTTATGATATCTCCATTACCATTACAGATGATTACTCCAGCCCCAGCCATTCCTGGATTAGATTTAGAACGCCATAAAAAAAAAATATAGTGAGTATTGCAGTTCCTGAGCCATAGTGAAAATTCCTCATCTTTCATTCTAATTTTCCAACTGTACCTAGAGTTGGTACTGCTATCAGCATTGTTGCTACTTAGGGCCATGTTGTTTCCATCCAGTAAATACCCTATGAAGTTTCTCTCCTCGACAAAAAGATCCACCGTATCTAGTTTCTCTTGACATTTGGTGGACATTGCTTCCAGAGCGAGGCTCCATGCCTTGTTGTAAAGATTTCTAACACTGGTTTCTTTATCTTTAAAGATAATGCGGTTTCTTGCCAACCAAATGTTCCATAGAAGAGAACATGGTAAAGAATTCCAGACTCTTCGAGCAATTTTTTTTTATTTTTTATTTATTTATTTATATTTTTTTTTCTCTTGTCTATCAGGGATAGCTTTTTTTTCCATATTTGTAAAACTTCAGTGATGCTGGTGTTGGGCGCCCACGGGAGATTGATGCTCCGAAAATCTTCCTTCCAACAAGTAATGGCAAAGGAGCAGTCTATGAAAAGATGTTGACTGGTTTCTTCATCTGTTTGACAATTTGGGCAGCGAGATGGGCTAGTTATTCCTCATTTTTTAATATTCTCAAAGGTGAGAACTTTCCCTCTTAGGAGGACACATATAAAAATTTTTATTTTTGGGAGAGTCTCCGCTTTCCAGACAAGTCTCCACTGCGCCCAAACAGACATGGGGAATTCAATGCTGCAAATCTGGTGGTAGGCAGCTTTAACAGTGTAGATGGAGCCTGAAGGATCCCATCGAAAGTCATCAACGCTGTAGCGTTTGGTGGGCGCTATGTGGGCGCTATGCCATGGAGATGAGCTTGAAGGTTAGTGAGGCGCTATGCCATGGAGATGAGCTTGAAGGTTAGTGAGGCTTGCTTCCATATCAATAGGAATGTTTGGGAAGGTCCATCCTTTCCAAATCTGAGTTTGGCCATCCCACTGAGAAATTTGATCCAATGTTTGTATCCCTATACTGGTAAGAAAGGATAGGATCTGTTGAGTACCAGGTCTGCTACTAATGGCTTGTTGTCCCATTATCTTGTCAGCCCCAATTCTAATGTGACTGCCACCTTTGGGGACTTCGGAAATGTTTTGAGAAAGAAGTGGTATTGCTCTCTTACACATTCCCTAGATTTTTGAGCACGCTCTGTTAGGGATCTCATGGTCCAGAAGCTGTTGCCTTGGGAAGTTAAGATATTGGATTTCTAACACTTTCTTCCACCAGGCAGTCTTTCCATTTATGAGTCTCCATACAAACTTGCCACCAAAGGCAAGGTTTAAAAATTTTCAAGATCTGATTCCAAGCCCTCCTTTAGCGTTTGAATAACCTGCCTCCAACTTATTAGGTTATATTTCTTTCTTTCATTCCCCCCCCTCCCCTCCATAGAAAGTGACGAAGGAGTGCGTCCACTTTGTTATGAAAGTTGGCTGGAGCTTGCAGGAGTGAAAAACAGTACAAGGGTAAGGGGGAAAGACCTGATTTAAGAAGTATTGGGCACCCTGCTGGATTAAACCAAGAGGTGCCCCATTGTTGCACCTTCCTTTTCATCTTATCAATAATAATGTCCCACGCTGAAGCTTTCAGATTGCCAGCACTCACTGGCATGCCCAGATAGGAAAAATGCTCCCAGTCCAACTTACAAGGGACTCCAAAGGTATTGGCAATGCTATGAAGAGTTTGGGCAGAAGTGTTCCAGCCATAGATGCAGCTCTTGTGGTAGTTGATCAGACCATCTGAGTAGCTCATGTATTTTTATAGGATAGTTTTGAAACAATAGGCTATGATGTTTGAGGCTCCCCCCATTAAAAGAGTATCGTCAGCAAACTGAGAATGGTTGATGTTCTTGACTCCATTTCCAAATTTGATCCCAGTAATGAGACCCATGCGACGATTGTAGTCTAGGGCCCTGCTGAAGGATTCGGCCATCAATATGAAAAGATAAGGTGAGAGTGGACAACCTTGTCTTAGTCCTCAGGTCGATTGGAAGGAAGGTCCTAGTCTACCATTAATGAGAGGGGAGATCTAAGGACCAGAGATGCAGGCTTTGACAAGGTCAATAAAGGGTGTGGAAAATCCCATTTTTTCTAAAACAACAAATAAAAAGGAGTGCCTGACTCGGTCAAAGTTATTGGCTAAGTCTAGTTTTAAGATGAACCCTTTCTCATTTCATGTTTGGCTGGAATGAATGGCTCTTGGACAAGAAGGATGGAGTCTGAGATTTGTCTATTGGCCAAAAAACCTCCTTGATTTTCTGAAATGAGAGAGGGGAGGAGATGTTTAAGGCACGTGGCCAGGATTTTGTAAGAGGAGTTGCACAATGAGATGGGCCGAAAACGAGAGAAGGATAAGGGTCGATTTTCCTTAGGAATAAGGGCAAGATGGGTGGCGTTAGTGAAGCCTTCTATTTTGCATTTACGCTGAGCCCATCTTATCATTTTGACAATATCTTTTTTTATTGTTCCCCAATATGTTCTGTAGAAAAAGATGGGGAAGCCATCTGGACCAGGGGCTTTGTCTGGCTGAAGTGCCCAGATGGCATTTTGAATTTCTTCTTCATCAATTTCTTTGGTCAAATTTGCATTGATATCCTCACTGATTCCCGTGGGCAAGTGCTGAAGGAGATTTGAGTAATCTTCTGCTACTTTTGTCTCTGTTAAGAGGGAGCTGTAGTAATATGAAGCCGTTTGTTTGATGGCGTCCTGGGTTTTTTGAGGGCGGCCTTCCTCATCGTTGATCATGGTAACAATATTCCTGACTTTCCTAACAATGGCCTGCTTATGGAAGAAGGCAGAATTTTTATCCCCTCCTTGAAGCCAAAGCTGTCTTGACTTTATTCTTCATTTCTGCTCCTCATCTCTATTGACACGATAAAGTTGGAAGTACAAATCGCCTTCTAGAGCTCTATCTTCATGGGTGAGTCCGTGCTCCTCTATCTTTCTGTGGACTTCTTCCAATTTATTTTTTATTTCCGTTTTTTCCTTTTCTGGTTCTTTGTAATAATGTTTCACCCAGTCCTTCAAGGCACATTTGGTCTTCTTCAGCTTGCATTCCCAAATGTAGTCCGATGACCCTTCTATATGTTGGTGCCATGTTAGATTGACAATCTGATCTACGATGGGATTTCTGCGCTATAAGGAGCTGTATTTAAAAGGTATCGGCCCCAATGGATAGTGGGCCTCGAGAACAAGGCTCGTGGGATAGTGGTCAGATGCCAAATAGGAGAGAATTACAACATAAGTTGTGAAGTACGCAGAAAGGAGAGTGGTATTTATCATAATCTTATCAAGCCGCTCCATTATGTTATCTTTGCCCAGCCTACGGTTATTCCAAGTGTATCTCCGGTTTTTTGGAACGACATCAACTAAGTCGTGCTCCTGCATGATTTCTTCTAGCTTTGATCTGTAGGGGTCATGGGCAAAGACACCTCCTCTTTTCTCATTGGAGTGTAGTATAAGATTGAGATCTCCACCGAGAATGATATTATTGTTATCTTCATCATCTATGTCTACTTGAAGAGTGATCCAACATTGCTCTTTATCTCTGAAATGGTTTGGTGCATATATATTGTAGATGAAAATTTGTTTGTGATCTGCTTGATTCTCTAGGCTGACTTTGATCCAATACTAACTGATTGTATTGGATATGCGTGTCCATGTGTTTTTGTTCCAAATAGTGGTGATTGCATCGGAGGCTCCTCTTGATTCACAATTGTAACCATCATACTGTTTGAGCTGATATATGATTCCTTTCATCTCTTGAAGTCCTTGTTTAGTTTCTTGGATCATTAGGATTCTTGGCTTCTCATGGTCTATCAGGTCTTTCAGGGCAACAATTTTAGAGGGGTGCCCTAGTCCCCTGCTGTTCCAAGATATTACTTTCATCATTGGGTATGGGGTATACAGAGAGTTGCTCGCCCTCCATGTTCCTTGTGTGCTGCTTCTTTGTTGCTTTGACCCAAAATATAAGTTTCTATGGGATTTTGAGTTCCCATGGCTATGTCTTTTTGGGCATTTTCACCCCTCTGTTGCTTTATGGTTTTCCTACTAGGTCCTTTTTTTTGCGCTTCCATATTTACACCATGCTCTTTCGAAGAGCTCCTGGTTGTTCGAGAAGAGGGGGATCATGAGGAGGAGAGGGGGAGGTTTGGGAAAGGGTGATGGGGATGGGAGGGTCATTTTCAAGGGAGATCAGGGGGTCATTTTCAGGGAGGGAAAGGGCGCCAAAGGGATTAGAAGATTCCAAGGGGGTTTCAGAGATAAGGCCGGAGGCAAGAATGATGGGAGGATCCAGAGAGGAGGAGGAGGGAGGGGCTGAGGGGTTAATTTTGGGAGGGTCAGCGGCAATCTTCTTTTTTATAACAGTTTCCCATTGCTCATCTGGTGGAGCATTTTCAACATTAACTAGTTTAGAGAAGCGATTGGAAAAATGGCCATATTCGTGACATACCTTGCATTTAAATGGGATTTGTTTGTAGTCCAGTTGCTGAATGTGTGTCCAGTCATCCACTTTGAGCTTGATTTCCTCCAGAAGACCCTTGCCGAGATCAACTTAAACACATATATGCGCACAGGCTTGCATATTGTCCTTGGGCTCGCTTCGATCAATAAACTTGCCAACAACATTGCCAATGGCTCGAACCGAATCATCTCCCCAACAGTGGAGTGGGAGATGCGGAAGTCGGACCCAGACCGGGACAACACTAGGGACATCTAGTTCGGGATCAAAGTCCGGAGTCCACTTGTTTAGGTACAACCCTCTAGGGTCCATAAAATATGGTCCATTTATGAAGATTAAATCCTTGTCTTCTCTTGATTCAAAATGAAAGGTATAATATCCTTTCCCACAGAAACGAATGGAGATTTTACCGCTTATTTTGTCCGGCCAGTTCTGCTCGATCCATCTTTGTACTGTTTTCGGGGATGGCCAAAAGCCAGTGAATTTCGCGATATGGCCTCATTCAGCAAGAGAGAGTGCAACCATTCGTGGTAGGTAGGAGGAAGTACTACTTCTTGCAAGCCATCCAATTTCTTAATAAATTTTGATAAAGCAGGTTGAGGGCGCTGGGGCGGTAAGGAATTTACCAGGGCGGAGAAGGCAGATTTAGCATCAGCCACCTCTGATGAAGCATCCGGAGGGGCCATGGCAGGGCCGAAGGCCGCAAGCAATGGAGGGCACGAGCTTGATACAGAGCAGCGTGGCCTAGGTCAAGCGAATTCGAAGATAAGAGTTAATTATTAATTTTACTGATCTAAAGTAATAAAATGAGCTTCAGAAAAACATATAGCTCCATCAACAGGATGGGGCACTTAATAATTGAAATTTTTACTTTCAATCCTACAGAACTATGGACTAAGAAACTATGGTCCTTGCCTCAATGCCCTGACAAACTAATACACACAGCTAATCTATAATAGTTGCATGCAAACCACTCTTAAAGTGACTGACTTTAAACTTTTCATCTATGATATAGTCCATATATTTCACAAGCAACATAAATGTATGCTCACATTTTTCTACAGACATGGATCCCTGCTTTAAGATATGGAATGCATTAACATTAACTGATGTTGAGAGTCATGCATTAACAATCTATAATAGCTTCTAATGCTCCCTATATATTGATGCACTATCTATCAAACACTTTTATATCATTATAGAAGTTGTGCAGACTGAACTACCTTTCTAAACGAGGAGCTTAGTTTTGGCTGAATAACCTGTAATGTTGCCATCAATGGCAGGAGGCTTTCACGTTTTTTAATTCATGGAAGGCATACGATGACTTACGTTCGTGTCTTTTATTAAAATATGTAGATGATGGACTGGTAGTTTGTTTCATACCTCTAGATCCTGCATACTAGCTTAATGTTGGCACTTTGCAGCATTAAGCTTTCTAGGTCTATGAACATCCTTTGATGTGCTCTCAATTGTTCTTGTATTCTTTAATTTTAGTGTTGAGTATTGCCTCTCTCCTTCTAGGATGTACCATTTCTTAGCCATGAATTTTATTTTTCACTTGTATTTCGTTTTCTTTTGTCACTTTAGGAGTTGCCTTGGCACTCACACATCATTATCAACTTGGGACCTCCTTGAAAGGGGCAGGCTGCCATTATCTATGATACAGTATTTGGCCTTAGATGAGGCTGATCGCATGCTTGACATGGGTTTTGAACCCCAAATTCTTAAAATTGTCCAAGACCATGCTCTTTAGTGCTACTTTTCCGAAGGAGATACAGGTAATGTTGAGAATTGCTATCTAGTGGTTTGATGAAATCAATTAAACTGGTGTTTTGATTTGTCATGCATATATAGTATATAATATTTCGACATATGGTAATCCACCATTTTCTGTGATAGATATTGAGATATTATAGAGTATGTCCTGGTATTCCAACTCAACCTGCTAGCACTTTGTTAGATCCCCCTTCATCAATCCTATGGTTGAATCATCTATTTTATTTATCCTCATATGTGATAAAAAATCTTACTGGATTCATTTGGGAATTTCTGAACATCACAATCTATTTTCTTGCAGATGTTGGCTGTGGATTTTCTTTCAAATTACATATTTATGGCAGTTGGAAGGGTTGGTTCTAGCACAGATCTGATTGTACAAAGTGTAGAGTTTGTTCCTAATTCTTGTTCTAGACCCAATTGATGGTTACACTTGCCACCTGTTTGATGCATTTGCTTACTAAGCTACTCAATACCAAAACTGATATCATTGCAGGGATGAAACAAACTTACTTGATGTGTACTTTTCTCATTACTTTGTTAAGTTTCTATGTATCTTAATATTAAAAATATCTATGGAAAAATAGAAGCCTCAAATCTAGCAAAGATTGCCTGGATGGATTCTTGTGATTGCAAACCAGAAAAAGTTGAATAGGTAGACCATGTTGCCTTATTCATAAGAAAATGGAATGTTCTTATTGGTGTTGTTTTTAGAAACACACCTCGATATCTATGGATTTTTTATTTTTATTTATATTTTTGTTACCGTCGGTATTCCGTCCTTTTTGTTTTGTTTTGTTTTGTTTTGGTTTTTTTGTTTTGTTTTGTTTTGTTTGTTTGTTTTTGTTTTGTTTTGTTTTTTGTTTTTGTTTTGTTTTGTTTTGTTTGTTTTTTGTTTTGTTTTGTTTTTGTTTTTGTTTGTTTGTTTGTTTTTGTTTTTGTTTTTGTTTGTTTTTTGTTTTTTGTTTTTTGTTTTTTAAATTATAAATTAATTGTCGTCGCTCTTCCGACACATTGCTAACGTCGCTCTTCCGACACATTGATAATAGCGACGCTTTTGATAACGTTAGAATAGCGACAGTCTGGCTAACGTCGGAAGAGCGACGACTATTTGCAAACATCGGAAAATGTGTTGCTCTTCCGACACTTTTTTGAAATGTCGGAATTGTGACGTAATGGATAACCACGTTTTGCCCTGCCTCAACGTGTCGCCCTTGGGACACCTATGTGTCGCAAGAGACATTTTTTCCATTGGAAATTGGGCCAAATGTGTTAGTGTAGTTTAAAATTTTAGGCAGTTTAGGAGTTCCAAGAAGCTCGAGAAGTTACAAACTGCTTTTATTTGTATTTAATCAAGAGAGAGTGATAGAAAGAAGGTTCTGAGTTTTGGACCTTTTGGGGATTACATTTTGTACTTCTTTTTTCTGATTGGTAAATGAAAGTAGCAACAAGTTTCTTGCATCTGTTGATGGTGATTTGCATTTCTTGTGTCATTTTGCGTCCCTTCTTCTTTGAATGAAGTGAAGTAATGTAGTAGCCGATATCTTAATTACATATGTGTGTAAGATTTAAATAACCTTAATTTGTGCTCGTTCACTCCAACTTTTCTCTCTTCAACAATTCTCTCTGAAACTTTAAAGTGGTAGATTCTACTCCTCAGCATATCATTTTGAGTTTCCCCTCTCTTCACAAACTCCTGATGAAATTTAAAGTAATAGATTATGTGTTTACATCATATTATTTCGAAGTTTCCTCTCTCTCCATGAATTTCCTCTAAAACTTTAAAGTGGTAGATTATGCTCCTCAGCATATCATTTTGAGTTTCCCCTGTAGTTCTTCTTTCCATTCAGATATCAACAGTGAATGGCATTATGAAATCTTTTATTATTCCAGATCATTAAGGGTTTTATAAAACTAGTTCTCAGAGGGATAGAACAAAGACCTCGTGATAAAATCATTCCATTGACACACTTTTAAAATGTTCTTAAGCACTGATTCCTTTCACAATCGAGGGATTGTCTCTTAAGATACAACATTTTTTGGCATCGTTGCCGAGGACGAAGGCACGAAGTTATGTTCCCCTGGGTATCTAAATCTATTTCTTGATGGTTAACAAGATTTAGATACAAATTTGGTTTTGTATTATTCACCTGGCGACTCCACTGATGAAGGTTTCATTAGATGAGGAATTCTACAGGCAAGGAAATGAGAAAGCACCGTGGAAAATACAGGTATCAGAGTTTGAATCTTTTAAAGGAAGTTTTATTTTTCACTATTAGTTTGATGGTATATTTTCCCTTACATACCAAGAAGATTTTTCCTGCTTTATATCCTCATAAGATTATAAGGCCCAAAATGTACATTCTTTATTGGAGAAAGAAGATTTTTCCTCCGATTGTATTTTTTGATCTTGATGGAACCTTATATGAGAGGATAGTTGAATGTTGCATTAAAATTAATGAAGATTTTTGTCAAGAGTTTTCATTATACGATGAAAATTAGCGTTATGAGGAACAAACTTTAGATTTCTCTTCTCGGCCTAAATTATTTTCAGTAGAAAACAACAATCAAACTTCTCACATATAACCTCAAATTGAGGAGTCAAACATTGAAGGAAGTTGCCCTGTTCAAAGAATTCTACATCAGAAAGATGTTCAAGAAAAGGAGGCAGCTGAAAATTTGTCTCATCAGTTCCATGATCCACTGGCTGACCATATGAAAACTTTCTTTTGTCAGCAACAAGAATTTATACAAAGGTATGTGCAAAGCTTTGTATCGGGAAAACTTTCGTGGTACCTCCCTATTGTGATATTCAAATTTCAACAATATGAAGGCATTAGGTCTAACATGCAGATGTTGGGTTGGTGCCATTTGAAGGTTGACTTCACCTGATTAAGTTCAGGCATAAATGCACACGTGGGAGTTGTGCATAGATAAGCTCAGAAGTTGAGCATTTTTAGTTGCAGTATTTCCAATTCATTATTTTTAGTTTAAGAATAAAAGAAGAAGTCCAAAGTGTAGCAAGTTTCGGGGGTATTTCATACTGGATCAACTCCCATTCGGGATTGACTCCATGCCCAATAAAGGCTACTGATATAAAAGTGCTCCTTGACTCCATGCCAATAAAGGCTACTTATCTACAAGTGTTCTTTGACTCCATGCCCAATAAAGGCTACTGATCTACAAATGCTCTTTGACTCCATGCCCAATAAAGACTACTGATATACAAGTTCTAAACACTTTGTTACCAAAGTGTTGTCCCCAATTGGAGCCAAATGTTGTAGCCTAATTTGAATCAGCTAAATCAAGAGAGGTTCTGAAAAATTCAAGGTTGTTGAGGAACGGTTGTTAGAATGTCAAGAAGACCTGCAATATGCTCAAAAGGATAACCACAAGCGCAACTGGGATTCATTATCACATGTGCACTGGAACCAAAGTCAGGGAAGCAACAACAACATTAGACCATCAGCAAAGGCAAAGGAGCAACTTTAGAAGAAAAGGTAAAGGTAGAAAATAAACAAAGGCAACAAAGGAAGTTAAGGCAGAAAATGAGCAAAAACAACCAATCAGTAAAGGCAGAGTCGTGAACGTGCTAGATAGAGTCATGAACGGTAAGCGGGTCAAGTCATGAACATGGGAAAAGTCGTGAATGAGTCAAGTGTTCTACAAACAACAAGGAAGAAATGAATGGGCACAACCAAAGAAGAAAATTCAGCAAACTGGAATAAAGATACAGCGAGGACCATTGGATCTGGGCATAGATCAATGATGGAGATTAAATCACAATTAGAGCAATTTCGCAAATCGCAGATTTTAGTGTTTAGCGCTAAGGAATCACGCAGTATGTGATTTGGATTGAGATTCAATGAGGAGAGGGGCCACTTGTCGACATAGCGCACTAGCGCATATCGCACATCGCATAAATTATGGCTCAACTCTTATCGGTATAGCCTTAAACTTGCGGGCGGTGATTTGCGATAAGTTGTAAAAGTTGCGATGTTGCGATGCGACATCGCCATTGCAACTTAACATCGAAGATTTCATTGTTTACCATTTAAGCTATTTTTTATAATTGCCAACCTGCGATATCAAATAAGTTGCGAAGTGTGATTGCTTCTGATTGGTCACCATGGTTTGGGACCCTACAACCACAGTTCTGCGTGCATGTAAGTGGTTTGAGTTTATGTGCGATCTATTTTAAAGTGACTGCTGTTGATTGCTTCTGTATGTATGTTTAATAAAACTCCAATATTCAGATGCGATGTGGTTTCAAAGGTGAGCGCCAAAGGTTTTCAAATCCGTAGGTAAGGTAGTTCTTGTGTTAAATCGCATCAGAGGGAGAAAATAGGATTATAACGTAAAGCCGGTGAAACGCCTTGGTAATGAAAGAAAGTTTGAATGCGGGTAGAGAGACTTGTTGAAAATGCAACAAGATGATGGAGCTTAGTGAAATGAAGTCGCCTTCACTAAGTGGGCCCACAGGCTATTTTTGGCGCAAAGTCTATTTTAGACTATGTCTATTTTTAGACATATGGATCATGTCTATGAGTTTCAGGATGCTATTTATGGATGATTGGTCGAGTTGGTAAAAATAGATGGACCTCTATTTTTAGACATTGAGCGGTTTCTATTTTTAGACTGCCGGGCTAAAAATAAAACAGTCAAATATTATTAACCCTTAATAATATTTAGACTATAAACATTATCTTATCCTCTTGGAGCACTTCAGTTTGATGCTTGGATGTGGCACATGCAGCTAACAGAAGGAAATACACTTTTCCTATGGGTTAGTTGAGCTATTACATGGTTGACTTCAGTTAGAACTCATGTGGCAGAGTTTGGTGGAGTTGATGAGACAGTTGGTGGAGTTGTGTTCGGTTTAACTTAGTTGAACTAGTTGTATTTAGTCTAACTGATAAATACACTAGTGATGAGTGGTGTGAATTAATTATTAATTAATTCACTAATTATTAACTCATAACTCGACTAAAGAACACATCAGTTAACTGCAATTCATGGACAGTTCAGTGGATACCAGTGTTAGAGGTGGGTGAAAGGGTGAGTGTGACTATCAGTTGTGACTATACTTGTGCATGAGATTTGCACACACATTGATGGAGATTGCCAATGAGGATTGCGCAGTACAAGCTAGGGGATTCGAACTTGGATCTCATTCATTCACATCTTGGATTGCGCAGTAGAGGCAGGCAGACTTGTGGAGGAGATTTGAACCTGTGACTTGTTCACTTTCTATGCTAGTTTGTGTGTAGCATGTGAGATAGTGCTGAGAGCTGTGAGAGCTTTGTGCTATGTATTGTTACATGTTCTCTATCATTATAATATACAGATAGTTGGGGGTTTTCAGCTGTATGCTTTCCCCATTACATCCTGTGTTATATGTGTGCTTGATTATGTTTTAATGTGCGCATGCGATTGCTTCTATTTCCGCATATTGATGATCAATTGTAGAAGAGGTTATGCATTATGCATGAAGCTTAAATAGTGTGTAATCATGATAATCTCGGTGAATAATTCAGCTATTATTCAAATTTCTACATGGTATCAGAGCGAGAATTGATCATCGGATCTATTAGACAGAGTCTGTAAGCGGGCCAGGTAGCCTCTGGATCCATCCTTTCTCTAAAAGGTGATATATCCAGTAAATGCCCCTACAGTTGATCTCTGTGCTAGAAATACTTTGTTCTCACAGATCGGAAGCGGTTGAGTTTTGAGCTGGTGGAATTCGAATTTGCAGCAGAATTTGGAATTCGAATTTGCAGCAGTTTTCTTGGTGTCGAAGTCAAAATGTCTTTCAACGGATTGCGACTGGAGTATGCCCTTAAGGGAAGTTCGAATTATGTTGCATGGAAGGACAGAATGGAGGTGGTATTAGATGATAACGGGCTGAAGGAGTTCATAGAGGCTGAGGTCCCAAAGCCTACTGATGCTGCTCAACTTGAGGCTTGGCAAAAGAAGATGGCGAAATGTCGAAGGATTCTATTGGAGGGCGTGAAGGATCACATTGTATCCAACATGCATGGAAAAGCTTCTCCATACTTGATGTGGAAAGCGTTGACAGATTTATTCCAAAGCAAGAGCGACCAGAGGAAGTTGGCTCTCAAGGATAAACTCAGACACATAAAGATGGAGAAAGGCGACAATATGCCCAAGTACCTCACGAAGTTCATCCAATGCAGGGATGAGCTGGGAAGTGTGGGGGTGACTGTAGATGATGAGGAATTGGTGAGCTTGGCTCTCCTTGGTCTTCCGAAGAGTTGGCATGCCTATCAGGATTCTGTCAATGGTCGGGAGAAATTGCCAAGATGGGAGCGACTTTGGTCGGATCTTGTGCAAGAGGAGATAAGGCGGAGTACCAGGGACGGATCTTCATCAAAGGCATCTGATGAAGAAAATTGCGCTTTGGCTGCTAAAGCAAAGAAGGGGAAGAGAAAGAAAGCTTCTCATTCCTCTGTGAAAGGCAAGAAGCAGGACATGTCCAAGGTGAAGTGCTTTCACTGTCACTAGCACGGACATTATGCCACAAATTGTCCGCAGAAGAAGAAAAATAAGCAGGCTGCTGGATCTGCAGTGGGAGAGGCCTTAGCCTCGCAGTTTGAGCTGGATTTTTCGCTGATCACATGCTTAGTCTCAAGTGTGATGGGATCAGTATGGTTCTTGGACAGTGGTGCGTCTTTTCACATGACTGGAGATCGAGATCTGTTTTCAGATCTGGATGAGAAAGATCTTGGAGTGCACATCGAGATGGGCGATGATGGTGGATACAGTGCGACCGGTATCGGTACCATTTCCTTTGAGAGGGAGTCTGGTAAACCTTTCGTATTGAATGAAGTGATGCATGTTCCAAGATTGAAGAAGAATCTGATCTCTGTGGCAATGTTGGAAGACAAGGGGTACGATGTTGTCTTCAGCGAAGGAAAGGCTTTCCTGCGCAGTAAGACAACTGGAGAAACCCGAAAGATAGGGGTTCGAGTCAAGAACCTTTATCAGTTGCAAGTAGATGGCTACGCAGCAATGGCATGCAAGGCGGAAGGAGTGGTGAGCCGGGATGATGGCGAGCTGTGGCACCGGAGATTGGGCCACCCTCACCATGGAGCTTTGAAGATACTGCAGCAGATTTCTACTGGGCTTCCTAAGGGCACTCTTGCACAGTCAGATCAGTGCAAGGGGTGTACCTTGGGAAAATTTGTGAAAGCCACCTTTCACAAGAAGGATAGTCGCGACATGATGATCCTTGAGAGAATTCACATAGACGTGTGTGGACCTTTCTCAGTAGCTTCGACAGCAAAGCACATGTACTATGTGATCTTTGTTGATGATTTTTCTCGGAAGTGCTGGATCTTCTTCATGCAGAAGAAGAGCGAGACATACTCAAAGTTCTGTGAGTTCAAGGCGCTGGTTGAGAAGGAATCGGGGAAGCATGTGAAGGCTCTTAGGAGTGACAATGGTGGTGAATTCATCTCTACTAAATTCAAGGACTTTTGCAGCGCAGAATGAATTCGGAGAGAGCTCATAGCACCCCATAACCCACAGCAGAACGGGGTTGCTGAGCGGAAGAACATAACGATCGTGGGTGCTGCACGGGCGATGTTGCATGATCAGGGCCTACCCCTTCACTTGTGGGCGGAGGCATGCAATACTGCAGTATATGTGCAGAACCGTTGTCCTCACAAGATACTTGGCATGAGTACAGGAGGAGGCGTTTTACGGCTGAGGGCCTCATATTTCCCATATAAGGGATTTTTGGTTACTGTCTACATGCATGTGACGAAGGATGCCGGGGAGAAGAAGATGGTACCGGCTGAGAGGTTGGGATATTTTTGGGGTACACTGATACGCCCCACAACTATCGTGTGTATTTTCCAGACAGTCGCAAGACTGTTGTGTGACGGAATATCAAATTTCATGAGGAGAAAGCCATGAAGTGTTTGCTTGAGAGGGAGCCACACTTGCATGCAGATGAGGAGCTATTAGTTCCTAAGGATGAGCTTCAGGATGTGGATCAGCCACAAGAGAAAGTTCATGGAGTGGAAGAGACCACTCATGCAGCGCCAACCATCAGAGGGCGGAAGCGCACTACAGAAGCTGAGCAACTGGCTCAAGATGTAGAGAAGGTTGTAGGAGCACCTACATCACAGCGCAGACAGAGACAGTCGCCGGACCAGTACACTGGATACATGGCTCTTGTGAGCAAATGTGTCGTGACAGAGCCATCCTCTTTCGAGGAAGCTGTGGAGGACCCCGCATGGGTAGATGCCATGGTGGAAGAGTATGATTCGATTGTCAGAAACAGTGCATGGGAGATTGTCCCAAGGTCGGAAGGGAAATCAGTGGTGGGTTCGAGATGGATATACAAAGTGAAGCAGGCAGCTGACGGGAGTGTGGAGAAGTACAAGGCAAGATTTTTTGCCCGAGGCTTCTCACAGATAGAGGGGATCGATTATGAGGAGACCTTTGCACCTGTCGCAAGGTATTCTTCCATACGGACGATCCTAGCTCTCTTAGCGCAGATGGGGTGGCACATTCATCAGATGGATGTGAAGACTGCGTTCCTCAATGAAGTCATTGAGGAGGAGGTGTACATAGAGCAGCCCAAAGGTTTCGAGATCTTCAGCAGCGAGTCGCATGTGTGCAGGCTCAAGAGAGCGTTGTATGGGTTGAAACAAGCACCTCGTGCTTGGTACACACGGATAGGCAGTTATTTCACCGTACTTGGATTCTCCAAGGTAGGGGCGGATCTTAACCTGTACCGGATTGTGGTGGAGGGAAGTTGTGATCATTGTCTTGTATGTAGATGATCTGATTTTGATGGGTTGATGGTTGTTGATACTTTCATGCAAAAAGGATCTTGCTAGGGAGTTTGAGATGAAGGACTTGGGCCTCCTTCATTATTTCCTGGGATTGGAAATTTGGCAGCATAGTGATGGACTGTTTGTTTCTTAGGGTAAGTATGCCCGGGAGATACTGGAGAAGTTCAACATGCATGGCTGCAAGCCTGTTGATACTCATCTTCCTGGTGGTTGGAGGAAGGAGGATGCTACTTCAGCGGAGGTAGTGGATGCCACTGTTTATCGACAGTTGGTGGGGTCGCTTATGTATCTGAGGTCAATACATTCGATATATGCTATATTTTGTTAACCAGCTTTTGCCCAAGCTATCGTTAAGCCTACCAAGCTCTTGGAAGAGCGGGCAAGCATGTATTGCGTTCGCTGAGAGGCACATCGGGATATGGCTTGTGGCAGATACCCAGGACGGGAGGATGAGGTGAAGCTATGTTATTTCGGATGCGGAGTCGGCGAGCCAAATGGATAGAAGAGCATGCGGAGGGATCTTGGAAGTCATCGGGCCGACGGTAGTTTCTTGGTACGTGGGAATCAGAGATCCATGGCACTCAGTTCGGCAGAGGCCGAGTACATGGCGGCAAGCTTGGCTGCATGCGAGGCTATTTGGATGAGGAAGATCCTCGTCGGATTGTTCGGGTCGCACTTGGAGCCTACTGTGATTTATTGTGATAACCAAAGTTGCATTAAACTCTCGACTAATCCAGTATTTCATGATAGATCCAAACACATCGACATCAGGTACCATCATATCAGAGATTGTGTGCAGCGGAGAATCATGTTACTTTCATACATTCCCACGGAGGATCAGGATGCTGATATCTTGACGAAGGCGCTCACCAGGAGCAAATTCGAATACCACAGAGGCAGGATAGGGGTTGCAGATAATCCATATCTTGTTGAGAGGAAGTGTTGAGATTGCAACAAGATGATGAGCTTAGTGGAAAGGAGTCGCCTTCACTAAGTGGGCCCGCAGGCTATTTTTGGCGCAAAGTCTATTTTTAGACTATGTCTATTTTTAGACATATGGATCATAGTCTATGAGTTGCAGGATGCTATTTATGGATGATTGGTCGAGTTGGTAAAAATAGATGGACCTCTATTTTTAGACATTGGGCGGTTTCTATTTTTAGACTGTCGAGCTAAAAATAGAATAGTCAAATATTATTAACCCTTAATAATATTTAGACTATAAACATTATCTTATCCTCTTGGAGCACTTCATTTTGATGCTTGGATGTGGCACATGCAGCTGACAGAAGGAAATATGCTTTTCCTAAGGGTTAATTGAGCTATTGCATGGTTGACTTCAGTTATAACTCATGTGGCAGAGTTTGGTGGAGTTGATGAGACAGTTGGTGGAGTTGTGTTCGGTTTAACTTAGTTGAACTAGTTGTATTTAGTCTAACTGGTAAATACACTAGTGATGAGTGGTGTGAATTAATTATTAATTAATTCACTAATTATTAACTCATAACTCAACTAAAGAACACATCAGTTAACTGCAATGCATGGACAGTTCAGTGGAGACCAGTGTTAGAGGTGGGTGAAAGGGTGAGTGTGACTATTAGTTGTGACTATACTTGTGCATGAGATTTGCACACACATTGATGGAGATTGCCAATGAGGATTGCGCAGTACAAGTTAGGGGATTCGAACTTGGATCTCATTCATTCACATCTTGGATTGCGCAGTAGAGGCAGGCAGACTTGTGGAGGAGATTTGAACCTGTGACTTGTTCACTTTCTATGCTAGTTTGTGTGTAGCATGTGAGATAGTGCTGAGAGCTGTGAGAGCTTTGTGCTATGTATTGTTACATGTTCTCTATCATTATAATATATAGATAGTTAGGGGTTTTCAGCTGTATGCTTTCCCCATTACATCCTGTGTTATATGTGTGCTTGATTATGTTTTAATGTGCGCATGCGACTGCTTCTATTTTCGCATATTGATGATCAATTGTAGAAGAGGTTATGTATTATGCATGAAGCTTAAATAGTGTGTAATCAGGATAATATCGGTGAATAATTCAGCTATTATTCAAATTTCTACAAGACTCGAGTATGTGGTCTGACGCAGGGAAGAGGAGAAGAAAAGACATAACTTAGCAGGTACGAGCACAAGAGGCAGCGTCGAGTAGCAGGTGACATGATGATAGCATTCGAAACACAAAAGCATGGGCAGAGTCGGGTGGAGATGCAGTTATACAGACTATTCAGACATCACAACTGAAACACACAGAGGCATAGGTAGAGTCAGGCAAAAGAGCATATAGTGGCACTGTAGGAAGCACGATCGCTGGGGCAAGTCGGGCACAGGGGCATTCTTGCAGAATTGTGCAGCTATCGCATCATAACGAGAAAAGGATACCTCAACACTTCGGAAGGACACATCAACAACAAATCAGACTCAACAAAAGGATTATTCCAAGTATATTCTGTTTTCTTTTTTAAGATCGAAGCTACAATGGTGTCCTCGATTGAAATGTAATAATTAGTTTAACATTTTAGGCAATTTAGGAGTTCCAAGAAGCTCAAGCAGTTAAAAACTGTTTTTTTTTGTATTTAAGCAAGAGAGAAAGACAGAAAGAAGGTTCCAAGTTTTGGACCTCCTGGGGATTACATTTTTTACTTCTTTTTCTGATTGGTAAATGAAAGTAGCAGCAAGTTTCCTGCAATTGTTAATGGTGATTGATATTTCTTGTGCGATTTTGTGTCCCTTCTTCTTTGAATGAAGTGAAGTAATGTAGCAGCCGGTCTCTTAATTACATCTGTGTGTAAGAGTTAAATAACCTTAATTTGCGCTCCTTCACTCCAAATTTTCTCTCTTCACCAATTCTCTTTGAATCTTTAAACTGGTAGATTCTGCTCCTCAACATATCATTTTGAGTTTCCCCTCTCTTCAAAAACTCTTGATGAAACTTTAAAGTAATAGATTCTATGTTTATAACATATTATTTCGAAGTTTCCTCTCTCTCCATGAATTTCCTCTTAAACTTTAAAGTGGTATATTCTGCTCCTCAGCATATCATTTTGAGTTTCCCCTGCAGTTCTTCTTTCCATTCAGATATCAGTAGTGAATGGTATTGTGAAAATTTTTATTATTCCAGATCATTAAGGGTTTTAGAAAAATAGTTCTCAAATGGATAGAAAAAATACCTCATGATAAAATCATTCCCGTGACACACTTTTAAAATGTTCTTAAGCATTGATTCCTTTCAAAACTGAGGGATTGTCTCTTAAGATACAACATGTGGTTCCCATAATTTCCAAATATACCTTCGGTTTGAGACCAGGTGTCTTGCAACCATTACTTTGAACGAAAAATTACAAGTTTTTCCAACTCTTTCAAAATTCAATTCTAATGCTCAATTTGTCAAAAATACTAAAGTATTTCAAAGACATACTTTGACTACCTTGATGTGTATGAAATAAGAAAAATGAGGTGGGTATGGTGGTAAAGTGGTGAGAAAAGATGATAAATGATGGAATATGTGTGTAAAAAAGAAGCCAAAATGGGAGACTAACACTCCCCCTTGCTATGCATCAAGCATGTCCTCATACTTGATTAGATCGCCTAGATCTTCTTCTTTCCCTCGATGTTGATGTTGCTTCCTCAACCTGTGCTGCCTGTAAAAGAGCATCTATCCCTTCTGTTCCTCTTTCCCCCTCCTTATAGAATTGAGTTTTCACTTTTCGCTTCGCATACTTGTATTGCTAGTTTTTATTTTCTTGTAGCCATTTGTATGCCTGCCTTGAGATAAGAAAATTCCAAGTCTCAAGTTTCTTTAATTTCTTGTTGAGTTTCTTTTTTTCTTTCAAGTTTTTATTGTTTTGTTTCTTATACATCTCGTTTTCATTTTTTAGACGCCTTTCCATGATTTCTGTTACCTGCAGTTTTGTCCTCAACTCTTCTACTTGTTTCATTTCACTCTCTTTGTCTTTTCCAAATGATTCTCCATAAGTTTCAGCTGCAAATTTCTTGATTTTCTTACTTAATTTCTCATATGGAAAATCAGAGGATGAATCCTCCCTTTCATTTTCATGATTCCATTCATCTTTTTTGTTTTCCTTCAGTTTTTCATTTGCTTGCTGCTCTAATTCTTTAAGGTATTCCTTATACCTTTGTTGTACTTCATCAACTGGTAATTCCTCCTCAACTATATCTTGGGTTTCATCCAGAGGTTCTTCAAATGTTCCCACTTCCTCCAACATCCTTTTTCTGGATTTCCTAGGAAAATAGACAAAAGGGTTGTCTTTTTCCAAAGTTTCGATTTCCACATTTTTTTTAGATCTTGTTTTTGGATAAGAGGATGTATACATTACCTCTCCAGAAAAAGTTGAGTGTTCATCAACTTTAGAAATTACATCCAACTGTTATTATATGAAATTATTTCTCTCCAATAAACTCATCCATGTCTCCCTTGTGGTGATTTTCAATTGATATTCCACCAACATTTTTATCATCTCTTCATGATAATAACTTGTCTCCTTTCTTTCATTCTTCCCCTTTACTCCTTCAATCATTTTAAGTAGGTTTGTTGCAAAGAATAATGGCAAATTGATTTTATTTTCACCTCTAATATGCTGGATAATATTAATGTGGTACATGTGTACCACACTATACCTACCATCGCATGTAAGGTATTTTTGGACAATAAGGATAAGTTCCTTCCAGGGTTCCTGAAATCATGTTCTCAACATTCCATTTTTCCAATTCAAATTCCCTTTTCTAAATCTCTATAAAAATAAACCAATCCTTTTGCTTGAAAAATTTACCTCTGTGATACATCTCTCCGATTCTTGGTAATCCTATAGCTAAAGCAAGATATTCTTCTGTTACAGGAATGGCTATATCTCCCACACTTGTCTTTCCATCCTGATAGTTATGCACAAATTCTTCTGTAATTTTATGATTATAACCATTGAAATTTCATAAAAAGTCCAGCAAATGCACTTTAGCATGTTGTTCCTTACTTCTTTGTGACCATTTTGCTTCTTGAAACCATATTGGTTCAGTCCTCCTTTCCATTTTTATATCTACTCTATAATTTTGATGCCCAGATTTTCAAATTATTGGTCAAAATTCATTGATTGATTTCCAAAAAGAAAATGAAATAACAATAAGGAATTGTTTTACCTTCTTCTCTGGTCTTTTTAAAGCTCTTGATTTTAAAGGAGCTTTGTATCATCATTTCGAATTTCTTAGTTCTTGGAGGAAGAAATTATGAAATATTTTGTAAAAATAGAACTGGCATTGTCATCCTCTGTTAAAAAAAAAACGAATTTCAAGAGAAAATTTCGTTAAACAAATCCAGAGAGGAAGTAAGGATTGATCTACCAGAATATTAATGTCACAAATTGTATCTAGATTAAAAACCCTGCTACAAAATTTAGATACCCTATAGCTTGCTTTTCAACCCTGTAATTTTGTAAACCCTTTTGTATTTTACAACGAACTGCTCTAATTTGATAACCCTATGTTTTGACAACAAATTGATTTGAGACAGGAGTTTTCTTTCTTCGAAAAAAAATGACATGACTAAACTACTACTTATCCCCTCCATTAATTAGTTTAGTTTGATGATTTTGATGTCAGATGTTGCCTCTACTCAGTTGTCAACAAAACAGATTCGAACTCTTACGTGGAGCTGACCACTAATTAACCTCCTAGTCCATGGATTTCTCTATGCCTGTTGAAATGAAAAATTTGGCACAATTTTCGTGATTGGGTTTCTACAAAGATTAATGAAAAAATCGTGGGGATTAAATTTTACGAAATATCACCTGAAACTAGCAACTGATCGTAAACTGGCACTTCTAAAAATAGAACTGGTACTTCATCCTAAAATTTTGGGTTTCTCTACCGCCAATGCATTCTCCAATTTTAGCCTCATGCAATCTTAAATAAAAGAAATCGGGTTGCTGGTTATAGTGCTTACCTTTCTCATGATTCCGTTTCTCCTGTGTGTGAAATTCCCAAATTTCACTTGTGAGCTCTGCCTTGACATTTTTCCAGCTTGTGAATATCTACGCTATGCTTCCACTCCTTATTTATTCCGCATTCTCCTATAGGTTGTATCCTTCAACACTGTGTGCTCTTCTTTTGGAAATGTCGTTATACTCTTGTGTTTGCCCAGGTAAAAGCCAATGATTTGGAGTTTACGACATACTCATTGTTAAATGAAGTCTACGAATCCACATGAGTTTGATATTATACCCGATAATGCTTGAGTTCCTTTAATCACTCATACAAATGCTTTGAATTCGTATGATTGCACTTCATTATTTGTAATATTTGTCTTTCTTATGAACTTATTTGTACTCTCTAATATGTCTTCATCATTTCAATAGTAGGTAGGCTCATTTCATTTCATAGGAAACTTGATTGATTTAATATGTAACTTGTGATATTCTTCATGATTTCAATAGTATGTATCTCATTCCATTCCATAGACAACTCAACTTCTTTCCATCATTCGTGTAGGTACCAAGTATTTTAAAATAATGAAAATTATTTTCTCGAAGTGCCAACATGTACTGTTGCTTCCAATAATAGTTCATCATGTAATATTTCCATAATTTAGTATGATAAACTGCTTTTAAAAAGACATATTTGTATAATGTTTTGGAAATTTGATTTTTAAAGCAAAAATTTATCAAGCTTTGAGAAGAAAGACAAGGTTCCTCTTCTCCTATAGTTTAAGAACTTAAGAATACCTTGATTTCTTGTATGAAAAACAATGTAAATTCTCCCCTTCATATAAATCCTCTGTTTTTGCTCATATAGCCAAGATTGTTGAAGAAAAATCCATTTTTTCATTCTATATTTATACAATCAATCCATGATAACTTTCCTTTAAAATGACCATTCTCAAGGCCATTTTAAAACAAAGATTTCCGTCTTGTATTGACTCTGCTAGTATTCATACAAAAAATTCCTTCAACTATGATTTTTCAATGCTACCTTTATTCAGTGTTTTTAATGATTCACTGCTGCCTTTCAATGACGAGTACAGGGTTTTCTCAACTCTTACAAATTATGCTTTCAAATTTTCTCAAATATTTCAATTGAAGTTTTCCTTTTAGTTCTGACTTCTTTTTGAATACTAGTATCTTTTGCCTTGTTTTGCATGACAAGGAAGGAGGTTATTCTTTGATTTTGAATTCTTTTTGAAATATGAATAAGGGTTTATGGAGGGTTTTTACGTTGGTGGAAAGGGTTTATGGCAGGTTTAGAAAAGGATGGATGCATCAAGGTTTAGCAAGTCTTTAAATTTCAAGTATAATGCCAAAATAAAAACCATTAGAAAGAAAATTATAACTTACAGAACCTCCATTTGTTTCTTCATGTAGCTTGATAGTAAAAATAGGCTCCTTTATGTCAGCTTCCTTGTTTCTCCATAAATGAGATGTCTTTGAAAGTAATTCTTTAATGAAAGTTACCTTTTCTTGAAATGTCGTCTTTGAAATGTTGTCCTTTCTGAATTGTCTTTTTCTGAAATGAAATTTTGTCCTTCTATTTGTGGATGTCCCTTCTGATTTGATTCACTTCAGGTCCCTTCTGTAGATGTTTAAATTTGCATGATGAATTTTTGAATAATACAAGCCCCTTTTGAATATTAGTACAAGTCCCTTATGAAAAATAAGCTTGAATAGTACAGTCCCTTTCTGAATAATATTCTTTGAGAAATACAGGTCCCTTCTGAATAATGATTGATGTTGAATGCTCAGGTACCTTTCTGCATAATGATAGATGTTGAGTGATGTAAAGGATAACAAAAGCAGAAATACTTCCCCCCCCCCTTTGCTTATTTTGAGACTTGTCCTCAAGTCTTTATTTTATAAAGAAGAAAATATAAAAACAAAATGAAATAAAAATATAACTCTTTTATTTTTCAGAATTAATACTAGCCAAATAAATTGGCTTCTAGTATGAATTCAAGTTTGCACTGTGCCAAGAACCTGGATTTCCACAATCAAACCCCTTTATTATTTTTGATCTTTTTTTCTTTTTAATTTGAAGGTAGTGAAGGCACATTACTGTGCTTTTCCACTACTTCCAGATTTTCCTCTATTGCCAATTTGTTAAGAAAATATTTGTTATTCACGGGTTTACTATAAACTTGCAGCCTGTGTCCATTGACAAAGAATGATGTAGCTTGTTCAACTATGGTTCTGATCTTAACTGATCCATTATCATGCACTTCTTCAATTTCATAAGGCCCTAACCAATGTGTAGTAAACTTTGCCTTTAAATCCTTATACTTAGAGTCAAACAATAGTGCCCAATCTCCTACATGAAATTCCTTCTTTTCGATGAACTTGTCATGGCATTTTTCCCTTTGGTGTTGAATCAATGAAGTATGTTGCACAACTTACTTTCTGATCTCATCCAGCTTATTGAGCTCCATTATTCTTTGTTGTTGTGCTTCTGACAAATCCAGTCCCAATTCTGCTGCAAATTTGTATGTATGGATCTGAAATTCAATTAGCAGTAGTACTTCTTTTCCATAAACAAGCTGATATGGTCTAAATCCAGTGGTATCCTTCCATGTTATCCTATAAGCCCATAATGATTCATTCAGTTTCTGTGACCAATATTTTATGCGCATCTTCATTGTCTTTTTCATGATGTTCTTTAGGACCTTGTTTGTTGATTCTACTTGTCCATTTGTGTGAGGGTGGTATGGAGTTGACTTCCTATGTTTGATCTTGTACTTTTCTGCAAGTTGTCTGATAAGGCTTGAGATAATTTTTTCTCCTTATAATGTAACAATCTACCTTGGTACCCAAAATCTGTAAAATATTTATTCAAACAAGAAATCTGCTACTGCATTCTCTGTGGCCTTAGTTAATGCTTTTACTTCCACCCATTTGGTAATATAGTCTGTGCATACTAAGATATATTGTTTCCCATTTGATGGAGGAATGATAGGACCAACAAAATCAAGAGCCCATTCTTCAAATGGTTCTATGAGAACTTGAGGCTTTAGTGGCATTTCATCGTAAGGGACGAGTCTTCCCATCCTTTGGAAATTGTCACACTTCTTGACATATTTCTTAGAATCCTTTTATATTGATGGCCAATAATAGCCAAGATTTAGTACTTTGTAGGCTGTTCTCTTTTCTGAAAAATGGCCACCACACAATTCTTCATGTCATGCTTTTAGTATATCTAAAATTTCATCTTCTCTTACACACTTTTTAATTAAAAGGTCAGGTCCAGTATAGAAGAGGTCTCCATTAACTCAACTATATCTAACACTCTCTTTCGTTACTTTTATTTTCTGATTACTAGTCAAATGAGAAGGTAGTCTTCTACATGTTAAATAATTAGCTATGTCAACAAACCATGGAGTTTTAATTGATATTGCAAATTGGTGTTCATCAGGAAATGTATCTCAAACTCGAACAATCTCACCAAGAGGATGAAGTCTTGATAAGAAATATGCTACTTGATTTTCCCTTCCTGGTCAGTCCAATACAGTAATATTGAATTCCTGCATCAACAACAACCATCTTGTAATTCTGCCATTGGTAATTGGTTTATTCATTAAATACTTAATAGATGAATGATCTGTGTGTATAACAACCTCATAGCCTGTGATTTAATGCTTGAATCCGTTGATTGCATGTATTATAGCTAACATTTCTTTTTCAATGACTGTGTAGTTTAGTTCAACATGAGTTAATTTTTTACTAATAAAGTAGATGTCATAGTTCAATTGGTTATCTTTTTGTCCTAAGGATGCCCCTATGGCTATATCTGATGCATCCATGGAGATATGAAATGGTAATGTACAGTCAGGTCCTCTCAAGACATGTGTTGTTGATAGTTTATGTTTTAGTTTCTCAAAGGTAATTTGGCAGTCATTATTCCATTGGAATTCTATGTCTTTTGAAAGGAGTTTGAATAATGGTAGGGATATTTTGCTGAAGTTCTCTATAAATCGTTTATAATTGCCTACATATCCTAGAAAACTCCTAACATTTCGTTGATTGGTTGGTTTGGATAATTTGACAATGATATCAATTTTTGTAGGATCTGTTGTTATTCCTGAAGGAGATAGATGATGTCATAATATAATTTCTTCTTGTTGCATCATTAAAAATTTCTCATTGCTTAGAGATAGATTTGTTTCAATACATATCTGTAAGAAATTTTCAAATTTTTTGATGGATTCTTCAAAAGTAGTTCCATAAACAATAAAATCATTGTTACAAAACATTTTGTCACTGTCCTTGTACTCCCTGTTCCCGAATCTTGGAGGACCCTTGCAGTGATCCCTGTGTACTTTTTCCATCATGAAAATATGTCTTTGCATCCCCTATAATCTGAAGAACAATCTCTCTTTTGATCATTCCTGGAGTAGCTCCCTAAAAACCCATCTTTTTGGAGTAGTGCGATCCTTGTGTGCCTCACCAGTGCCGATGGCTCATCCTTGGCCCGTGACCAATGCTGAACCTCACACCCTTGCTGATCTACTTCTAGAATATTTTTTAAAATGGAAACGAAGCTTCATGGCCTAGAAGCTTCGAGAGTGGAAAGCTAGATGTTTGTTGACCAGGATATGGCCGAGCTCCCTCCCTTGGGCCTTTTGTTCCTACAAAAGAGGAACCACCCAAGGAGATAAGCCTTTTTCCCATCATAAGTGGATCCATTTTCCCTCCTCCATCTCCATAAATTGATCACCCTCTAATGCCTCTGCTAGTTAGAACAGAATAGAAGAGCATAATAGAGAGAGATTTGAAGATTGTCATAAGCTTTGAAGGAGAGATTTGAGACCCTTAGCCTTCTCACACTGAGTTGAAAACAAGTTCTTTGGAGACGTGCCCGAATTCGGACTCGCTGAAGGAGAGCTTCGACATCAAGGTGCAGGTTGTAAATCCTCTTTTATTAATAATATGATACAACTGATATTTATTTTCCATTCTTGTCCATGATTCATGATAAGAATTCTAGCATTCCTTGATCAATTAGATAGGTTATACTTGTATATGCATGTTTCACTTTTATGCTTTCTTGGTCACTTGTGCAGGTAATTAAACTTTGGTAGCAGTGAAGATCAAGTTTGGAAAAGCAAAGGACCAAAGAACTTCAAGGAGGAGCAACATCGCAGGATCAGATCGAGGTAGGCCATCTCCTTCAATCCATGTTTCATTTATTGTCATTTTTTGCTTCTACTTCCTCGGAAAGTGACATGGCATATGTGGAGCATACCATCGCACCATATGAAAGTGTGGGGGCAGGAATTTTTAAAGATTTTTCCTTAATAAGTCTTTTTTCTCTCCCAACACTGAACACTACTCAGGTCAACATGATCTCTACTTAGTCTGATCCTTGGATCATTCCTTCCCCTGACAAAATTGATTCCTTTGGCGATGTTATGCCGTTAAGCCTTGTTGAAATCAATTATTCTAAAATTATCTCAGCTTCGGCTCTTGATCCTAATCATACTACTCCTAGTATGAAATTCGACGCGTATTCTCAATATCCTTGGCTTGGTTCTTTGGATTCTTTTGATCCCTTGAACGAGATGTTCCCTTCCGAAGAAAGTATCATGGAAACCATGTTTCTCAAGGAAACACCCTGGGATGATACCCATCATCATTCTTCGTTTCTTCCAATTCCTAGAGAAATTACTTTGCGTCTTGAAAATTTTGCTTCCCATGCTCCGACTTGCCCACTTCAAATACCCATATCAACACGAGGTATTTTCTGAAGGAAACATGGGAAACATCACTGCTATGATTCCTATCGACATTTCTATCAAACCATGAATCGTCGAGAACATCCATATCTGGGTAAGTTGCTCTCCGGATTAGATCAAGCTTTACACCAATATTTTTCAAGAGTTTCAGGATGTCTTTGCATGGTCATATGAAGAAATTCCCGACATCGATCCTACTATAGTGGTGCACGAGATACCTACTTATCCTAATGCAAATCCTGTTCGTCAGTGAATCCACCTCGTGCATCCTAGAAAGGCAACCGCTATAAAGGAAGAAGTTGAAAAGATTCTCAAAGCTGGGTCCATATATCCGATTGCTTTGACATATTGGGTTTCTAATATAGTCCATGTCGATAAAAATTAGGGTACTATTCGTGTCTGTGTTGATTATCATGGCATCAATTGCGCTTTCCCTAAAGATAACTATCCCACTAATTTCATTGACCAAATCATTGATGAATGTGCTGGGAGTGAGCTATGTTTTTTTTATGGATGGTTTTTCTGGGTATAACTAGATTAATATCCTGCCAGCCGATAAACATAAGACTTCTTTCATCTGTCCTTGGGGAAATTTTGCCTACAAGAAGCTCCCTTTCGGTTTAAAAAATGTTGGCGCTACTTTTCAACGAGTGATATCATATGCCTTTCATGATATCAAACACATCGTTCAACCTTATCTGGATGATTTACTCACTCATTCAGCTAAGCGTTGTGACCATCCTGCTCACATTTGAGAAATGTTACTTCGCTTTAGACATTATAATATCTGACTTAATTCACATAAATGTGTCTTTTGCGTTGAATACGAAAAACTTTAGTGTTTGTCATCTCCAAGGAATACATCCGTCTCAATCCTCTGAAATTTGAGGCTATTGTTAACATTAGCTGCAGAGCTTACAAGGGAAAGCCGATTTCCTTCATCATTTTGTACCTAACTACGCCGAGCTAGCTAAAGGCTTTACACGACTACTTAAGAAAGGCATCCCCATTTCTATGGGATAAAATCGCTCAAAAGTCCTTTGATGCCTTAAAGGTTGTTCTTATCAACACTCCTTTACTGCATCCCCCAAATTACCATCGTGATTATTTCCTCTACCTAGCAGCTTCTTCCAGTACTATTGTTATGGTATTGGTCCAAGATGATGATGATGGCATTGAACACGTTGTTTACTACCTCAGCCGCAATCTCATGGACACTGAGACTCAGTATGACCATGTTGGGAAATTAGCTTTAGATGCAGCTCAAGTTGTTCAACGTTTTCAACATTACATTTTACTTTGCACGACTACAATGATCTTCGATTGCAACCCCATGACCTATATTTTGACTCCTCAGTTACTGGGGGGCATGTATTCTAAGTGGATTTTCATCCTACAAGAATTCGATTTGGAATTTACTGCTACCAAATCTAAGAAATCACTGGTCTTTTCCGAGTTAATATGCTGCCTTCCCTCTGCATCTGTCTCTTCCAGTTTTGATGAGAAGATTCCGAATGATACTCTATTTTTTTTCAGCACTATCGACCCTTGGTACAATGATATCATCGTGCATCTCCAAAATCAAACTTTTCGATCTGAGTTGACTAAAGTTGATCGTCGACGCATTCGACATCACTCTCAACCCTACTGCATCATAAGAGATACTTTATACCGCGTCGGTATTGACTCGATTATTCATCGATGTTTAAATTTTGAAGAGGATGAGAGAGCACTCAATGGTTTCCACTATGGGGCATGTGGCGGTCATATGTTTGGATATGCCACTGCCCAGAAGATCCTTCACGCTGGTTATTTTTGGCCTTTCATATTCAAGGATTGCATTCTTTCCGTCCGTAAGTGTTACGCCTGCCAGATTTATCAATGGAAAATGCACGCCCCACTCACACCCTTACACCCAGTTATTACCATCGGCCTTTCACTAAATGGGGCATTGATTTTGTGACATGTAACCCTTGATCGGCCAAGGGGAATGCCTATATTATCGTCGCCGTCGATTAATTTACCAAATGGGCAGAGGAGATGCCTACTTATGCCGTTGACGGTAAAACTGCTCCTCAATTTCTATTCAATCACATTATCACCTGGTTTGGAGTTCCTCAAGCCATCATCACTGACCATGTCTCCCATTTCTGCCATTACATGATGGCTAAGATGACCACTCAGTTGGGTCTGTGACATGACAACTCGACTCCTTATTACCCTCAGGCCAACGACCAAGTTGAAGTAGTCAACAAGATATTAGTTACCATGCTTCATCGCACCATTAGGATGCACAAGTCAAACTAGCATCTCATGCTTTTTTTAGCTCTTTGGGCTTACCGAACCTCGGCCAAAAATGTTACCAGATTTACTCCTTTTCAGTTAGTATATGGTCCGGAAGCAACTTTATAGATTGAATGCGAGATCCCTTCACTCAAGTTAGCTATTGAATTACTCCCCAATACCTCACTAGAAGAGGAACGTCTTCTATATTTGGAAAGGCTTGATGAAACTCGCAACTTCGCCGCTTTAGTCATTGAAGCTCAGAAGAAATGGGTCAAAGCCCATTTCGATCAGACTGTTTCTTCGCGTGCCTTCTCTAAAGGAGAAGTGGCTCTTCTATATGACCATGCTCACGAGAAGTTGGGGGCAGGGAAATTTGAAGCTATGTGGCATGGGCCATAGATTGTCAAATGTGTTTTGCAAAAAGGGGCCTATGAGTTAATTAATTATGAAGGAAAACCTCTTGATTAGCCCCGGAATGGGATTTTCCTCAAAAAGTATCATGCGTAATTTCTTTTGTATAATTACTTTTGTGCATTAGCGTGTTTTCATTTTTTTACAGTTTGGTTTTGGTGTGATTTTTGTGAGAAGTTTTCCTGCTTATCTTGTTTTACTTGGTTTGCAAATGTCTTTAACTCCTTATGTAAGTTTTGCTAATGGTGCCTGTCGTAGTACTCGAAAATTATCCTCTGCGACATGGTTTATCTATGACCCTAATGGTGAGTTAGCGGATCTACAAGGTATCCGTTCAGGTCATACAACCAATAATATTGCTGAGTACAATGCAATCATTGAACTTGAACTTTTGTCAGAAGTGATTACTCTTGGCATTAGAGAACTAGTTGTAAAACTTGATTCACAACATGTTGTCCTTCAACTCAATGGGCAATATCTGACTCAGAAACCCTTAAATTTTGAGAATGTATATGTGTGTTCATCTCTTAGAAATAAATTTTGATTACATCACATATCAACATATTCCAAGACACATGAATACATTAACAAATGCATCGGTTAATTATGTTTTAGATAGACATTTGAAAAATTTGTAAAACCATGATCACCATTATATATATATATATATATATATATATATATATATATATATATATATATATATATATATATATATATATATGCCCGTATGTATGGTGATTAACTAACATGCTTAACAATCATATCCCACACCCCCATGGAGGCAGAGATCTTCTACACAGAGACTCACCTGTTGCGGATCCTTAAATCGTTAGTCACTCGCACGAGACTCACAAAGTCAGGAATGATGATGAGAGGACGGGAACTGCATGACCAGGTCTGGAGCATCACCTCGCATCTCTCACCATTAATGAATATTGTTGTCGACATATGTTGTCGCTCCTAGAGACAGCCTAGAGTTGCCATAGACCAGTGCCTAGGACATCTTATCATAGCAAGGAGCATATAATAAAACTTGGGTGTCAATCCAAAGGCTTCTCTGCTATCTCTTGTAAACAAAGAAATTGATTTAAATGGGACCAGAACTTACAGAACTTGCCACAGGGAAAGTAATGCTGCAGAGACAAGATGCAAAGCTCTAACACAAAAGCATCAGACAGTTAAGAGACAATTTACTGTAGAGAGGGCCGATTCAAGTAATATGCCACAGAAATCAAATATCCGAAGATGTATGCGGTGAAAGATATATAAGAAGATATTAGTTATCTTTGGTCTGATACCCAGATACACAACAGAACCATATATGGGCTTATCAATCTAAGAATCCATACATGACAATGGCGTTTTAAAAGCACCCTCCCAAAACAACTAATATAGCAGAAAGATGGATGAAATGAACATGGAACAGTATATCATGCCTGAGCCATATTCTTGACTGATCCAAGTATGGGTATCAATTAGGATAAATCCTTACCTAAAATCAGTGAGCCACTCGCATTCCAGTACATGATACAAGAAGGAGGATAAAATGAAATGTTGTATTAAACACAGTAGAGGAGATTACATACTGTGGAATATCAAAGACCAGAATCCTCTAAGACAGATAGAACTCCTCCTCACTGATACCCTACGGGCTTTGAGCCTTCATACAAGAGCTTTTACAAAATGTCTAGAAAAATTCCTTTCACTGCACAATTCTCTGATAAAAATCTGGAACCCTTACTAATTCGTTCTCCTGGGACTTTATAGGAGAAGCTTCCCAAAAATCAACAAAAGGTAGCCGGTGAATCATTTAATTGACTCATTAAAACAAAATGATGAAAGATATGACCGCCCATACTGTTTGGCGGCCCTAGGATGTTACAGGTACTTTGTGGCGGCTTCATGAAGTAAATGCTGTAGGTGCGAATTTCTCCAGGGGTAAGGTATGAAGAATAAAATATGTAACACTCTGTACTTTCCTGAGAGAAAAATCTATTGAAGTAAAACCTGGAGGATATGATTTTTATGCACTTGTACTCTTTGCCTTCTGAATGTTGGATTGCTATTTAAAATCTTTGGCTCCAGACGTTGAATCCCTTGCTCTCTGACTGATACTCTTTGCCGTATGATTAATAACCTCGTCTGTGGAAAATCTATGTTTTAAATTGCTCTGGAGGGTTTGGTAGACTTTTACCATGGCTTCTTTAATGAAAGCCATGTCACGGCAACTACCCGAGATCTTCTTCATGAATATGGTACTTGAAAACCCAGTATTGTAACGCGTCCTTAGCTTGAGCAATGGATGCCGCGAATTGTGATAGTTCTTCTTCGCCATAAACCTGTAAAACCCACAAACATATTAAAGAAAACCAGGCACAAGGGTGGCGGATGCGTCAGTGACCTCAGAATGGTGATGTAGACTGGGAGAAATGATGAGAAGATGCAGGGTGGTGGAAAACGCAGATAAATAGCGGAGGAATGAAGGGTGGAAATAAAAATACAGTGGAACGACGATGAATGAACGAGGTGAAGGTGCATAACGAAAACACTGAAATATGACACATAAACGGAGTATATGAATGGTGGAGGAGAACGCAAATGACACGTGGGCGTACAAAAGGCTAAGTAGAAGGGACGACGTGGAGGTGGACTTGGTCAATCAACACAACGTGTAAATGATTCTGGACCACACGATTCACAAGTGAAATCAACTGTCGAAACTTAATCAGAGGGTGATGGAATGGCGGGCCCGGAGTACTGTGCACTGGGACTAAAATTCGCGCAGCTTGGGAGAGTGGTAGCCGTTGGATGGAGCGCTCAGGATCAGACGGTTTAAGTCAATTTAGCTCAGCATCCTGGGTCGAGTGTTAACGCGTGGGGGAGGGCGGTATTGAAATTGTACATGGGGACACGCTGCGAACGCTGAATGGAATCGCTGCGATTTGAGAAAAACCACCAGCCCTTCAAAAGCGGTGTGGGGAAAACGGGACGGTTTTGGAATCGACGCGCAGCGCGGGGTCCACCAGGACGGGAAATATGTGGTACATCGATTTATGGTTTGATCTAACAGCTGGCGGATGGGCTATGAGCACGGCGTTGATCAGCGGAGACCGTCCGATCTTGTACAGATCAACGGCTAGTATTTCACCAGACGCGCATACTTGATAGTGCCCCCAAGGTTTAGCATTAGGTTCTGGCTCATAGTCATGTGGAGGAAATGGCCAAGGGGTTAGGGCCGAAGGGGCCCGACCTCAAATATTTTCGAAAGTGGGTTATTAGCCTTACATAAAATAGTTTTGGAGGAAAAGGAAATCAACGATAGGCTTTAGAATGGGTTCTTGAGTCAAAGAGAAAGGATCGGGGGGGCTTAAGCAAGATTGCTGGTTGAACTTCAACAAGGAACTGATTATGGTCAAAATTGGCTCCATCTGGGGACGACATGTTCATCCATGGACGTGTTGAGAACTGCGCAGACCTCCTGATCATAATCTATGTAAACTCTGTTCTTCAGCCTCTCTTACTTTTCTCTTTATGAATCATCAGCACGCCCACCTTGTTCCAACAAAGACTGGAACAAAGCTAATATACAATATAATACATCAGGCTCTCTCTGCCTAAATTAAAATTGGAAGTAGGGTTTAAGAAATTGACCATTCACAGGGGCATCAAGCAAGTCACCCTGTAAATTCTCCAATGTGAACGTGTTATTGCCTCCCTGTTCCACAATTTTAAATGGGCCAAACCAGAGTGGGTCAAACTTGCCATGTTTTCCTTTTTCAGCCCTTCGGACATCCCATCTGAGCACCAGATCTCCAACCTGCAATTTCCTGTCTTTTGCATGTTGATTGAATATGTGTTTCATTTTCTCCTGATATTCTGTTAATCTCCGATTTACTTGCCCTCATGTTTCCTCTAACTCTACTAGTTGATTGATTCTCCTGACCATATCATCAAGTTCTTCCTGACTTTCTTGCATGAAACGTGCCACTGGTAAGGCCAGCTGCATAGGAAACACTGCTGCTTGTCCATATACCAACTCATATGGAGATTTCCCAGTTGCTCTCTTGCTAGTGATTCTATTAGCCCATAGAGAAAATTTCAATTGGGAATCCCAATTTTTCTGATTCTCACTTATAGTTTTCTTCAAGGCCCTCACTAAAGTTTTATTAGAAGATTCTGCCAAACCATTTCCCTGTGGATAATAAGCTGTGGAGTGATTAGGTGCAATATTATACTATTGACATAAATTCGTTAATTTTGCATATTTGAAGGCCTGTGTGTTATCAGTCACTATTCTAGCGGGGTAGCCAAACCTGGATATGATGTTTTCTTCCATGAACTTTATGATGACAGCGTCAGTAGCATTCCTTGCAGGTATGTCTTCCACCCATTTTGTAAAATAATATGTGGAAGTTAATACCCATTTATGCTATCCACTTGAGGGTGAGTGAATTTCACCTATAAAATCTATTCCCCATTGTTGAAATGGTTCATCTACATGAACTAGAATCAAGGGCAGAGCTGCTAATTTTTGCCTTTCAGCAAATTTTTGACACTTATCACATGCTTTAACCCAAACAAAAACATCCCCAAATAATTTTGGTCAGTAGAAACCAGCCTTCAGTATTTTATGAGTTGTAGCCCTCCAGCTATAATGTCCTCCACAGACTCCCTCATGAAATTGAACCATTATACTTTCTACTTCATCCTCTGTGAGGCACAATAATAGGATGCCCGAAGGATCTCTCCAATATAGCTGCCCATTAGCAACTATGTACTTCTGTGATTTTAATCTTAAAGCCCTATATTTTTCTTTGTTACAACTTGGGGGACAGCTGAGTGTTAAGAGATATTCAACTATTTCTTTGTACCATGGACTGGTGAGATACTTCACGTGTACTTTCTGAGTAGCCATCTCCAGACCTTGCTGCTCTTTTTCTCTCTCAGACTCTTCATTTGAAATCATAGACAAATTTATGCCCAGAGCTTGATAGTTCGATTCAGATAGAATTTTTGCAAGCCCCTGTCCTTTGATCAACTTGGTAGGGCGGATACCTAGATCATACTCCTGTATTTTAGCAATCCACCTTCCCATTTTTCCTTCACTGTCTCCCTGAATAAGAATGTCTTTAACAGCTGTTGTAGGGACAAATGCAGTGATGTGAGACTGCAAAATATATATGCGAAAAGCTTTGAGAGATTTTACCAGGGCATAGGCCTGCTTCTCCAATATATTATATTTCAGTTCTGCATCATGGAGAACCTGACTGAAGAAGGAAATAGGCTGCTCATATCCCTCTTCATTTTTCTGTAATAACACTCCAGCTACTGTATGAGGTGATGCAAAAGAAAAGATCATAAATGGTTTAGTATAATCTGGCCCAGCTAGTACAGGGGCTTCAGCAAATGCAGCTTTAATTCTAGCAAAGGCCTCCCGTGATTCTTGTGACCATTTCACCTCATTATTCTTCTTTAGCATATCTGTTATATGCCTAACTATCTCAGCATAGTTAGGAATAAATCTTCTCAGGAAATTTATCCGGCCTAAAAATACCTGCACTTCCTTCTTATTTCTGGGGAGAGAGATGCTATTTATAACCTCTACTCTTTTGGGATCTATCCTTACCCCACCTTTAGTTACAATATGCCCCAAAAGTTTGCCTTCCTCTAATGCAAATAAAGACTTTTGTGGATTAAGGGAAAGACCATACCTTCTGCATTTTTCAAAAGTTCTTCATAAATGCTCAATGTGTTCATCATCATTTTTTGAAAATACTGTAATGTCATCGAGGTACACCACCAGAAATTTATTTTTCTCCCCAACAAAAGCAATGTCCATGGCCCTCTGAAAAGTGGCCCCTGCGTTGATCAATCCAAAAGGCATTCTGGCATACATAAATGTGCCCCAGGGTGTGGTGAATGCAGTTTTCTTCTGATCCTCTGGAAGTACAGCCACCTGGTTATAACCAGAGAAACCATCCATCATTGACATCCTAGAAGCTCCAACCACTTTTTGCAAAATGTGATCCATCTTGGGCAGTGGATAATTATCTTTTAGAGATGCTCTGTTTAAATTCCTGAAATCCACACACAACCTTATTTCTCCATTCTTCTTTCGGACAGGGACCAGATTTGCCACCCATTCAGAGTATCTCAAGGGCACAATAATTTTGGCCTTCAGCAGCTTCTTAATTTCTTTCTCAATAAAGGGAAGCAGCAAAGGGTTTATCTGTCTAAGCTTCTGCTTATAAGGTTTTGCATTTTCCCTCAGAGGAATTTTATGCTGCATTATACTAATATCAAAAGTTTTAAGGTCTTGATAGGACCATGCGAACACATCTTTGTATGACTGAAATAATTCCAGGTATCTCTGCTTGTATTCTTTTGGGACCTTCTTGGATAATTTGACAATTTTGGGCTCAACATTAGTACCCAGATTTAGATATTCTACCTGATTTTCTTCTACCACTTTACTAGGCTGCAATGGGACATCGTTCTTATCAAATAGTCTTTCTAGAGGCACCAACCCTCTAGGGATGACATTTCCTTTCAGCTGCAGCACTTTACTTCCTGCCATTTTCTCCTGCCATTTATTTTCTGAGACATTCTCAGCCTCATCTTCCTCACAATAATTAATCTCCATATTAGAGAATTCTCCCATTGTTTCCAGGAATCTCTTCATTTGTTCCTCATCCTCAAATACCTGCCAATGCTTAATATTATCTGGGATTGATGGTCTATAACGTACCTCGACTTCATACCTCAAGAGAGGGTTTTGGGGAGGATGAAATGTACTAGCAGCCACAGCAAGTGAATCTGCCATTATATTCTGCTCCCGGGGCATGAACTGGATATTAAATGCTGAGAAGAAATTCTCCACCATGTCCCAGACTTCATTCCTGTAAGCCCTCAACCGAGGATGTTTGGTTTGACATTGATTCCTGACCTGTCTGACCACCAGCTTAGAGTCTCCCAGAACCTTTAAGCTTTGTATGCCCATGCTTCTGGCTGTTTGTAATCCCAATAACAGTGCTTCATATTCAGCTACATTATTAGTAGCCTCATATTCCAATTTAAAAGACAGTGGGATCCATTTGTCTGTAGGAGAAATTAATAATACTCCAACTCTATTTCCTTCTTTTGAATTTGCTCCATCAAAATGTAAAGTCCAGATTCCTGCTTCATGGTTCTCTGAAGGCTGCTCAGTCTTGATCTGGCAGAAGGATGGTTCCTGGGAAAAGTCTTGATCTTCCTCTAGCATCAATCATGAAAAATTTCCTTCTTGACTATAGATTGGTGAGTTCTCAGAGCTGTCAGCCTTAGTCACCATCTTGACAAATCTGGTTTCTCTGTATAACCTCCTCTCCTGGCCACCAAAAATTGGAATAGTGGCAAATGTTAAGTCTAGTTTAAGTGACCCACCAATTTTTTTTCCCCAGGACCTTGACAACAGCATGCCAAAGTGGGCCAGAATGTCAGCCACCACAATGTCCATTACTACACTTTTTGCTGGAATTTGGGCCAGATTGACCACTAAATCTTTAATCATCCTTAAGCATTTAACCCTTTTGGAGTCAAATGAATAGAGGTCTTTGTATGGGCGTGTGATTTGTAGTCCTACTTGTTCCATGCCTGACAGAGGCATAAGATTATGGGAAGCTCCAGAATCTAACATACAATTGTGTAACAGCAGGTCATGAATCACTAGAGACACATAAAATGGAGGAGTAGAGGGGTCTATCTCCTCGACATGTGGGCCAAAGACTACCATGGGTCTTTCTTCTTGGAGGTTGAGACTATCTGGAATGACTGGTGCTTTAGGAGGGAGTATGAAATAAGTAACTTGAGATTGATATGCAGGTTGTTTCAACAGTTCAGTCAGGGGAACTGGGATTTTGACTTTCTCAAGCTCCTTTTGCAAACTAAAAGTAGGGTTGGACTTTTCTATTACAACTTATTTTGACATTGGATTAACAGTAGGAGGGTTTACTACTTTTGAAGAAGAAGGAATTTGATCATCAGACTGCAAAGGTTTGTTGAGAGGACTCTTACCTTTTTCTGTAAATTTCTGCATTGTTGATTCCTTTTGAGTAGGTGCTTCCTTCTAGAGAGGCTCTTCTTCTTGATCCTGAGTTCGAGTCCTCTTCCGGGAAGATCTGAGATCGTATCTTCTATTGAAATGTGCTTGCATGAAATCATTAAACTGTTTACAATAATGGTCAATTTCTACATCTTCTGTGTCCCTGATCTCTTCCTCTTCTTCGTGCAATGGACATTCAACTTCATCATTATTTGAGAAAGCAAGATTTGCATCTTGCAGTTCATAGGCGGCATCTTCAGTGGAGTCATCTACTGGGCCTTCCAGGTATAATGGGTGGGGCACCTGATCATGCTGCTCCTTTGCTTCCCTTGGCAAAATTTGCAGGGGTGGCTTTCTATACTGAGGATTGTAACCCTTGTTTGGAGAATTTTGGAAGTTCTTGGGAGCTGAGTTCTTGGTCTCAAATTCAAACTTGACCAGTTTATTAGAAATATTCTTAATCATTTTTATCATTTCTTCAATTCTATCTGAGTCCTTATCCTGATTAGAAGTAGATACTTCCTCTTTACCCCTTCTTCTGGTATCTAGTTCAGCTTTCCCTTTTAATTTTCCAGTGGAAGATAAATTTGCTTCCAACTCAAGAGCATCTGACTGAGCATCATCTAGGGTGGCAGGCTTCCTTTCCCCGAGAGAGAAACCAAAATCCGAGTCAAAGGCTGCTATGAAAACCACTTTGGCAGCATTCTGATGAGGCTTCATATCGGCAGGGAGGTTTAGATATAACTTATTAAATCTTTTGATAAATTCTGACACCCCTTCATTATGTTTCTTCTTGAGTGTATTGAACTCAGTAAGACACTGTCCATGATCTTTCTTTTCTCCCCATTTTCTGAGAAAGGTATTTTCCATATCTTCCCAAGTGGTTATGGAACGGTTTCCTAATGTTTTGAACCATTTTCTGGCTTCACTGTCCAGAGATTGCACAAATAGTCTTAATACCACATCCAAATGTTCTACATTAAAGTTCTTTGCAAAAGAGCAGAAAGTCTCAAGATGTTTCTGAGCATCAATTTCATTTTCCCCAGTGAATCTGGGCAAGATCTTCAAATAATCCTGTGGCATATCATTCAGCACTTGAGGTAATGCCAGGGGAGCATATTTGTTTAACAAAAAAGCTGGAACATTAGCCATTGGAGGAGGTGGGGATTGTGCAGCAATTTGGTGTACAAATGGAGGAAGAGGCAGAGGTGGAGTATGAATAACAATAGGAATATACTGTACAGCAGCCTGAGGCGTAGATGGGAACAGTTCACGGTTAACAGCGGCTACTTCGGTGACTTCTTTAACCTCTTTGACCTCAGGAGTAGGGTGAAGATTAGCTTAAATTCTAACACCTCCCCTAGGTGGGCTATCTGAGTAATAGTTTGTGTCTCCCACAGTGGAGTCGAGATTTTATACTTGGATTTCTTGAGAAGAGGAGGATGGATAATCTTCTACAGAATATTCAGGGATTTCAGCACGAACTGATTTCTTTTCTTTCCAACCTCTTCTATGTATAATCTTCTCAAGGTCAGACACTGAAGGTGTCTTTGACTGTGATGTATCTGACCTCAAGTGAGGCTTACGAGGAGCCAGGACTACAAATAGATTTATCAAATAAACAGCAGTGGAGTCGCCAAGGTGAGAGATGTGCAACTCTTCAACTCTCTGTGCTCACCTGATTAGAGAGTGAATATGATTTGTCGAGGCCCAGGGATAATGATTTTCTTAACTTCGATCCCTGACAACGGTGCCAGAAAGATGTTGTCGCTCCTAGAGACAGCCTAGAGTTGCCATAGACCAGTGCCTAGGACATCTTATCATAGCAAGGAGCATATAATAAAACTTGGGTGTCAATCCAAAGGCTCTCCTGCTATCTCTTGCAAACAAAGAAATTGATTTAAATGGGACCAGAACTTACAGAACTTGCCACAGGGAAAGTAATGCTGCAGAGACAAGATGCAAAGCTCTAACACAAAAGCATCAGACAGTTAAGAGACAATTTACTGTAGAGAGGGCCGATTCAAGTAATATGCCACAGAAATCAAATATCAGAAGGTGTATGCAGTGAAAGAAATATAAGAAGATATTAGTTAACTTTGGTCTGATACCCAGATACACAACAGAACCATATATGGGCTTATCAATCTAAGAATCCATACATGACAATGGCGTTTTAAAAGCACCCTCCCAAAACAACTAATATAGCAGAAAGATGGATGAAATGAACATGGAACAGTATATCATGCCTGAGCCATATTTAAAGCGCTTGACTGATCCAATTATGGGTATCAATTAGGATAAATCCTTACCTAAAATCAGTGAGCCACTCACATTCTAGTACATGATACAAGAAGGAGGATAAAATGTGTCAAACCAGGAGGTAACTCCTCAAATCAGAATGTGTATTAGCTGAAGAATGCATATGTATTTATACATGTAGGTGAGGCTATTGTGATTCATCTCCCAATGACTCTTGGCCTTCCTTGTTTCCTAATATTAAATAATATACAATATTAAATGTGCACACCTATCCCATAGGATTAGGTGTCAACATTCCCCCCTTTAATCCGAAGGGATGTTGGTGAGTCCAAGCATCGATCTGAACTTTTCAAACTTTTCTCTTCGAAGTGCTTTGGTGAAGATGTCAGCAGTTTGCTCATTTGTGGAACAATGATGTAGATGGATGGTTTTGGCCTGAACATGATGTCGAATTAGATGGTACTTTGTATTGATGTGCTTTGTTCGATCATGGAACTTTGGGTTCTTGGCCAACTTTATTGCGGAAGTGTTGTCGATCATGAGTGGAGTGGAATACATTTGTTTCATCTGCAAATATTCCAGGATTTTCCGGAGCCACACAATTTCCTTTGTTGCTTCAGCTGCTGCCACATATTCTGCCTCGGTCGTGGAATCTGCTGGAACTGACTGTTTGCGTGATCTCCATGAGACAACTCCTGATCCAAGACTCATGGTGTAACTTGTAGTAGACACCCCTGTTTCTTTGTCGCCATCAAAGTCTGAATCAGAGTATCCGATCAAGCTGAAGTCGCCTACCTGTGTATATTTGAGTCCAAAGTCTTGAGTCCCCTTCAAGTACCTTAACACTCTTTTTGCAGCAGACCAATGTCCTTCACAAGGTTTTTGCATGAACCTTGAGAGGATTTCAACAGCAAATGAAATGTCAGGTCTGGTGGTGGTCAGGTAGATAAGACTTCCTACAAGCTGTCTATACTTAGTTGCATCCTCAAATTCCTTCCCTTCAATAGATGTGAGCTTCAAGTTTTGTTCCATTGGAGTGGTTAAGGAATTACAGTCATCCATGCCAAATTTGTTCAAGAGATCTCCAATGTACTTCTTTTGAGAAAGAAATATAAATTTAGGATGTTGAATTACTTCAATACCCAAATAGTAATGAACATGACCCAAATCGGTCATTTCAAAACCTTTCTTCAACTCTTTCTTCATGGATGCAATATAGCTCTCATTGTTTCCTGTTATCAAAAGATCATCTACATATACCACAAGATATACAACTGTTTTTCCAACTTTCTTAACAAACAAAGTTGCATCATCAAGATCAAAATGTTTGAAGTCAAGTTTCAGAATATGCTCGGTTAATTTCTCATACTAGGCTCATGGTGCTTGCTTGAGGCCATACAAGGATTTTATAAGCTTGCAAACTTTGTTTTCTTGACCCTTTACAACAAATCCTTCTGGCTGGGACATATAAACTTTCTCCTTTAGATCTCCATTCAAAAATGTTGTTTTTACATCCATCTGATGGAATTTCCATCCATTCTGAGCTGCTAGGGCAAAGAGAGTTCGGATGGTGATCCATTTTGCTGTGGGAGAAAAAGTTTCTTCATAATCGATTCCTTCTTTTTGTGCAAAACCTTTTTCCACAAGCCCTTGTGCCCATCAAGTGAGCCGTTTGCTTTGTACTTTTCTTGTAGACTTCCATGACTGGGTGGTTTCCGTTCCAAGGCGGTCCTTGACTTTAAGTCACCCATTCTTTATCGGCATCATATATTACACTCCAACTTCCTTTCATTCATGCGAGACGCTTCCTTCGAGAGTTGGTTCATCGTCGTAGACAAACTCAATTCTGATTCTGAAAGCAATATCCATATCAGAGATGAGGTGTCCCCATCACCTTCGATTTGTTGAGTGGAACACAACACATTCTATATTTTCCAACCTCATCGGGGATGCAGACATTCTCGATGTCTTTGTCGGCCATTTGGAGGCCTTCTGGGAATGTTTGGTGATGCTTGGCTGAGTTCCAATTGATTCAAAATTCCGTCTCCAATTCATCAAATCCACATCATCCAATGTGTCATCCGTGGTTGTTTCTTCATGTGGGGGAGAGAGTGCTTCAGGACATGATTCCACAGTTTGATTCAATATCGGAATCCCCCCTTCAAGATGTGGAATCACATTATCAAATTCTTGAAAGGACTTTGCATGTGTGAATCTATCCAGGCGATCAAGTTGCCGCTCAACAACCTTGTCACTCTTGGAAGATTCAAGAAATATGACATCTCTTGCTATCACAAACTTCTTATTTGCTTCATCATAGAGACGATATCCTTTGGAGGTGTTGGAGTACCCCAAGAAGATACATTTTCTGCTTCTAGCACCAAGTTTGTTCCTTTGACCCTTGGGTATCAAGGCATAACAGGTGGACCCAAAGACCCTGAAATGCTTTACCGAAGGAATGTGGCCATGCCACATTTCAAAAGGAGATTTGTTTCTAATTGAACTTGAAGGACACCTATTCTTTATGTAAACAGCACATAGAACTGCATCAGCCCAAAACATCAATTTCACATTCTTGAAAAATAACATGGTATCAAAGCCAGCCCCACTATTGGCATTTCTGCCTGTGGTGTAACTCCCTCTCCTTTGCTCAGTCAATTTTTAATAATAGTTTTGCTGCTCCTACTTATTGCTAGACTTTTATTCTGCATTTTTTTTCTCTGCATAGCTCTGACATTTGCAGCTCCTGCAGCTCCTGAAGATTATGCAATTCTGCAGTTCTTGAATTCTGCAAATTGCAGCCTCTGCCACTCTGCAATTCTGCAGTCCTGCAAAGATCCTATTCCAGATTTTTTTGTTACAGGCCTCTCGGCCTCCTTCTCCCTCTCCTTTCCCAACGCCTTCCCTCTTTCTCCCTCATTTCCTTACGCCCCCTCCCATCCTTACATCACTATGCCCTTCTCTCCGCCATCAATACACTCCCACCTTAATACCATTCCGCGCTAATGCTGTCATATATATGGTTATTCAATACACTGTCATATATATGGTTATTCAATACACACCTCCACGTTGATTGCGCACCGACCCGTCGCTCATACATATGCTCCACGCTATACAACACGCTGCCCTCACTCCAATACGCTCTGTCGACCCTCCCATATGTAAAACGAGCCTCTGTAATATGTAATACACACTGTCTCATGCCTTTCATACAGTGAAAAGGTTCCGGCTGCCACGGCTCCGCCCTCCCCGAGGTGCTCCATGCGCTTTGTAATACACTATCTACCCGCTCTATCATTCAATATATCAACGCCCTCCATAACGACTGTCCAATGTTTAAAACACTATCACTTCCATACACCTCCACGCGCTGGTTCAATTCCACATTTCTGCCCCTCCTCGTTTGACATATTACGTTAAGCTGTCTGCGTTATAATATTATGTTAATACAACACCCCTCCTCCATATGTAATATGCTGTAATAACCTATTCTCCGTTCACTGTTAATACCGCCCCTCCTCCATATGTAATACGCTGCCAAATGTTGTATTAAACACAATAGAGAAGATTACATACTGTGGAATATCAAAGAACAAAATCCTCTAAAACAGATAGAACTCCTCCTCACTGAGGCCCTACGGGCTCTGAGCCTTCATACAAGAGCTTTTACAAAATGTCTACAAAAATGCCTTTCACTGCACAATTCTCTGATAAAAATCTGGAACCCTTACTAATTCGTTCTCCTGGGACTTTATAGGAGAAGCTTCCCAAAAATCAACAAAAGGTAGCTGGTGAATCATTTAATTGACTCATTAAAACAAAATGATGAAATATATGACCGCCCATACTGTTTGGCGGCCCTAGGATGTTACAGGTACTTTGTGGCAGCTTCATGAAGTAAATGCCGTAGGTGCGAATTTCTCTAGGGGTAAGGTATGAAGAATAAAATATGTAACACTCTGTACTTTCCTGAGAGAAAAATCTATTGAATTAAAACCTGGAGGATATGATTTTTATGCACTTGTACTCTTTGCCTTCTGAATGTTGGATTGCTATTTAAAATCTTTGGCTCCTTGAATCCCTTGCTGTCTGACTGATACTCTTTTCCGTATGATTAATAACCCCGTCTGTGGAAAATCTATGTTTTACATTGCTCTGGAGGGTTTGGTAGACTTTTACCATGGATTATTTAATGAAAGCCATGTCACGGCAACTACCCGGGATCTTCTTCATGAATATGGTACTTGAAAACCCAGTACTGTAACGCGTCCTTAGCTTGAGCAATGGATGCCGCGAATTGTGATAGTTCTTCTTCGCCATAAACCTGCAAAACCCACAAACATATTAAAGAAAACTAGGCACAAGGGTGGCGGATGCGTCAGCGACCTCGGAATGGTGATGTAGACTGGGAGAAATGATGAGAAGATGCAGGGTGGTGGAAAACGCAGATAAATAGCGGAGGAATGAAGGGTGGAATTAAAAATACAGTGGAACGACGATGAATGAACGAGGCGAAGGTGCATAACGAAAACACTGAAATATGACACATAAACGGAGTATATGAATGGTGGAGGAGAACGCAAATGACACGTGGGCGTACAAAAGGCTAAGCAGAAGGGATGACGTGGAGGTGGACTTGGTCAATCAACACAACGTGTAAATGATTCTGGACCACATGATTCACAAGTGAAATCAACTGTCAAAACTTAATCGGAGGGTGATGGAATGGCGGGCCCAGAGTACTGTGCACTGGGACTAAAATTCACGCAGCTTGGGAGAGTGGTATCCGTTGGATGGAGCGCTCAGGATCGGACGGTTTAAGTCAATTTCGCTGCGCGTCCTGGGTCGAGCGTTAACGCGCGGGGGAGGGCGGTATTGAAATCGTACATGAGGACACGCAACGAACGCTGAATGGAATTGCTGCGATTTGAGAAAAAGCTCCAGCCCTTCAAAAGCAGTGCGGGGAAAATGGGCCGGTTTCGGAATCGACGCGCAGCGCGGGGTCCACCAGGACGGGAAAGATGTGGTACGTCGATTTATGGTTTGATCTAACGGCTGGCGAATGGGCTATGAGCACGGCGTTGATCAGCGGAGACCGTTCGATCTTGTACAGATCAACGGCTAGTATTTCACCAGACGTGCATATTTGATAGCGCCCCCAAGGTTTAGCATTAGGTTCCGGCTCACAGTCATGTGGAGGAAATGGCTAAGGGGTTAGGGCCGAAGGGGCCCGACCTCAAATATTTTTGAAAGTGGGTTTTTAGCCTTACAGAAAATAGTTTTGGAGGCAAAGGAAATCAACGATAGGCTTTAGAATGGGTTCTTGAGTCAAAGAGAAAGGATCGGGGGGGCTTAAGCAAGATTGCTGGTCAAAATTCAACAAGGAATTGATTATGGTCAACAAATACCATGATTAAACCGTATTGCAACCATCCCCCTTCACTTGAGCCTACTCAGGTGATCAGTCATAGCACGCAGATATGTGCGAAGCCCACTCAATTCTATCCTCCTTGCACACACCCCAACCCCTTTAAAAAGATGCAAAGTCCTCATCCTTTTTCAATACACCGCTTGATATCTCTGCCTTTCGCCTATTTAACTCTGCTCTGGCTTCTCCCTCACTTCAGAAGGCTGCAACGCTCTACTCTCGTAGTCGTGCTACGCAGTCTCCCCTGGGTTGCCGCTCCCCCTTGTGCGCACCTTTCACCCATAAATTCCTACTCCCTAAGCCCAAGCGTTTCTTGCTTTTTTGCGTAACCTACCCTGAATTGCTTCCCCCTGCCTCTGTGCGTAATGGATCCCAGAATTTTCCCGAGAAATATCCAAGGAGGAAAGAGAGGGGCTCTCCCGGGTTGATACCACCGTGGCGAGGACAATTGCCTTGAGTCGATGGAAGGCTCCTCTTCCAACAATTTTGATCGTCAGCGTCCCGATCTCGAGAAGAATGGAGAAACCCCTGGGCAAGCTGTGCAAAGAGGAAGACACGGCCCAAGGAAGTCCACCATCTCTCCCCCGACGTACCTCTATCACTGCAAAATTGAGCCGCTACCTGTTCAGGAGGAGGAAGACAAGGATTCAGACATCTGGGTGATGGATTTTGATGGCATATGGACGCGTGTCCCCTACGACATAGATCTGGAGTCCCCCATCATTTGCGCACTGACCCAAAATCCTAGGCGTACTGTGGCAGATGCGGAGGAAGTTGCTATGCAGGCCCCTGCTTGCCCCATAGAGGAGGAAGTCCCCAACATTGATGGAGAATATGAAAAGTAAAGCCTGCGCAGCTTCACATACCTCATGTTTTTTTTCAAGCTTGCTATCAGTGCCTTTTTGTTACTGTTTACTTTGTACTGCTTAGATATGCCTGCGCTACTGCGCACAATGTAACTTTCTGTTTCAAGTTTTGTTTTGGCTGGTTTCCTCCTCTGAGGCAGCCTAGAAACTATGTAACAAAGGTTGGGATTGGATAAGCATAGCTTGCCAACCCAACCTGTAGCATATGTAACTTTTACATTTTCGAATTAATAGAATAGCCTAACTTACCGATATATATAATATATACACATATGACGGTAATGTTTACAAAAGTTTTTAGTACATCATAATCCAAAAAATATGTGTTTTGGTACATAAGAGACTCGCGGGTCCCAATTTATTTATTTATTTTTTTATTTATTTATTTATTTTTTTTTCAGAAATACAAAATAAAGTGGACTAATCTGCATGATGCTCGTGGTAACAAGCCACTGCTCGAATAAATCAAGTCAAAAAATGATGGATGCGGTCTGACACCCCCACAGTGTGCCTCTGGTAGCAGCGAGGGATATCATGAACATGGTCGTACTCCAGAATTCGAGTAGTCAATGTGTCCAGGTTCTGGGCTATTTCCTCTTTAGCATCTGCTCCTTCCTCATAAGGAGAAGCCTCAAATTCCCTCATCACTCTTCTGGATATGGGGGAAATTCCAACAAGTCTTCACGGTTCAAAATCTACAACATACAAGTTTAAACATCAGAACACATACACAAAAAATGTAGGAATTTATAGGGTAAGTTCCTTAGATCAAACACCAAACATGAAAAAATTAACAAAAAAAACATGTTATACCTCTATCATCCCACTGATCACCCTTTGGAAGTGGAAGGTGTGGGTCACCTTTGAAATAATTCCCAGAATATGGCCAATCCTCCACGATGATGAGTTGGCACCACAACCATATGAAGAAAGCTGGTTTGTATGACATGATGTGTTGCCCGACTCCTGAGTGAGGCATCAACTCGCTCCATCAGATCATACGTGGATCTCGTGGTGCCAACACGACCACTTTCGCCCGCTGAAACTGGAACAACGACACTCATTCCAAAAATAATGTTGCTAAAATTGAACCACACTTGAATTGTTTGAGTCAACCATTTTTGCATTTGGCAACTTGTTTCTTCATATTGGCCAAAAATTCTTTTTACCATTTAAAGACCGTGGGTGCCATACAGTCTATGGTAGTCTGGATTTGAGACTTGGTAGCCTCATGTGGCACCTGTTCCCCAATGACATGTGTTATAGTATAGATGACTACCTTTAAAGGCAGGTTGTTTATGGTTCTTATGTCCATCTTCCCACTAGAACACTTGTTTGCCTCCGGACACCGCCTCCCTATTAACATATCCATGCTCTCACCCATAATCCGGCTTCCTGTAAGATGAGCTCATTCCCTTGTCCGTGATAAACCAATGATAAAATAGATTTCGGAGACCTCAATTTCTAACTCTTGGTCACCGATTATAAATATCTCCCGTCCTGCATCCCATATACTTACCAGGTATCGTAGAAACTCAGGCTGAAATCTTAGGCATGGAGTTAAGAAGAACTTGAGGAGCCCACAATTCCTCAAGGCAGCCAGTCAGTCTCGATCCTCCATGGCTTCTCTATCCACTTCTTCATTCTCTCTCCCCCTCCATTCAATCACCATTTTGCTTGATGATTTATCCCTTTCACAACAACTGTACATCTTCTCAAAAATATGAGCATAAAAAACCAGTTTGGATGGTGATTTTTGGGAAAATATTCATGTTTTTTTTATCTCTGCGATCGACGCATCTGTTTTAAAACCAGGGGCACCGATTAGTAGGAAGCCTATGCAAAAAAACGCAGATTGACGTGATTCCGAAGGGAATACCCGCGCTAATATACATAAAAAATGAATTTAAAAATTCTTCCCAAAAATTCAAAAAACATCATGAAAATTGCTAAAACATGTATGAAATCAAAGACAATGGGCATGGCTCTTACCTGGCACAGACGGTTAGTCGATTGGCTTCCTGGATTAGGCGCAATCAACTCCTGAAGATAAAGGTAAAAAAGGGTAAAAAACTTCTCCAATGACTTGTGAAAGTGAAGAGTGAAAAATGTTTTTACTTTTTTTTTTTAAATGTTTAAGTCATCGTTAGGGTTTTTTCCATATTATTTTTTTCCTTGAAAACAGATAATGTGTTCCCTCTTTTGCAACAACAGGGTAAAATTTTTGACGGATGATAAGAGAACGAGCTCTAGTTTATTACTTTTTTAGAATTGGTAAAAATAAATGAAAAATTCACCCCCTTGGAGTCATCTTTAAGCTCTTTTCTGACTCTCGTAATATGAAAAGATTGCCGAGTATTTATCGTTTTGGACTCGTTAAAGTAAACAAAATGTCATTTACCGAGTATACATTTACCCCTTTTTCGGGCTGGGATAAACTATTTATGAAAAAGGAACACCTTAGTCAATCATGACTAAGAGGTTCTCTCGAACTTTATTTTCTACCTTTTCGGATTCGAGGGACTATCTACGAAAATGGCCCCATAGAGTTTTTTTTTTTAGCCTCTTTTCAAACTCTCTAAACATGAAAAGCCATCGAGTTTCACCTTTATTAGACTCATTAAAATTTAACGACATTGGACTTGTCATTATGATGCTACCTCCTTCCTCCTTCATAGGGCTCGTAAAATGTACTAGGATGGATTTGTCCAAAGGACAAACTTATACGACAAGCATATGCTATCCCCTTGAAGCTTGTATTAAAAATAATTGGGGTACTCACCAGAAATGGAGGGGATGTTGTATCTCAAGAAACAATTCCTTGGCTGTGGTAAGGAATCAATGCTTAAGACATTTTGTAAATGTATGTCACAATTACAATATCAAATGGCATCTGTTTAACACCTTTGGAATATAATTACTTAATACCCTCAATAATCCGATATAATGAAAGCCTTCACAATGCCATAAACTGCTGTTACTCAAATGAAATGAAAAGAAGAACTATAAGAGAAACTCAAAATGATATGCTGATAACACAAAATCTATCACTTTTAAGCTTCAGAGGAAATCATGGAGAGAGAGGAAACTCGAAATAATATGTTGTAAACACAAAATCTGTTACTTTAAAGTTCCATCAGGAGTTTGCGAAAAGAGAAGAGATGAAGTGAAGGAGTGCAAATTAAGGTGATTTTACTCCTACTCACATATGTAATTAAGAGATCAGTTGATACATTACTTCACTTCATTAAAAGAGGAATGAATACAAAGAGAAACTGGAAAGACATATCAACATCAACAGGTGCAAGAAACTTGATCTTATTTCATTAATTTATCAGAAAATTCAGTGCCAAATTAACAGTAATCCAAAGGTCCAAAACTCGGAACCTCTTTTCTTTATTTCTATCTACTTAAATACATCACAGTGGTTCGTAACTCCTAAACTTATTTAAAATATTCGACTACCTAAACTGTTAATATTACTCATGTAATCATACTTGAGAAAACAAAATAAAATTGGAAATATGTTTGCTTTGCTGAATCTGATGTTGTTGAAGCGTCCTCCCGAAGTGCCGAGGTGTCCTTTCCGGTTATGATGCAGTGGCTGCACAACTCTGTAACGACACCTCAGTGCCCGAATTGACCCATCTGTCATGCTCCCAATAAGGCCGCTATATGCTCTTTAGCTTGACTCTGCCTATGCCCTTGTGCTTCAAACGCGGTCAATCATATCACCTGCTACCTGAATCTGCCTCTTCTCCTTTGATCTGCATCAGGTCACTTACCCGAGTTCTTCTGCCACGTTCTGCTTTCCTCCGTTATCAAGGCGTTTCACCGGCTTAATGTTGTAATCCTCCTTCTTTCCTCCGATGCGATTTAACACAGGAATGCCTTACCTCCGGATTTGAAGACCTTTGGAGTTCGCTTTTGAAACCACATTGCATCCGCCCGACATTGCACTTCACATGCCATTGTTTTCAACTTTTCCTTAGCACTTGTCTTCTAAGAATTGCGGTGTGCTCTATGTGATCGGGTCCCACATGGTGTCGCACATCACACTTCGACGACTTTAACATGAACCCTTTGCGCTATCTTTAAAAACTTGCAATTTGCGAATGCGATCAAGCCCCACCGCATCGCATATCACACTTCAACGATTATAACTCAAACCCTTTGCACTTGAATTTTAAAACTTGTGACATGTGGTATTTGGGGCAGGGCCACGTCATCTGCCACGTCAACTTGCCACATTAGCTTGCCACATTACAGCCACATCATTGCCATGTAAGCATTAATCAACTACGATTTGTGGGGTTAGGGCCACACCATATGCCATGTTAGCTTGCCATGTCATCTTGCCATGCCATTGCATATCACACTTCTATGAATTTAACATTTACATCCGCACTTATTCTTTAAAACTTGCGATTTGTGATTTGCGATCGGGCCCCACCGCATCACATATCGCACTTAGATGCTTTTAACGTTTAACTCACGTGCATATCCTTTGAAACTTGCGATTAGAAGTTTGCGATTTAATCTCCGCCATCTATCTCCCCACTCTAGTTCTACGCTATGATCCCAACTGTCTGTTTTTCCCTTTGCGCCTCCTCCAAAACTCTTAAGTGTTTAAGGGAAATGCGCCCTTTCTCCACCTTTGGGAAATTTGTTTGTTTGATCCACAGTGTAACCCTCCCGATATTATCTGGTGTCCTACCGCGCTGGTCCCTCCTAAGCTTGCAAATGAGCCTGAATCGAACCTGTTCAGCATGCAATGCTCTGAACGCACCCATCGGTCCGTCTCTTGAACTGTTCTGCACGTGAATGAGCCCGACTCGACCCACCTTCAGATATCATCATGTAATGTTATTGTGCCAATATATAAATCAAAATTATTTTATGACACACAGAATTTCAAATTTTATATCATATATGCTTTTTAGGTGTTTTGAAAAATATTTCAAAGGTAAATGCAAATGAGCCACAACATCTGGCTCCAACTGGGGATAGTGATTTTTTCCACGGAAGCGCTAAGAACCACAAATTATTGCATTATCCATTGGGCATGGAGTCAAATATTTCTCGGTGACATATGAAAAATGAAAAGTCCGATATTTACAATGGTGGAATGCCGACTTTTAATGTTGGAAATAATGTTTCAGATACTGCCTGTTCACAGGCAGCTGTACTGTCTCTCCATCTAGATCTTCCAAAATAAATGTGTTATTTGACCTTGCCTCAGAGATCTTGTATGGACCATACCATAGAGGGTCAAATTTACCATGCTTCCCCTTTTCTTCTTGTTTGGTGTCCCATCTTAGTACCAAATATCCTGCTTGAAAGAGAACATCTTTTGCTTTTCTGTCAAATATAGACTTCATCTTTTCCTGATAAGTAATCAAGTTATCCCTGACTTTGTTTCTATTTTCACTTGATTCAATTATTTTGTTCAATCTTCTTACTAGAGCATTTGGTTCTTCCTGAGCTTCTTGAAGGAAAGAAATCATTGGTTTGGCCAGCTGAGTAGGAAATAGTGCTCGAGTTCCATAAACCAGTTCATAGGGAGACTTCCCAGTATATCTCTTGATAGTGACTCGAATTGCCTAGAGGGAAAACTTAAACTTCACATCCCAATCCTTTTGATTCTCGGTGATTGTCTTCTTTAAAATTCTGACCAATGTCTTATTTGAGGACTCTTCCAATCCATTCCCTTGGGGATGATATGCTGTGGAATTTGATAAAATTACATTATATGTTTGAAATAAATTAATGAAACGAGAAGAGTTGAATACCTAAGCATTATCAGTCATAATTTTTACTGGACATCTGAATCTGCTGAAGATGTTTTCCTCCAGAAACTTCATCACTATTTGGTCATCTGCATTCTTCGTGGGTATTTATTCAACCCATTTTGTAAAATAATCAGTGGCAATCAGAATCCACTTGAATTGTCCACTTGAAGTTGGATTGATCTCTCCAATAAAATCCAATCCCTAATGCCTGAAAGGTTCTTCAATAAATACTGGGATGATAGGTAATGGAGCAAGTTTTTTTCTTTTCAGCAAACAACTGACACTTCTGACAACTTCTGACCAGTCTATAAACATCTGCAAATAGGGTTGGCCAATAGAATCCTGACCTGAGAATCTTATGGGTAGTGACCTTCTAGCTATAATTTCCTTCATACAGAATTTCATGATATTGTTTGGTGACTTCAATAGATTCTTGATCCAGGTGGATATTGGTGGTCACCCGCCTATTCCACTTGGGGCTCCACCATTGTCTATTTCAGTTTTTCAGTTTCGGCACAGTTTACTATTTTTAGCAGTTTTTCGGGTCCTAAACTTCCGGAGCCGTTTTGAGGCCCTAAACGACGTTTTTTGGGAAAACGGAGGGCTACATGGGTACATGGACCATGTTGCACGTTCCAAATTTGTAGTCCTCGGATAGATCTTTCTAACGAGGTATGGTACGCGTCAAACGGAGATCGTATGCCAAAGTTACGCCCCTGGGAAGTTGAAACACCAATTTACCCAAACGAGGCCCATAGTTTTGGCGCTTCATCTCCTAGGGTTAGGGTTTTGGCCGTTTAGGATTTCCCATTGTTTCTAAATGATAAATAGGCCCTCGAGCCTCATTGTAACACAGTTCAGAGGCCTGTAGCCGCCACATCTCTTCTCAGAGATAGCTACCAGCGCCCTAGCTAGTTTTATTTCCATTTTGTCCATAAGCAAATTTCAGTTCTTTGATATTAATGAAATGAAGTGTTATTTTTGCTGCATCTCTGTATTTATGGTTATATGTTTATTCTGTTGCGTTCCTGCATAAATCCGGATCAGTGTATCAGAGCGGTCTGCTTTTTCTCGATCCTTCTTTGCATGTCTCCAACGAGGTCGGGGTATAAGGAGCTAGGGCTCGATCTGGTGGAACCTTTGCAAGATCAGCCTCGCAAACCTCGACGGACGCCCATGGGGGACGAAAAGAAGGATGAGGGAGTAGGAGATCCTATCAAAATATTGCTCGAGGAGGCCCTCGAAAGACAAAGGAACGTGATGATGGATAACTTTGCTCAGATCCTTCAACGGCTACCCACCGGCGGCGCATCTGCATCCAGCAGCCACTCTGGAAGCGCGACTCCTTTTAAGGTACAAGTAAATTTTGACATTCCCATATTTGAGGGTCAAATAGACGCAGATGCTGTAGATAAATGGTTGAATCTGTTAGAAGGATATTTCTCAGTTCATGACTTTTCAGACCGGGAGAAGATTATTTTGCACTCCTCAAAGCTACCCCCCATGTTAAGGACTGGTGGGAAACCTACTGTGAGAACAAGGACCAGACAGAACCCTCTCTGTTCTCGGCCGTACCAACTTGGAATTCTTTCCGAGACACCGTCAAGGAACAGTACTATCCCGTGGGGAGCTATGAGGACAAGTACATACAATGGACCACGGTGCGACAACAAAGGGATCAAGATGTGCACGAGCTAACGAATCTGTTCCATACCCTGCGCACAAAGTTGGGTATCAAAGATTCAGAGAAACATCTGGTGCTAAAGTACCGCAGTTGTCTGCACAGATACATTTGGGAGGAAATGGAGTTCCTCGACATCTCCTCGCTTGGTACGGCATACCGGTATGCTGCCAAGATTGAGCAGAAATTCAAGCAGAAGAAGCGAGACTTTGGATCTGCGAATCAAAAGCAAGGGAAAGGTGCTTCCAAACTGCAGAACAAAGGACCGAGCCAAGGCATGGCGGCTAAAGACAACTCATCGAAGCCACAAGAAAATAACAACACCGCAAAGCCCAAGAAGGACACGGGAAAGTGGTGTGAGTTCCATAAGAGCTCCACTCACAACACAAGTGAGTGTCGGGCCAAGTAGTCGTAGTGGCCGAGATGAGGGCTTCTGAGTCAGATGCATGCTCTGACTCCGAATCAGAACCTGAAAAGGAGAATGAAAAAGGGAAACATATTATTGATGCGGAGCCCAACGCCACTGTTGCCACTGCAAAGATCCAAAAGGAGGAACCGGAAGATCCAGAGGAGGAGGAACGTCTCTTCCACTCCGAGATGTGGGTAAAGGGCTCCCCAGTACAGTTCATTGTCGACAATGGGAGCCAAAAGAACCTCATTTCAGCAGACGCCGTGAAGCGGTTGGGCTTGCCGACCACAGCTCACCCACATCCATACACCATCGGGTGGCTTCACCAAGGACGAGATCTCCGCGTCAGCCAGCAGTGTCGCCTCCCCTATAGCATCAAGCCCTTCACGGATGAGGTATTATGTGATGTTGCTCCTATTGATGTTTCTGATGTATTATTAGGACAACCATACTTGTGGAAGCGTCATGCTGTGTATGAGTCTCGACCTCGTGCTGTTATTATTACTTTGGGAAATAAGTTGTACAGGATACGAGAGGTACCACCTCCTACGACTATCTCTTTGGTTACTGCAAAACAATGTAGTAAGCTCATTTCCCAAACCAGGAAATTCGTTTTTCTGATGATCCGCCCCGAGGGCAAGAAGAAGACTGTGGCCACGACCTCCAGACAGGGCCCCTCTGCACGACAACAACAAATGGATAAGGTCGTGGAGGAGTACGGGGACATCTTCACCTCACCCACAGGGGTTCCTCTGCACTGCCAGGTGAAGCACCCGATTGATCTGACCCCGGTGCGCCGCTACCCAATGGACCGATCTATCGACGCTCTGTTCTGGAAAATGATGAAATCAAGAGGCAGATTCAGGAGCTGTTGCAGAAAGGTCACATCAGACCAAGTTCATCGCCATGTGGGAGCCCGATCGTGTTGGTACAGAAGAAGGATGGGACGTGGAGACTCTGTATTGACTATCGGGCGCTGAACAAGATCACTGTACGGAATAGGTACCCAATCCCACGGATTGATGACCTTCTGGACCAACTCAAAGGTGCAAAATATTTCAGCAAGATCGACCTGAAGTCTGGGTATCACCAGGTACCAATTGAACCCTCAGATGTGTGGAAGACTGCCTTCAAAGCCAAGGAAGGCCTTTTCGAATGGCTGGTCATGCCTTTCGGGTTGACGAATGCTCCCGCCACCTTCATGAGGATGATGGATGACATCTTGCGGCCATTCACCAACTCATTTGTAGTGGTGTACTTGGATGACATTCTGATCTTCAGCGAGACTTGGGAAGAGCACCTTCACCACATCCGACAAGTCCTCCAAACACTGCGGCAACACAAGTTGTGTGCCAATTTGGAGAAATGCACTTTTGGCATGACCCAGGTTCAATATCTGGGATACATTATTGATGAAAGGGGGGTGCATGTGGATCCAGCCAAGATCCAAGTCATTCGGGATTGGCCGGCCCCAACCACTATAACAGAGCTTCGCAGCTTTCTGGGTCTTGCTAATTTCTATCGGAGGTTCGTGTTGGGATTCTCTCATATCACTTGGCCCTTGAGTCAAGTCACCAAGGGAGGAGCGAGAGCAAATTTTTTTTGGTCAGAACCTCAACAGAAGGCGTTCACAGAACTGAAAAACCACCTCTGTTCTGCCCCAGTGCTCACTTTACCAGACTTGCAACAGCCATTTGAGATCGAGACAGATGCCTCTGACTATGCTATTGGGGCAGTTCTTACTCAACGGGGACATCCAGTGGCATTTCACAGTGAGACATTGTCTGACACAGTTCGCAAGTACCCCACATATGACAAAGAAATGTACTCCATTGTGCAAGCTTGTCGACAATGGAAGCATTACATTTTGGGGAAGGAAACAATCATCCATACGGACCACAGGCCCCTGCAGTTCATACAGACACAAGGGAAGTTGCAGAATGATCGCCATCAGAAGTGGTCTACATATCTGCAACAGTTTCATTTGAACATCAAGTATAAGAAGGGTAGCACCAATCATGTTGTAGACTGCCTCAGCCGACCACCAATCGTGGCGCTCACCACTGTACTCAACGCTTGTGGGCACGAGACTTCTGATTGGCCGCTTCTCTATGAGAGTGACCCAGAATTCAGCCAAACTTACAAGGCACTCCTGGGGGGTACGCAAGTTCCAAATTTTCACCTCCAGGATGCACTTTTATGTCACATGGGACACCTTTGTGTTCCTTCAAGCGAGCGTGCCAAGATGATATGGGAAGCACACTACAGTCGAGTCGCTGGGCATTTCGGGGTCGAGAAAACAGTAGCAATCTTGCAGAAGTATTTCTATTGGCCGAACCTTTGAAAGGATGTCGAGAAGCACATCAGATCCTGCACTGCTTGTGCCATTGCCAAACCGACCATCAAGAAGCAAGGCCTATATACTCCTCTACCTACCCCTAGTCGACCTTGGGAATCCATCTCCATGGATTACATGTCAGGCTTGCCTTCTACTAAGCAGGGAAATGACTGTGTTTTTGTGGTCGTCGACAGATTCTCGAAGATGGCCATTATGGCGGCCTGCAAGAAGAATATCACAGCAGAAGCCACTGCTAAACTCTTCTTTGAACGAGTGTGGGTGCACTTTGGGATCCCACGGTCTATCATATCAGATCGGGATAGCAGGTTCCTCAGCACATTTTGGTCCAGCCTCTGGTCGATGTTGGATACCAAGCTCACCAAGTCCACAGCTTTCCATCCCCAAACAGATGGCCAGACAGAGGTCGTCAACCGAATGATTGTACACATTCTGCGCATGTACAATTCAAAGCATCCACGCACATGGGACGAGAGCCTCCCTTATGTACAACATAGTTATAATCGGGCTCTCCACAGTTCAATCGGCCATAGCCCCTTTCGGGTGGGCTTGGGATTCCAGCCACTATGTCCCATTGACGTAGCCATGCCATTTGCAGCTGCTCAGGCCAATTCAGCTCATGTCCAGTCTGAAGTTGACAAAGCTAGTAGCTTCATCGAGCGCATTCAACACATCCGCCAACAGGTTCATGATATATTGGACAGAGCCAATGCCAAGTACAAGCAACGCCATGATCAACACCGGGTGCCACACAACTTCGAGGTGGGTGACAAAGTATGGCTACATTTGCAGAAGGAGCGCCTCACTGGACCCCACCGCAAGCTTCGCCCGCTCCGATACGGGTCGTACACCATCACCAAGGCTGTAGGGAACAATGCATTCGAGCTCGGTATTCCACCATTCCTTGGTCTGCACCCAGTCTTCAATGTGGATCGCCTTCGTCCTTACTTCCCACCTCTACTGGACACCTCGGACATTGCAGAACAACTCACACCAACTGAGTTAAATCCAGACTGCATGGAACAAGCCACCACAGATTGCATCATGGACATGCAAATCAAGAACACTCGCCAGCAGAAGATCCAACTATATCGGGTTGTCAAAGCTGGCCAACTCCTGCACCAAGGAAAGTGGTTCACCGGGGACCAAGTTCAGCAGAAATTTCCTCATCTCATGGAGGAACTTAACGCAATGGGGACCATTGCTTCCTAAGGGGGGAGGAATGATCCAGGTGGATATTGGTGGTCACCCACCTATTCCACTTTGGGCTCCACCATTGTCTATTTCAGTTTTTCAGTTTCGGCACAGTTTACTATTTTTAGCAGTTTTTCGGGTCCTAAACTTCCGGAGCCGTTTTGAGGCCCTAAACGACGTTTTTTGGGAAAACGGAGGGCAACATGGGTCCATAGACCGATGTTGCCTGTTCCAAATTTGTAGCCCTCGGATAGATCTTTCTAAAGAGGTATGGTACGCGTCAAGCGGAGATCGTATGCCAAAGTCACGCCCCTGGGAAGTTGAAACACCAATTTACCCAAACGAGGCCCATAGTTTTGGCGCTTCATCTCCTAGGGTTAGGGTTTTGGCTGTTTAGGATTTCCCATTGTTTCTAAATGATAAATAGGCCCTCGAGCCTCATTGTAACACAGTTCAGAGGCCTGTAGCCGCCACATCTCTTCTCAGAGATAGCTACCAGCACCCTAGGTAGTTTTATTTCCTTTCTGTCTGTAAGCAAATTTCAGTTCTTTGATATTAATGAAATGAAGTGTTATTTCCGCCGCATCTCTGTATTTATGGTTATATGTTTATTCTGTTGCGTTCCTACATAAATCCGGATCAATTCTCCTTCGGTCAAACATAACAACAAAATACCAGCAGGATCTTTCCAGTATAGCTTTGCTTCTATGATAACATATGGTTGAGACTTGAGCTTGAGAGCTCTGTATTTTATTCTATTTAGTGAAGTTGGACATGAAAATAAACATAGGTAGTGCACAATATACTTATACCAATCAGAGCAAAAAAATTTGTATTGAATATTTGGTTTGGACTTGCTTTGACCTTAGTCATTAACAACTCCATCCACTGGTGCCAACATATTAATTCCCAAGGCTTGAAAATTTGTCTCTGTCAATAATTTTGCTAAACCCTGTCCCTTGAATAGCTTGGTGGGTTTGATTTCCAAATCATACTCTTGGATTTTTGCTATCCACTTCCCCCTTTTTCCTTCAACATCACTTTGGACAAGCACATATTTCACAACAGAATTAGGAACATAAGCAGTTATTTGGGACTGCAACACATAAATCCTGAAGGCGTTCAGTTCTTTGACTAATGCATATACTTGCTTCTCTAGAATATTGTATTTGAGCTCAGCATCTCTGAGAAATTTACTGAAAAATGAAACTGGCTGCTCCTTATTGTCTTCATTTTTCTGCAACAAAACAAAAGCAATAGTAGTGGGGGATGCAAGTAAGAATACCTGAAAGGATTTTTGATAGTCTCGACTAATCATAACTGGAGCTTCCAGCAGTGCTTCCTTTATTCTAACAAATGCATCTCTTGCTTCCTTATCCCATTTCACTTCTGCATTTTTCTTTAACATATCTGTTATACTTCTCATGATCTCAGCATAATTGGGTATAAACCTCCTCAGAAAGTTTATTTTTCCTAGGAATCTCTGGATATCCTTCTTGCTTCTGGGTAAAGGAATAGTCAAAATGGCTTCCACCCTTGCTGGGTCAATCTTTACTCCTTGTTTAGAAGCTATGTGACCCAATAATTTACCTTCTTCTAAGGCAAATAAATATTTCTTGGGATTTAATGACAAACCAAACTTTTTGCACTTTTGAAAAGTTTTTTGCAAATTCTCCAAGTGTTCATCATCTGATCCTGAGAAAATAGTTACATCATCTAGATATATAACTAAAAACCTGTCAACTATGAAGGCTATGTCCATGGCCCTCTGAAATGTTTCACCTGCGTTCATAAGGGCAAATGGCATCCTTGTGTACATGAAGGTGCCCCAGGGTGTAGTGAAAGCAGTCTTCTTCTGATATTATTTTTCTACCTCTACCTGATTATACCCAGAAAATATGTCAACCATAGACAACCTATGAGCTCCTGTCACCTTTTGTAAGACATAATCCATTTTAGGCAAAGGATAATCTTTTAGAGATGCTTGGTTCAAGTTACTGAAGTCTACACACAGTCTTATCTCTCCATTCCTCTTTCTTACAGGGACCAGATTGGAAACCCAGTTTGAATATTGTAGAAATTTGAATAACTGATATATTATTCACCGAGATTCTCCTGATCACACACTATTTTATCTTCATGCACAATACCTAATCTCTTCTACCATTGATCATTACATGCGGAAATAAAATCAATTGCATGCACACATTAAAACTATAAAAATTCACACATATGAACATAGTATGTAATGGGAAAGCTTAAAGCTGAAAACACCCAACTATATGTATATTATATATGTCATAGAGATCATGTAACAATATTTATACAAAGCTCCTCACAAGCTCTTAGTACAAGCTCCACTTGCTACACACTAATCAGGCCCGATCTTGCAAATCCCATGCACTGATCTTTGCCAGCCCTTAGCCTGCCTCTACTGTGCAATCCCTGCTGAAGAATGACTCTTGATGAGAATTAATTACCCCAGCCTTGCTCACGCATTATTTATAGGCATCTCTACTAAGTGTTGGATGCAAACCATGCATCACTTATAGTCACAACTGATAGTCACACTTTCCCTTTCACCTATCTTTGCATTGGTCTCCACTGAAACTGTCCATGCACTGAAGTTAACTGATGTATTCTTTAGTTGATTAATGAGTTTATAATTAGTGAATTAATTAATAATTAATTCACACCACTCACACTAATTGTATCAATCAGTTAAACTAGATACAAATAGCTCAACTATGTTTAGATTAGTTAAACTGAACACAACTCCATTAACTTCCTCAATCAACTCCACCAAACTTTGTCACATGAGTTCTAACTGAAGTATCCATGCAATAGCTCCACATAACCCTCAGGAATAGTGTAATTCCTTCTGTCAGCTCCTGTGCCACATCTGTGCACTTAACTGAAGTGCTCCAAGAGAATAAGATAATGTTTATAGTCCAAATATTATTAAGAGCTAATAATATTCGACATATCTATTTTTAGACTGGCAATCTAAAAATAGATTCCGCCCAATATGTCTAAAAATAGAAATCCATCTATTTTTCCAACTTGACCAACCATCCACAAATAGCATCTCGCAACTTATAGAACATGATCCATATGTCTAAAAATAGACATAGTCTAAAAATAGACTTTGCGACAAAAATCACCTGTGTGGCCCCCACCTAGTTTTGGTGATCACTTTCCAACTAGGATCAGGAAAGATGTTTCAGGATGCCTCCTTCACTGTTTCTTGTTGCAATCTTCAAAAAATATCTGAGAGGGACTAACAACAATAGATTGATTTATCTGAGCTTCTGTCTATGTGGTTCGAGTCCTTCCTTAAATGGAATATTATGCTGAATAATGATTTTGTCATATGTTTTCAGGTCTTCATACGACCAGGAAAACACATCCATATGCTTCGTAAAAATATCAATGTATCTTTCTTTGTAGTTTTGGGGAACACCTTTGAACAATTTCACTATTTTGGGTTCCTGCTGAGTTCCCAAATTACAATCTTCCATCTCTTCTTCTTGATGTGTTTTCTTTGAATCAATAGCAACATCATTAACATCAAATAATCTTTCGAGGGGAACCAACCCTTTGGGGAGCACATTATCTTTCAATTGGATAATCTTCTGTTCACCTATTAACTGTTTAAGGCTTATTATCTCTGCTTATGTCTTGTTTGTTCTTCCTCTTGGTCTATCTCAACGTCTTCAAAGTTTCCAATCATGGTCAAGAACTGACTTATCTGTTCATCATCGTCAAACAACTACCAATGCTTCACATTATCAGGGATAGAAGGTCTATGGCTAACTTCAATATCATACCTTAACCTTGGATTATTGGAGGTTTGAAGGTGATGGCTACAACTTCTAAAGAATCAGCCAATCTATTCTCCTCCCTCGGAATATACTGAAGATTGAATGCTTCAAAATAGTTTTCTACCAGATCCCATACTTCATTCCTATATGATCTCAATCTCTGCTTGGTTTGAAAATTATTTTTAATTTGCCTTATAATCAATTTAGAGTCACCAAAAATTGAAATGCATTGAACTCCCATATGTTTGGCACTTTAAGGATTAAGGCCTCATACTCACCCACATTGTTTGTTGAATCAAATTCTAGTTTAAAAGTGAAAGGCACGAGGTTACCTTCTGGTGATATCAGCAAGAATCCATCGCCTATGCCCTCCTTGGAGTAGGCACCATCAAAGTAGCACTTTCAAATCTTCCTTGAGTGCATCTCATTATTTACAACTTCCGAAGAGAGCTTCTTCCCTATGTCTTTAGCAAATTCTGCATCTTCATGCAACATGAAACAAGAAAGGTCTTCTGTTTCATGACTATAAATGGGGGAATTTCCTACATCTTTCTTGGAGGTAGTCTTCACAAACCTTGTTTTCCTGGACAACCTCCTTTCTTCCCCATTAAAAACCAGAATGATAGCATAAGTGAAATCTAATTTTATTACACCTCCCAACTTTGCTCCCCAAGATCTTGACAGGAGCATTCCAAACCTGGATGGGATGTCAGCAACCACTATATCCATGATCATGCTCTTTGTTGGGATTTGTGCCAACGAAATCGCCACATATTTAATTAACCCAACACATTTCACCCTTTTGGAATCAAATGAATATATATCCCTATAAGGTTTGGTAATTTGAAAGTTAAGTTCCTTCATAACAGGAAATGGCATGAGATTATGGGACGCTCCTGAGTCCAGCATGCAATTATGTAGAGTAAAATCATGGAGCAATATAGAAATATAGAAGGGTGGAACAAAAGGATCTACTTCTTCTACATGAAGACCAAAGGTGACTACTGGGTTTTCTTCTTGTAAGTTCACTGTGTCACTTATGTCTTCCACCTGTGTGAGATTAATAAATTCTAAAATTTCTTTCTTGTAAGCTGGTATTTTGGCTAAATCTAGAAGAGGCACCTGAATTTTGACCTTCTCCAACTCTTATGTCAAACTGAAAGCATGAGTTTGCTTAACGTTATTTCCAGGTTCTTCTTCACTATTTCTAGAATTTGCTGCTTGTTCGGGTACATGCACAACTCTCTCCAAGATATTAGTGTCAACTGATTTGTTTTAGGAAGATTCACCCTGCTGCACATTTGTTCTGTTAAGTGAATTTACAGGTTGTTTCCCTTTACTGACCTGTTTCACAGGGTCATTTTGTTGTTGAGTCGCCATTGGAGGAGGAATGGAACCTTGTTGTTCACCTTCATTATCCTGCACTCTAGATCTATTTCTAGACCTTAAATCATACTTTTTATGTTTAACTCAACTTGCATGAACTTTGTGAACATAGTAGATACCTGATCCTCGGCCTCCCTTTGGTCATCGTCTGTTGGCTCTGCGGGTGCTGCTTCTATATACACCAGTGCTTGAACCTGGTCTTGATCTCTTCTTTTCCTTTGCAGAATTTGCAGGGGATGTCTTCTGAATTGAGGGTTAAACCCCCCTCGTTTTTGTTGTACTTGTATTTGAGAGTTTTTATTTTCCAGTTCCATCTTAGCTAACTTATTAGTCAGAATTTTTATCACCTTTTTCATATCTTCAATTCTTAGATCTTGTGATGATTCTTCTTTTGTCTTCCCCTTCTCTTGGACTGGTTGTTTCCCTTTCACCTTTCTAGCTGCATTCATATTAGCTTCAATATCTAAAGCATCTGTATGTATCTGCTCAAGAGTACGGGCTCTTCTCTCTCTCAATGTAAAGCTAAAATCAACTTCAAAAGCCCCAACAAAAACTACCTTTGCTCCCACAGGGGGAGGCTTCATCTCTGCAGGTAAACTATTGTACAATTTGTTGAATCTTTTTACAAACTCACAAATGTTTTCATTAGGCTTTCTTTTAATTTCATTAAACTCTGTCAATGAGTAATAATGATCTCTCTTCTCTCCCCATCTCTGAGTGAATTGAGTTTCTAACTCTTCCCAGTCATTTATGGAATCATTTGGTAAACCTTTGAACCATTTCCTAGCCTCTCCACTTAGAGACTGCACAAATAGTCTCATCACAACATCAAGATGTTCTACATTTAAATTCTCGGCAAAAGTGAAAAACGAGGGTAAATGTTGTTCTATAGTTACTTCATCTTCTCCAGTGAAATGAGGAAGTAATTTGAGGTATTCTTAAGAATGGAATTCATTGGTTGCAGAAGATTTAGTGGTGCATAATTATCCGTTAAGAAAGATGGTGTTGCCATATTAACAACTTGGTTAACTACTCCTTGGGTGGTTGAGGTTGATGAGCCTATTGTGAAAGTGAATGAAGGTGGAGGAAAAACTGATATGGGGGTAGGCTGATGGACGATAGCATAGGGACCAACAATTATATTTGGTTGATCTTGAGTGGAGGTAAAATAAACATACTCGAAAGAATGCTCTTCTAACTAAGGTTCTTGAAAATAAATGGGTGTGGAAGGGGTATCTTGTTCCAAGAAAGGGAGTTCCTTGGAAATATCTTCAAACAAAGGGTTATGATAATTTCTGCCAAGAGCAGGCAATGCAAGATCAAGGATTAAAGGAGTTTCAGGTTTCTGAGCCTTTTTAGAAACCAATATTTCTAGATCTGGAAAAGCAGGGATTATCTGCTGTGAGGTATCTGACCTTGTGTGAGGCCTTTTGAAAGCCATAATTTTGAAAATAACAAATACAACTGAATATTTTATCCTCACTGAACAACCAGAGGAAATAGTGCGAAAAACCTAGGGAAAATGAACTTCGTTTCTTCATCCCCGACAACGACGCTAGAAAATGTTGTATCTCAAGAAATAATTCCTTGGCTGTGGTAAGGAATAAATGCTTAAGACATTTTATAAATGTATGTCAAAATTACAATATCAGATGGCCTCTTTTTAACACCTTTGGAATCTAATTACTTAATACCCTCAATAATTTGATATAATGAAAGCCTTCACAATGCCATAAATTGCTAATACTCGAATGAAATGAAAATAATAATTGTAAGAGAAACTCAAAATGATATGCTGAATACACATAATCTATCACTTTTAAGCTTCAGAGGAAATCATGGAGAGAGAGGAAACTCGAAATAATATGCTGTAAACACAGAATCTATTACTTTAAAGTTCCATTAGGAGGTTGCGAAAAGAGAAGAGATGAAGTGAAGGAGTGCAAATTAGGCTATTTGACTCTTACTCACAGATGTAATTAAGAGATCAGATGCTACATTACTTCACATCATTCAAAGAGGAATGAACATAGAGAGAAACTGGAAAGACATATCAACATCAACAGGTGCAAGAAACTTGATCTTTTTTCATTAATTTCTCAGAAAATTTAGTACCAAATTAACAGTAATCCAGAGGTCCAAAACTCATAACCTCTTTTCTTTATTTCTATCTACTTAAATATATCACAGTGGTTCGTAAATCATGAACTTCTTGAAACTATTTGAATACTGAATCTGTTAAGATTACTTATGCAATCATACTTAAGAAAACAAATTAAAACTGGAAATATGTTCGTTTTGCTGAATCTGATGTTGTTGAAGCATCCTCCAGAAGTGCCTGTTAGCCATACACAATTTTGTCATATTCAAAGATGGCTAAAAAAGGTCTTTAGCCTTCAAGAAACAAATTTCATGCAAAATCTGTGACTTCTTGAAGCCTCTTTGAGATCTTTATCCTCAAGAAATCCATTCCATTGACAACCTTCATTCAGATTTCCTCAAAAAAGTCCTACTGATATCCAAACAAAACTGTTATCAAGCTTCTTCCACATCATTCCTTCTTCACAAACTTCCTCCAAATCCCTCCTTTTCACTCATTTCCACTTATTCTAAACATTCATCTCATTCTCCTAAAAATCCCCTTCTTCTCCCTCATTTACCCTTATTTTCCTTTAAAAACCCTTTTCTAACCATGAAAATCCTTTGGTTTGGCTTAAAAACACCCTTTTTACCTATCAGAACCTTAAAAGGGCCTAAAAACCTTCTTTTGAGCCTATTTTCTGACCTTTTTATATATTGGCTTTAAGCCCCTGAGGGATTAAGCCCTTCTGCCCTTTTCTCATGAGACCCAACGCCCGTAACCAAACGCTAAGCCCCTAACCCTTTTTCTCTTAGCCCCTGGTCATCCCCTTACCTTATAAGACTACCTTCCCTCGCCTTCCCTCCAGCCCCTTCTCTTATCTTTTTCTCCGTGATGATGTTTCTCCTCTCCAAATCTCGGCTGTTGATCTCATCTATCTGACGGTGGTCGCATCATCACTATATCATCCTTTCTCCCAAATATTATTTATCCACGCCTCTTCGCAAAAGATTAGGACCGTTAATATTTTGGATCTAACAGTTACTATTTTATCTACACCATTCGACCCTGCCAGCTAATCTTTCACTTCCCGACCATGGACCTCCGTGATCTGACGGCTATCACCTCCGGTCCCACCTTCCACCGCAGTCCAATCCCTACATGCCACCTGGCCTCCACTATCCCCTCTACTACGCATCTCCTCCCATCGCGTTCATCCACCACCGTCAATCTGGTTCCCCTAGATCTAAGGGCCCTCGTTCAATATCGCGCTCGTTTCGTTGTAACGAGTTAACGCGCAAAATCAACGCGAAACATGCGATTTCGCCCAGGACGCGTGGCAGCAACTGAATGGAATCACGTCCATTTAGGTTAAAACCATTAACCACCTATTACTTGCGTGAATACCGCCTGGTTTTCGCCCAAAACCACCGTCACTATTCCTGCACCAAAATTCAAATAAACCACCATTCTGCCTGGTTCCACCTATGGAACCCCTCCCTCTGCACACTGTTCCTCCTCTGCAATCACTCCTCTACCATCCCGACACCTCTGAAGCAGTTTATACCTCAAGGCAGGTTTTATAATATGTTTTTGTTTGTGTTGCAGGTTTTAATGGCGTCCAATAATGTACAGGCCCTCCGACATCCGATATCAGTGGCAAAGAACCTTAGGATGACAATGCTGGGATCAAAAAATGCAGAAAAGGGATCTGGGGTTTGATTCTGAGCATTTGATCGATGCTTCATGACCATCGATGCCATCACAGAAACCCTCCAGTATGTAAAGGAACCCCTGCAAACAAGAAAATAGAGAGATTAAAATCATAATCGTAGAAATCATAGAAAATCAGAGATTAACATGAAGATTAAGGATAAAGCACAGTAAAAGATGAATTAATGAAAGATAAAACAATCGACAAAGGACAAAAGATGAAAGATGATTAAGAGAGGCCTAAAAGCATATCAAAGGCCTAATTCAAGTTTAAAGCCACAAAGCATGACAAATCAGTAAAAGACAACCTTAATTGTTAGACCATCAAGGCAATTTACTCTTTCGAAGACTAAAAATGCCACCTACTAGTTTATTTTTCCTCATAAGAATACAATTTCAATACACAGTCAGAGATATTTTCAAAGACAGCTGAGAAAGTAATTGCTAGCCTACAAAAAGCCTCAAAAGTCAACAAAAGTGACTGAAGTAGATGAAAGTTAATGTAAAAATCAATTAACAGAGTTAAGACATTAGATATCTTCTCCATTAGGCCTCCCAAAGGTCGAGAAACATTTAATCTGTATTAATTGAATAATTAGACCTTCTTTTCACTCCACCTCCTCAATTTACCTATATATATCATATGAGAAGCCCAATATTGTTGTTGGTTGGATACTTGTTGAATGTAAATAGTTGTTAAAGCTGTTGAAGCTCTGTTATTAATTGAAGAAAGATAGGCTGAGAAGAGAAGTTTGAAGCTGTAAAGACCTACTGGACTTGAAGATTGTAACTGGTTTGAACATAAAATATACAAGCTGATTTATGGGATCCTGGTCGATGTCAATGGTGATGTTTTTCTTATTGTAATTGTTGTTTTTATTATGTTTCCATATTGTCCACTTTCTCTGATAAAGAACAACAAATTCAGATTAGGATTTACTATAAAAGGTACCCTGATTCTCACTGATAAGCTTTATCTTTATGTTTTCTTCTAATTGTGCTTTGAGGATAATTCAAAAGAGTATAGCCAGTGAAGTGTTGGTGAGCCCATGTCTTGCTGAGTAAAACTTGAGACATTGTTCTTGAATGATATTTTCATTGCATGCTAAGTAAAGTTAAACTAGGGAAGTCTATGGTTAGCCCTGTCCTCTAGTGTTTTCTCCAACAACTGTTTTGAAAAGATAACTGAGAGTATGCCAAAAGCAGGATAGATTCAAATTTCTTACTTGATATTAGGCTATTATTTTGTTTATCTTGAATGTTTTCCACTTTCTGAAGGTAGTCTTAGAATTGCTGGATTGTTGTCTGAGAAGTGTGCTTTAGTAAAATTTTTCCCTAAGAAGTCTATGGTTTGCCCTGTCCTTTGGCCTACTTCAAACAGTTACTTTGAAAGGCTTTTCTTGTTTAATGAAGTTAATAGATTCTTAAATGGTTGTTAGGTTTGCTTCTTTCACAGCACTTTTAATGTTCCATATCACAAATCAATCTAAAGAGATCCTCTGATATAGATGTCTTTCCCCATGGACCACTCTTGAAACTTCTTGTGCAATTAAATCCTCTTGTGACTCCATAGCCCAATGGATTGATACTGTCTCTTACCTATCATATCAGCTGAACCATTCTTTCAACTTACTCACACCTTTACCCTTCAAAAGACTTCCTTTATTTTGATGATATCCTACCCAACCAAAAACAAACAAATCCCTTGAGCTTCATAACTAGCCTAATATCATAAACTAAGCATAAAGAAATATATTTTGAAAACACTTATATATAGAGATCCCTCTCTGAATCCAGGAAGGCTAGGTCCTAGGATTCCAAAGTGGTTCTAATATAGGCCCTGCAAGGTTTGTTCTTGCCAATATTGTAAACTACAGGGATCCTAACATAGTGGCAACCATACTGGGGAATTATATTGAGTAATAGATAACTTGACAACTCAACAAAACCATATTCTTAAATGAGACAAGTGTCACCAAGACTAGTTATTATTGATTGTTGATGGTGAACAACAACCAAACCTTGAAAACAAGTAAAAATCCTTCACCTGGCGACTCCATTGGTATTCAGTAGGCCTGCCGATTTCCACTGGTTTTTCCTAAGACTCCACTGGGAAATTCTTTTATCCTTCAAACATCATTCAAACTCTGTTAAGTAAACTTTGAGGATTAAGTTTTATTTCAAAAAAGATTAGTTTGCCTTTTAAAGATTGTCATACTTGGCTGAAATTTTCTCATCATTGGGTCTAAAAACACAACATAGTGGCTTCTAAAAGAATTCATAGTAGAGCCTTTCTTGACCCAAATCCTCCTGAGATAGTTGATAATCCAGAAAGTATCTTTAGGAAATCTCCTAAATCCAAGATTTCAACTATTGTCAGACCAATTCATAGAGCTAATTCTGTCCCTAAAAATCTTACAACTCTGCAAGATACTCAAGTTAGCTTACCTTTCAAAAGAAACCCATCCAGAACTAAGTCACTTAGTGGTATAGATAAGATAGACTTTGAGCCTCCACACTCACCCCAACATATTGGTGAACATACTGATAGTAGAGAAACAACTCCACCTGATCTTCATTTCATTTATAACTTTGGTTTCTCTCATCCTAGATCTACTCAACAGTCTATTACTGGTCCAAGAACTTTTGTTCCCCATACACCCACTGTTCAAACCACTCCACTTCATCATCCTCCACTTGTAAACCCCCCATTTATCCCACAACATATCATGACAACATGGTATGATCCCTTAGTCCTTCCTTTGCCTTTATCTGTTCTACCACCGGACTATCAATCCAAGATTCCATTATATGATGCTAGTAGTTCTACTTCAACACAACAACATGTGGATAGAATGAATTATTACTTTAACTGATAGGAGATTGATGATGAAACTGTTAAACTAAGGATGTTTGCTCAAATTTTAGGGGGAGAAGCAAGAAAATGGTTCAAAAACTTAACCCCTAATAGTATAAATGACCTCCAAGCTTTCCATCAATTATTTTTAAACAAATGGGAGGTCAAAAAGAATCCTCTCCAGATTCTATCTGAATATGAAAACATTAAAAGAAATGTTGGAGAAGAAGTTCAAGAGTATTGCACAAGATTTAATAGTGTGTACAACGCCCTACCCATCCATATGAAACCTCCACAAGGCCTAGCTCTAATGAAATTCCATGATGGATTTGATCCTAAAATGGCGTATCAACTTAGAGAAAGGGAACCCCTCACATTAGAAGATATGCAAAGAGGGGCAGTAAGTGTTGAGGCAAATTTTATTGCCACGAGAGCTAGAATGAAGATTGAAAAGAGGGTATCATATAGGGATGAAGCTGCACCTTCCACATCTGACTCAAAACTGGAAAATGTAGTCAAAACTATGGAAAGGATGATGGATAAGATGAACATATATGAGAGAGCTCAATCTAGAGAAAATCAAATAGCTCTTCAAAATAGAAATCAATCCCAAAACCAAAATCATAACTTTAGAAGAAATCAACTTTAGAACAAACAAAGAGATGCTAATCAACAGATCAAACCTCCTTTCCAAGAAAATTATGTTAATGAGGATGGAGAAACAATTGAACAAACAGAGGATGATAACATGAACATGTTGGGAGTAAACAATGAGGATTCTGATTTCCTCCATAAAAGAAAACAAGGTCTATATACACCCTATGATGATAGAAGACTAGAAACTGAATACTATGAAAAAGACTTTGAAAATGCCATCATAGGAGTGCCCAAACAATATGACCTAAGAATTAAAAAGAACCCAGAAACTCCCAAAAAGAAAACCTCTGATAATTCTGCCAAAAACAACCTTGTAAATACTTCCAAAAAGACAACAGAAAACCATAACATAGGGGCTAAAAGTTCTGATCCAAACAAGGGAAAAAACACCCAAATCAATGAAAAACAGAGTGGTGACCCTAGTAGCACTAGCATTTCAGCTAATGCTCCTGAAAAAACCATTTTGACTGCTATAAATAGTAGAAATCAACAAGCTGATTTTGCTGATGAATCAGTGAGTAAGAAGGCTGAATCAAACATTTTGAAAAATCAGATTCCCTTTAGCCTACAGAATGAAATTGCCAAAATCAAAATCTCTGTCCCACTCACTGAGTTAGTCACTCAAAATGTATATAGATGTCAAGTTTTGAAAGCCTTGAACATATAAGATATTCATGAGACTGTTAACTTGAATGATGATACACCAGAGCTTCTGTTTGGTCCTAAGATTAAAGGAAAATTTCAAGAAGAAACTACCCCTCCATTCTACATCAGTATGAACATCCATGATAATATTTTGCACAATGCCATGCTTGATTCAAGAGCATCACATAATCTCATGCCAAAAGTAATAATGGAAAGACTAGGCCTAGAGGTAACCAGACCTTATAAAGATTTATATTCCTTTGATTCAAGCAGGGTAAAATGCCTAGGCCTAATAAAATATCTATGTGTTAAATTAGCCCAAATTCCAGCCAAAAGCCTAGTGATGGACATTGTAGTGGCTGATATGCCCCCTAAATATGGCATGCTCATTTCAAGGTCATGGGGTGCTAAATTGCAAGGTACTATGCAGATGGATATGACTTATGCCACCATTCCTGTCTTTAGTCAACCTAGAAGACTATATAGGGAAACACACATGAAGTACATGGTGAGTAGTCAAGGAAGACCAGAAAACTCTCCTCTTTATTCCATACACACTGAACTTGACTCATTCATTTTTTACAATGATGAGATTCCTAATGAGTAAGAGTTAGTTAATGAAACATCAGCCAATATAGTGGTCACTCCACATCCAAACATAGTGGCAGCCATAGAAGAGGAGGAAAACAAGGAGAAAACTAGAAAACAATTTGCTAATTCAGAAAATCATAACAAACAGATCACAGGTCTTGAGCATCAAAACAATCATGAACACAGTACCAATCAGGAAAATCAAAGAATAAAGCCTCAAAGAATTGAAAATATTGAGGAACAAAACAAAATTCAACATAGTGTAGACCTACAGGAACAACACAATGACAGATTAGGAAAACAAAACAAAGGGGACAGAAATGAAATAAATGACAAATATGAAAACAATCCTCTTTGGAGTATGAGTTTTGATGGATCCTGCTCTAAAACTGGTGCAGGAGAAGGCATATGGTGCACAACACTGAAAACAATCATGCTGAGGGTCATTTTTATAGATTAAACTTCCAATGCACAAATAACATAACAGAGTATGAAGCTCTCCTTTTAGGCCTAAATTTTTTGAAAAAATTAGGGGCCAAAAGAATAACAGTTCATGGGGATTCAGAATTGATAATTAAGCAAATAAATGGGGAATACATTGTTAAACATCCCAGACTTGGAGCCTATAGAGATGATGCCATGGACTTGTTAAAAATATTTGCTGAATTCCAACTTACCTTTATTCCAAAGAACCAAAACATTCTTGCCAATGGATTAGACTTTGTTGTTAGTACTTGTCTAAGACCTTATGAAAGCAAACAATACACCATCCAAGTAAAATATAGACCAGTTGTCCTGGATAATGAAAAATACTGGCAAGTTTTTGAAGAAGATAAACAAATAAAAGACTTCCTACAGTCCAAAAATGAATTTGAAATACCAAAATCAGATTCAGAGTATGAACAAGACTGTCCTACTGAGGAAAAACCACTTTTTAAAGAAGAAACGTCTCCTGAGATTGCTGAAATAAATCTGTTAACTAATAGACCCAAACACAAAACATAAAACTGCACAGATTTAGAAAAAGAAGACTTAGAAGAGCTGCAATCTAAAAATCAAAGCTTGCCAAAAGGACTGGTCCCATTAGAAGAATTGTTTGACTTAAATGATGTTTCCAAAAGGCCAAAACTAGAACCTATTGAGGCTGAAGTAGAAGAGTGCAATATAGGCAGTGAAAAGAAACCCAAAATGATCAAACTATCCAAGACACTGCCAGCTCACATTAAACTGAAATACGTTGAGCTGTTTAAATAATTTTCTGATGTATTTGCATGGAGTTATAAAGATTTAAAATCATATGATACAAAGATAATTCAGCATAAGATACCCCTCAAAGAAAACCAGAAGCCTATTAGACAAAAATTGCGCAGAATCAACCCTGTTCAATTACCTCTGGTAAAGAAAGAAATTAGAAAAATGTATGATGCTGGAATTATTGTCTCTGTGAGATACTCAAAGTGGGTATCTAATATTGTATCAGTTAGGAAGAAAACAAGAGAAATAAGGCTTTGTATTGACTTTAGAAACTTAAACAAAGCCTCATTAAAGGACAACTATCCCTTGCCCAAAATTGATCATATCTTACAAAGGGTAGTTGGTTCTAGAAGAATTTCTTTGCTAGATGGCTTCTCAGGTTACAATCAGATATTGGTACATCCTGATAATCAACTTAAAACAACCTTTACTACTCCTTGGGGTACTTTCATGTATTTGAAAATGCCCTTTGGATTAATGAATGTTGGTGCCACATTTCAGTGAACCATGGATATTTCATTCTCAGAAGAAATAGGTTACTTCATAGTGATTTATTTAGATGATGTAACTGTATATTCAAAAACATATGAAGAACACTTGATACACTTGAGAAAAGTCCTTGAGAAATGCAGAAAATATGGGTTATCTTTAAATCCAAAGAAAACATTGTTTGGTCTCCAAGAAGGTAAACTTCTTGGACATATCATATATGAAGAAGGAATAAGGATAGACCCAAAGATGATCGATGGTATATTGCAAATCAACCATCCTAGAAACATCAAGAAACTTCAATCTTTCATTGGAAAGATTAATTTCTTGAGAAGGTTCATACCCAACCTAGCTGAAATCCTTAGAAACATGACGGATATGCTTAAAAGAGAAGAAGGAGTTAAATGGACCTTAACAGCAAAGAAAACATTTGAACTGGTAAAACAAGCACTTATCAAAACACCAATTCTTATCAGTCCTGATTTTACAAAAGATTTCTTCATATTTTCATTTGCATCAGAATACACAGTAGCTGCTGTCATATTACAAAAAAACTTGAAGGGACAAGAGCAACCAATTGCATTTTTTAGTAAGGCATTAAGAGATGCATCTTTGAAGTACAAAATAATGGAAAAACAAGCCTTTGCCTTGGTAAAAGCCTTAAAAGACTTCAGAGTTTACATTTTGCATTCCCATATCATAGCATTTGTGCCTCATTCAGTTGTAAAAGACATATTGACCCAAGATCCAGATGGCAAAAGAGGAAAGTGAATTGCTGTAATTTTAGAATATGACTTAGAAATCAAGCCCACTAAGCTCATTAAAGGTCAAGTATTGGCAAAACTTATGGTTGAATTCAACTTTCAAGCTCTTGATATAAACATGTTTAATGCATTAGATGAACAAGAGGAGTTGACAACTCCAATTATTAAAGATCATTTTCTGAATTCATCTTGGTATGCTGATATTTTGTATGTTTTGCTCAATCTTAATACCCCTCCTAGTTTGTCCAAAACAAAGGCAAGATTCTTAAAGTTGAAAGCTGTAAATTACTGCATTTTGAATAAATGTTTATATTGGAAAAATGCTAGGGGATTATTGCTTAAATGTTTGCCTGAGAATGATGCAGATAAGATCAAGCATGAGTTTCATGAAGGAGATTGTGGAGGCCACCTCTACTGGAAATCATCTGCTAACAAAATCCTTAGAGCTGGTTACTACTGGCCCACCATTTTTCAAGATATCCACAAAATGATTATTGCCTGTCACAAATGCCAAATCTTTGAAGGCAAAAGAAAGCTGCTTCCCTTACCTCTGCAACCAATCACTGTTGAAACTTCTTTTCAGCAGTGGGGTCTAGACTTCATTGGGGAAATCCATCCTGCCTCATCTACCCAACACAAATGGATCCTCACAGCAACAGACTATTTTAACAAATGGATAGAAGCCATCCCTTCTAGGAATGCCACGGATTCAGTTATCATTTCATTCCTTGAAAACCATATACTGTCTAGATTTGGCTGTCCTAGAAAGATCATAACTGACAATGCTGCTGCATTTGGGTCCAAAAAGATGGTTGATTTCTGTCACAAATATCAGATTACATTGGGCCATTCCATAGCTTATTACCCTCAAGGTAATGGGTTGGTAGAATCCTCAAATAAAAGTTTGGTGAACATAATCAAGAAGTTGCTGGAAGAAAATAAAAAATTATGGCACAAAAAGCTAGTACATGCATCATGGGCAGACAGATTGACAATTAAAAAGTCAATTGGGATGTGTCCTTATTAGCTAGTTTATGGAACAGATGCAATATTTCCAACCAGTTTAGTTGTGCCAGTCATGAAGTTGATCCAAGAAGTACAGTCTGAAGATGAAGATATGACAAGAAGAATACACCAAACTATACATCTACAGCAAACCAGGGAATAAGTATACTTCAGAGCACAACAACTACAAGAAAACATTAAGAAGTTGTTTGACAAAAGAACCAAGGCAAGTGACTTTAAAATTGGTGAAAAAGTATTGAAATGGGATTCAAGGAGAGAAGATAAGGGCAAACATGGAAAATTTGATAATTTATGGCAAGGCCATTATCTTATTCAATCTGCTATTGGAAACAATGCATTCCTTTTGCAAGAATTGGATGAAGCTAAATATTTTGGAGGTCCTGTCAATGGAAGGATGATCAAACATTATTTCTGTTAACTGATATTTTGATTTCAAAACTTTTGTTCATTGTATATAACATTGCTTTTTGATTTTGAAAAAATAAAAAATACAAAAACAATACAAAAAGAGAAAAGAGGGCAGATATAAAAGAAGAAAGGTACAACCCCATACCAAAAAAGGAAAGGATAATTTGAAAGTGTGCAAGCCTACATGCCACTACTTGAAAGAGCACTGCTATTTAGACATATAGCCCAATCATGACTAGATAGATTTCAATTTACTGCTGATAGGTTAGTGAAGAAGATTTTCCAAACAATGAAATCTTGGCTTATCAATAGAATAGATTAGGATAGAAAGAAATGGTTCTAACATGCTCAAAATCTGAACCAAGAATAGAAGAAGAAGGATGACTCTAAACAGACCAAAATCTGAGTCATAAGAAGAAAGAAGGATGTTCTTAATTTTCAGATCTTAAGCCTTCACAATTTTGTTTTAAATTTCTGTAAATTTCACTCTATGTGCAGCTTGTTTTACGCCATAGTCTTACAACAAATCAGATAGTTTAATCCTGGTTTGGCCGTGTTTTCAATTTCCGTTTTAGAAAATAATGAATGCAGATCTATCAGACAATTTAATCGTGACAGGTAGTAGTTAGGTAGAGAAGTTTATGAGTTCAACTGTTTCATCTGAACTCATGGAAGTTATAAGGGTAGATTTGGATTAGTTTTTTTTTGTTTTCAAAAGAATAAAATGTTGATGTCAAAGGTTTACAAGTCCAAGTGCACCTTATGAAGAAAAAATGTTAGGAAAGTAGGCTGTGTAGGTAGAATGTTTGGGAGAAATCATCTGGTTATGATAAATACTGATCATCTTTTAAAGCATCATGGTCAAATAAGAAGCAAGTTGTCAAGGTGCAGAAAAACATTAGACACTGGTCTACATTCAAGAGAAAAATCTCTGAGGTTCTTGACACCTCCAAAGAGCTGCCATCCCCAAGTGGAGCCACTGTTAGCCATCCACAATTTTGACATATTCAAAGATGGCTAAAAAAGGTCTTTAGCCTTCAAGAAACAAATTTCATGCAAAATATGTGACTTCTTGAAGCCTCTATGAGATCTTTATCCTTAAGAAATCCATTCCATTGATAACCTTCATTCAAATTTCCTCAAAAAAGTCCTGCTGATATCCAAACAAAACTGTTATCAAGCTTCTTCCACATCATTCCCTTTTCACAAACTTCCTCCAAATCCCTCCTTTTCACTCATTTCCACTTATCCTAAACATTCATCTCATTCTCCTAAAAATCCCCTTCTTCTCCCTTATTTACCATTATTTTCCTTAAAAAACCCTTTTCTAACCATGAAAATCCTTTGGTTTGGCTTAAAACCACCCTTTTTACCTATCAGAACCTTAAAAGGGCCTAAAAACCTTCTTTTAAGCCTATTTTCTGACCTTTTTATATATTGGCTTTAAGCCCCTAAGGGCTTAAGCCCTTCTGCCCTTTTCTCATGAGACCCAACGCCCGTAACCAGGCGCTAAGCCCCTAACCCTTTTTCTCTTAGCCCCTGGTCATTCCCTTACCCCACAAGACTACCTTCCCTTGCCTTCCCTCCAGCCCCTTCTCTTATCTTTTTCTCCGAGATGATGTTTCTCCTCTCCAAATCTCGGCCGTTGATCTCATCTATCTGACGGTGGTCGCCTCCTCACTATATCATCTTTTCTCCCAAATATTATTTATCCATGCCTCTCCGCAAAATATTAGGACCATTAATCTTTTGGATCTAATGGTTACTATTTTATCTACACCATTTGACCTTGCCAGCTAATCTTTCACTTCTCGACCATGGACCTCCGTGATCTGACGGCTATCACCTCTGGTCCCACCTTCCACCACAGTCCAATCCCTACACACCACCTGTCCTCCACTATCCCCTCTACCGCGCATCTCCTCCCGTCACGATCATCCACCACCATTGATCTGGCTCCTCCAGATCTGACGGCCCTCGTTCAATATCGTGCTTGTTTCTCCGTAACGAGTTAACACGCAAAATCAACGCGAAACAGGCGGTTTCGCCCAGGACGGGTGGCAGCAACTGAATGGAATCGCATCCATTCAGGTTGAAACCATTAACCACCTATTCCTTGCGTGAATACCGCCTGGTTTTCGCCCAAAACCGCCATCACTATTCCCGTGCCAAAATTCAAATAAACCACCATTCCGCCCGGTTCCACCTATGGAACCCCTCCCTCTACACACTGTTCCTCCTTTGCAATCACTCCTTTACCATCCCGACGCCTTTGAAGCAGTTTATCCCTCAAGCACAGGCTTTATAATATGTTTTTTTTTGTGTTGCAGGTTTTAATGGCAGCCAATAATGTATAGGCCCTCCCACAGCCGATATCAGTGGCAAAGAACCTCAGGATGACGATCAGGGATCAAAAAATGCAGAAAAGGGATCTAGGGTTTGATTCTGAGCATTTGATCGATGCTTCATGACCATCGATGCCATCACAGAAACCCTCCAGTATGCTAAGGAACCCCTGCAAACAAGAAAACAGAGAGATTAAAAGCATAATCGAAGAAATCACAGAAAAGCAAATATTAGCATGAAGATTAAGGATAAAGCACAATCAAAGATGAATTAATGAAAGATAAAACAGTCGACAAAGGACAAAAGATGAAAGATGATTAAGAGATGCCTAAAAGCATATCAAAGGCCTAATTCAAGTTTAAAGCCACAAAACATGACAAATCAGCAAAAGACAACCTTAATTGTTAGACCATCAAGGCTATTTACTCTTCCGAAGACTAAAAATGCCACCTACCAGTTTATTTTTGCCTCAAAAGAATACAAATTCAAGACACAATCATAGATATTTTCAAAGACATCTCAGAAAGTAATTGCCAGCCTACCAAAAGCCTCACAATTCAACAAAAGTGACTGAAGTAGATGAAAGTTAATGTAAAAATAAATTAACAGAGTTAAGACATTAGATATCTTCTCCATTAGACCTCCAAAAGGTCGAGAAACATTTACTCTGTATTAATTGAATAATTAGACCTTCTTTTCACTCCACCTCCTCAATTTACCTATATATATCATATGAGAAGCCCATTATTTTTGTTGGTTGGATATTTGTTGAATGTAAATAGTTGCTAAAGTTGCTAAAGCTGTTGAAGCTCTGTTAGTAATTGAAGAAAGATAGGCTGAGAAGAGAATTTTGAAGCTGTAAAGACCTACTGGACTTGAAGATTTTAACTGATTTGAACATAAAATATACAAACTGATTTATGGGATCCTGGTCTAGTCAATGGTGATGTTTTTCTTACTGTAATTGTTGTTTTTCTTATGTTTCCATACTGTCCAGTTTCTCTAATAAAGAACAACAAATTTAGATTAGGATTTACTGGAAAAGGTACCCTAATTCTCATTGATAAGCTTTATCTTTATGTTTTCTTCTAATTGTGCTTTGAGGATAATTCAATAGAGTATAATCAGTGAAGTGTTGGTGAGCCCATGTCTTGCAGAGTAAAACTTGAGACATTGTTCTTGAATGATATTTTCACTGCATGCTAAGTAAAGTTAAACTAGGGAAGTCTATGGTTAGCCCTGTCCTCTAGTGTTTTCTCCAACAGATGTTTTGAAAAGATCCCTGAGAGTATGCCAAAAGCAGGATAGATTCAAAGTTCTTACTTGATATTAGGCTATTCTTTTGTTTATCTTGAATTTTTTCCATTTTCTGAAGGTAGTCTTAGAATTGCTGGATTGTTGTCTGAGAAGTGTGCTTTACTAAAAGTTTGCCCAAATAAGTCTATGGTTTTCCCTGTCCTTTGGCCTGCTTCAAACAGTTACTTTGAAACGCTTTTCTTGTTTATTGAAGTTAATAGATTCTTAAATGGTTATTAGCTTTACTTCTTTCACAGCACTTTTAATGTTCCATATCACAAATCAATCTAAAGAGATCCTCTGATATAGATGACTTGCCCCATGGACCACTCTTGAAACTTGTTTTGCAATTAAATCCTCTTGTGACTCCATAGCCCAATGGATTGATATTGTCTCTTACCTATCCTATCAGCTGAACCATTCTTTCAACTTACTCACACCTTTACCCTTCGAAAGACTTCCTTTATTTTGATGATATCCTACCCAACCAAAAACAAACAAATCCCTTGAGCTTCATAACTAGCCTAATATCATAAACTAAGCATAAAGAAATATCTTTTGAAAACACTTATATAGAGAGATCCCTCTCGGAATCTAGGAAGGCTAGGTCCTTGGATTCCAAAGTGGTTTTGATGTAGGCCCTGCAGCGTTTGTTCTTGCCAATCTTGCAAACTACGGGGATCCTAACAGTGTCGAGGTGTCCTTTCTGGTTATGATGCAGTGGCTTCACAACTCTGTAACGACGCCTCAGTGCCCTACTTGACCCATCTGTCATGCTCCCAATAGGGCCACTATATGCTCTTCTACCCGACTCTGCCTATGCCCTGTGCTTCAAACATGGTCAATCATATCACTTGCTACCCGACTCTGCCTCTTCTCCTGATCTGCATTGGGTCACTTACCCGAGTTCTTCTGCCGCGTTCTTCTTTCCTCCGTTATCAATGCGTTTCACTGTCTTTATGTTGTAATCCTCCTTCTTCCTCCGATGCAATTTAACACAGGAATTCCTTACCTCCGGATTTTAAGACCTTTGGAGTTCGCTTTTGAAACCACATCGAATCCGCCCGACATCGCACTTTGCATGCCATTGTTTTCAACTTTTCCTTAGCACTTATCTTCTAAGACTTGCAATGTGCACTATGCGATCGGGTCCCACCTGGCGTCGTACATCGCACTTCAATGACTTTAACATGAAACCTTTGCGCTATCTTTTAAAACTTGTGATTTTCGAATGCGATCGGGCCTTACCGCATCACATATCGCACTTCAACGATGATAACTCAAACCCTTTGCACTTGACTTTTAAAACTTGTGCGGTTCGGTATGCGGGCTGGGGCCACGTAATCTACCACGTCAGCTTGCCACGTTACCGCCACATCATCGCCACGTCAACATGAATCAACTTCGATCTATGGGGTCGGGGCCACGTCATCTACCACATCAGCTTTCCACATCATCTTGCCATGCCATTTCATATTGCACTTTGACGAATTTAACATTTACCTCCGCACTTATTATTTAAAACTTCGATTTGCGATTTGCGATCGGGCACCACTGCATCGCATATCACACTTCGACACTTTTAACGTTTATCTCCTGTGCATATCCTTTGAAACTTGAAATTGGCGGTTTGCGATTTAATCTCCGCCGTTTATCTCCCTACTAATCTTCTGCGCTTTGATTCCAATAGTCCGTTTTCCCTTTGCACCTCCTCCAAAACTCTTAAGTGTTTAAGGGAAATGCGCCCATTCTCCACCTTTGGTAAATTAGTTTGTTTGCTCCATGGTGTAACCCTCCTGAGCTTATCCAGTGTCTTGCGGCGCTGGTCCCTTCTGTGTTTGCGAATGAGCCCGACTTGACCCTTTTCGGCGTGCAATGCTCTGAACGTGCCCATCGGTCCGAATCTTGAACTGTTTTGCAAGTGAATGAGCTCGAATCGACCCACCTTCATATCTCATCATGTAAAGTTAATGTACCAATATATAAATCAAAATTCTTCTATGACACAAATTTTTTTACATTTTCTATCATATATGATTTTTTGATGCTTTGAAAATATTTCAAAGGTAAATGTAAATGAGCCACAACAGGGAGAAAATGGAAGTATTTATCAGTTGTATCGGCAATATGTCGCTCTTGAACGTGACACTTATCTACAGTTCGTGTTACGTTGGGGAGATCCTACATCCGTCACTTTGCCTCCATGGGTTTGGGAAATTTGTTTGCCTCTCATTCAATTACCAATCTTGTCAACATGACCTCTGAATCCATTTGAATCAAATACTGCCAAATTTGGGAGTCATGTTGTTGATATGTTCAAGAGCAGTTCCTTATGTAGTTTTTCATTACACGGTTCTCTGTTCATTCTTGATTCACAACCATCTCGTTCCTCTGTCTCGTGTCGATGATGTGGGATACATCATGGCCCTCCTTTGACGGATCACTTCTTATCGACTTCATCTCACTATTTGGGAAGTTGATCTAGAGACTCCTTTCAGTACCTTAGAGCCTCCATGCCTTAAATGGCAGGTTTTTCGCATTTGACGACAGGTTGACCTCATTGGCTTTCGATTAGATGATTTCACGAGTGTTCGACTTCAGTTTCTTATTCACATCTCGTGGATTGTACAACTAGTACCTAGAGGGCCATCATCATTATTGGTGGTCTCTCTCACACCTATTAATAGTTTACATCATTGACTAGTAATCAGACGATTTTATTTCCTGTTCGACTTCAGCTCACTCATTCACATGCCTGAATTTGTACTTGATCAGGTCATGACAGAGAGAAAGACCCTGGATTTTGTCTGATAACATCTAGGTTGCGAGGCGATACAAGTTATTCATGACTCTTTTTTGATAGATGGTTATGACCATACTTGAGTCTATATTTGTGATCCTTCTTATTGTTGGATGGTCGTGTCCATGCCATGGATCCTATTAAATGATCTCTTCTACGGATGGATGCTTCCATGCCTTATACTCATGTATTTATATCAGATATTTCAGTTGTATATATGTACTTGATTCGCAGTTTTTCTGACAGCGACGTCTTGGTCTTGGCACGTTCTCATAAGGCATTTCACCCCTCACTCTCGTTCTGCATTCATGCTTTTGGGGGCATCTGTTACACAACATTTTTTTCACTATCCCTATACTCCCTGTTCCCTATTACTGGAGGACCCTTGCAATGATCACTGTGTACTTTTTCCATCATGAAAATATGCATTTGCATCCCTTACAGTCTGAAGAACAATCTCTCTTTCGATCATTCCTAGAGTAGCTCCCTAAAAACCCATATTTTCGGAGTAGCGCGATCCTTCTCTGTCTCACCAGCGCTGATGGCCCATCCTTGGCCTGTCACCAGGGCCGATCGGCGCTAGTATGGACCTCACACTTGCGCCGATCTACTTCTGGAAGATTTTTTAAAATGGAAACGAAGCTTCATTTCCTAGAAGCTTCGAGAGCGGAGAGCTGGATGTTTGTTGATCAGGATATGACCAAGCTTCCTCCCTTGGGCCTCTTTTTCCTAAAAAATAGGAACCACCCAAGGAGATAAGCCTTTTTTCCATCATAAGTGGATCCATGTCCCCTCCTACATCTTTATAAATTGATCACCATCCAATGCCTCTACTAGTTAGAACATAATAGAAGAGCATAACAAAAAGAGATTTGAATATTGTCATAAGCTTTGAAGGAGAGAGTTGAGACCCTTAGTATTCTCACACTGAGTTGAAAACGAGTGCTTTGGAGACGTGCCCGGATTCAGATCCGCTGAAGGAGATCTTCGACATCAAGGCACAAGTTTTAACTCCTCTTTTATTAATAATATGATAAAACTGATATTTATTTTCCATTCTTGTCCATGATTCATGATAATAATTCTAGCATTCCTTGATCAGTTAGATAGGTTATACTTGTATATGCATGTTGAACTTTTATGTTTTCTTGTTGTTTCTTGGTCAATTTTTTAGGTAATTGAACGCCGATAGCAGCAAAGATCAAGTTTGGAAACGAAAAGGACCAAAGAGCTTCGACGAGGAACAACATCCCAACATCAGATCAAGGTAGGCCATCTCCTTCGATTTATGTTTCATTTATAATCTAGGAAAGTAGGTATTTTCTTGTTACCCTTGTTGCTAGACCCACGCTAGGGCTAGAGGGATCATCTCTATCTGCAGAGAGGATTTACCTAGACAACAATCATCCATATAGACCTCTACACTATCATGAATTAAATCAACAAAGATATCTAAAACTACCATTTGAAAGGTGGCTGGTGCATTGCATAATCCAAAAGGTAAGACCTTGTAAGCATATGTTCCCTAGGGGCACGTGAATGTAGTATTATCTTGATCTTATAGAGCTATATTTATCTGATTGTATCCACTAAATCCATCAAGGAATGAAAATTAAGTTTTTCCTGTCAGGGTGTTAAGAACTTGGTCTATGAAAGGTAATGGAAAATGATCTTTTAAGGTTGCTTTGTTTATATCCCGATAATCCACACACACCCTCCACTTACCATTTTTCTTAGGTACCACTTCTAGTGGAGAAACCCATTGAATATATAAAATAGTATAGATGAATCCTACTTTCAGAAGTTTTTGTCGTTCTTCCTTGAATATTTCTTTCACCATTGGATTCATTCTTCTCTGAGGTTGTCTTACTGGTGTAATACTATCATCTGTGTAGATATGATGTGTGCATGTATCGGGATGAATTCCTTGAATATTAGTATAGTCCCATGAAAATGATTTGGAATAATTGTGCAATAATTGAATAATTTTTTCCTCTTGATTAGGTTCAGGAGTTGAATTGATTTGCAAAGTCTTTCCTGGATTGATTTCTATTGTCTTGGTTTGAGTATTAATGATTGAATTTATAGGAAAATTGTTATCAAAATCATATTCTAGAATATAAATTGTACAATTTTCCTGAAATTATTGATCTAATACCTGATCTGTAGCAAGGTATTGTTCATTTCTCACTTCTTCTGTAATGTTTGGATCAACAATGAAATAATCTAACAAATAAACATTGATCTCTTCTCTAAAATCAGAAGCTTGATTGATACTCAAGATTTGTTGAGTGGGCCACTTGTATTCTTCTTTAGTGTCTTCAAGTTTTGTTAAATCATGAATGTCTAAAGGTATTTGTGCTGTAGGGTACAAAGTGATCTTCTTATTTTCATTACCATTAGAGATGATCATACTACCAGATCTACATCCAATAAAAGCATTAGCTGTAGCTAACCAAGGTCTTCCTAGAATTAAAGGATGTCCACATAGATTTGATTTTGGTTGCAAAATTAAGAAATCTATTGGATATTCCCAAGAATCTAAAGAGACTATGACATCTTCAAGTATACCCTCAGGCAATACTTTAGGTCTATCAACTAGTTCTAGTATTGTAGTAGTTGGTCGAAGATTTTGCAATTTGAGTCGTTTCATTGTTTCAATTGTCATGACATTGATGGATGATCCTAAGTCAATCAAAGTATTAGGTATTAAAAAATTGTTGATATATATAGAAAGTACTATAATTCCTAGTTCAACATACTTTTTCAACATAGAAGACTTTCACATTAAGTTTGCTAGATTCCCAATGACATGAATTGTAGATGGATATTTTTGTTCTTTTCCTAATTTTCTTGGTACAAACTTCCTTGATTTCTTTGGTATAATTTGGTATCTCCTTGATAGCTTACAATAAAAGAAATTTTACAGAAATATTTCTTAATTCTTCTAAAACATCAAACTGAGGTAAAGATATAATTGGTTTTCTAAAGCCAATCTTTCTGGAAAAGGAGGTGATTTGAATTTGATTTGTTATTGATGTTTTTGATCGATTTCTTGTTCATGATTTGTGCTGAGATGTTGAGGATTCTTGTCTTCTATTTGTTCTTCTATGATGATTAGAGAATATTTATGTAAAAACTTTCCAGACTTTAAGTGGATATCCTTGATAGGAAGGATTGAATATGTAGGCATTATTGTTCCTTCTTAAATATTATAAATAGGTTTTTCCACTCTAGTATTGGGATTTGCTACCAGTTGAGCTGGTCTGGGAGGTTGTTGGTTAGATGGGAGCTGAAGGTGCTGATTTTGTGGTGCTGGTAATAATGGATAAGTATTTTTTTGTTGAGGCTTCTGAAATTGTTGGGGGTATGACTGTTGAAATTGTTGTTGATAAGGTTATTGATATGGTTTTTGTTGGAATGGTTAATTTTGAAATATTTTATTTTGATATGTTTGTTGTTGGTATGATTGATTTCCATCAGAGTTTCCTTGCCAATTTTGTTGAGGCCAAGCTTGTGTAGGCATAGGAACATTCCATGTACTTTGGATAGGATATTAGGGAGGATATTGTTGAGGAAATTTTTGTTTCATTCCTTGAAATCTAGGTTGCCAAGGTCACCTAGGGGCCAAGTTATAAACTATTTCAAATTCTAGATTTTGACTCCTTGAACTTGTTGTAATTGTTTCAGTGTTGAATAGTCCCCAGTTTTATGATTTTCTACACAAAGACCACAAATTTCGATACTATCTAAAGGAAATTCTCTAAGGGGATGTTTCTTTTTGCATTTAGGGCAATAGATTTCTAGTGGTTCATTTTGATCTCACTATTTTTTCCTGAGTTTTAAAGTATCAATTTGTTCACTAAAAGAACTTAATAGATCAATTTTGAAGTTCTTGGAGAGATTTCTTAATTCAGTTCTTGTTAGTCCATTTTTGGTTGCTTTGTTTGATGTGAGATTATTCTTCTGTCCTCTCCCATACTTAGATTTTCCTCTAGAATACTTTATGCACAATTGTGAAATCTTGTCAAAGGGTAATCTAGAAATATCTCCTTCTCCCATGAGTTTCAAAATATTTAGATATTCATCTAGAATTCCTCTTAAAAATATAGTCCTAACAACATCAGGTGGAAGGTTGTTTTGTTTTGATTTATGTGGATTGTAAGAAAATCTCTATACATAATATTCTAAAGTTTCACCTTCTATTTGAGTCATTTTGAATATATCTTCTTTAGATTCTCTTTGTCTACAATATGGTCGATATTTTGCAAGAAATTTGTTCTTCATATCTACCCAATATAGTATAGATGATTCTCCGAACCCCATGAACCATTTGAGTGCAAATCCATTTAATGTTGCAAGAAATAATAGAAGTTTTTATGCATCACTTGTATATTCATAAGAGCGGCACACAATATCAAATTCAAAGTGGAAGACATCAGGAAATTTTGTGGTCATATCATAGAAGTTTGGAAGAACAGAAGGAGGTGTATTTTAAATTTTTAATTCAGCTCCTATGGCATCTTCTGGATCAAAGATGGGAAATCCAAATTTAATATCTCCTTCTTCTTCTTCATCATTGCCACCTTCTGCATCTCCTCTTGATTCTCTATCTTCCCTTTGTTTCCTTTCTATTTCTTCATTACTTAGTACTTATCTTTCTTATTGCCTTATTCTTTCTCTTGCTTCAGTCCTTATTCTTTTTCTTTCTCTTCTCTCATCATTGTCCATCATGGCTACAGTTTCAACTGGTTTTTTAGATTCACTTATAACCACATAAATTTTTGACTTAGTCGTTTATTCTTCTACATTAGATTGGGATTCCTTTTTAAGGTTTTAAATAAATTGAACAACTGGTGTCTTTTATATTTTTTGTTTTGTTGAAGATGATGTTCGAGTTTGGTGTTGTTTCCTTTTTTCTTGATGGATCAACAAAGTTTGTCATTCTAGAAGAGTTAATATTTCTCTCGAATTTTGTTTTTGTTCCAATTCTTCTATCTTTGATTGTCCAACAGTTGGTGTTTTAAATCCTTCCCCTACAAGTGTAGATGGACCATATCCTATAGAAGGTTGGTTAGTAGAGGGGGGTGGTTTGGTGTATCTACCCTTTTCATCCCTTTGTCTAGGCATAAATGAGCATAGTGAATTTTTTGTTTTTTTTTTGTTTTTTTGTGTTTTGTTGTTGTTTTTATATATTTTTTTAAACAAGCTTCCTAACTAATTGTATCTAAGCGTGAATCCCTGGCAACAGTGCAAAAAATGTAAGTCTAATTTATGGGACTAAATTAGAGCATGTATTTAATTATCAATCCGGGTTAGTAGACTTAGAAAAATGCTAAAATATATGGACCTTAGATATGATTAGTTCAGGAAGTCATTGTTTAGGATTTGGAAAAGTGAAATGCATGATGGGATAGCTGAACATCGATTCTAAATAGCAAGTAAAGAATGCATGTAAAGAAAACATTTAGATTTACTCTATGAAAACATGTGAAGAAAGCGTTCAAATTTACTCTATGGAAGCATGGAAATGATTGGTCAATGTAATTAGTCTTTTTTATAAGATGGACAAGAGGCTCTACTCTAAGAGTCTGGGGTATCCTTCCACATTCCTTCTATAATAAAATTGCTAAGAAGCTACGACAACATGATGAAATGTAAATATGACAGCATATAAAGTTAATCCAAAAAGCTAGCAAGAAAGTGAATCTTGATCTAATCCAATCCTAGCTCATGGAGAAGAGGCTCTACTATAAGAGTCCTTGGTATCCTTCCACATCCAAATTAGTTACTGAATCCTAAATCAATCTTCAAAAAATTAAACATTGCCATAACACAAGTTCATAATGAAAACATGTACAAGTATTTACAACAAAGAAGAATGAACATACATAATCGAAACTAGCATATTCACAATTATAAACACTATTCAACAATAAAGTGCACTTAGATCAAATGGGGGCCCTCCACTCTTGCCCGGTACACCTTTAACACAATCAACTACAACAATCCATTCAAATAATATGATGCACAAGAAAACGAGAGAGCAATTTTTCGATCTTCAATTGTCTTCAGAAAGTAACAATCTCCACAATTTTCAAGGGTAGCTTCTAATTAAGAGAGCCTTGTTTAAATAGGCCAAATCATAACAAGAAAAGCTAAAAAGGCTGTAACAAATAATAATTATGTTTAATCCACCATGCAAGGTTGAACTCATTAGTTAGTTACATAAAATATGGGTGAATCCCATAAAATCATAAAACAACCCATTTTTTAGGGAGATTTTCTGAGCAACAGGTCATGTTTGACCAATGTTGAATGGCACTAATCCAGATGATTTGATTTGATCCAATAGGTGTTCGTCCATATTTGGTTCCCATAGTTTCCAGATATACCTTCAGTTTGAGACCAGGTGTCCTGTAACCATTACTTTGAATGAGCCATTACAAGCTTTTCCAGCTTTGTCAAAATTTAATTCTAATGCTCTATTTGGTCAAGAATACTAAAATAAATCAAAGACATAGTTTGACTACCTTGAAGCGGATAAAATAAGCAAAATTAGGTGGATAAGGTGATAAAGTGGTGAGAAAATATGATAAATGATGGAATATGTGTGTCAAAAATAAGCCAAAATGGGAGACTAACACTATCCATGACATACATTTGGTCAAACATGTCACAAACATTGAATCTATAGGTGTAAACATAGGGGTCTTATAATTATATGATAATCGCTAAAGAAGCGCTGCTCCCTTACATCATTAGCTGCAATACAATCTATTTGACCATAGATACATCGCGCATTCATTTATGAGTAAAAACATGGATAGATCCATCCATCATCACTGATAAAATACATGCTTATAACCAACATAATAACAACAGAAATACCATGGATACAACAAAAATAGAATCCACATAATAACCAATACATTTGCATACCAAAGACCAAAGGAATGAGCTCTTCGTTATTGAATGCAAAAACCAATCGGAGATGGGACTTCCACATTCCACTCGACCATAGATTGGTTGAGCCAAATATCTCTTCAACCAATCACCCCCGTGCCATATTCCAATAATTAATATGGGATCTCATTAAACATATCAATCGAAATCAATTCAGGGCTTCTAGAGGCCAAACCACCTCAAACCTCAACCAGTGACTCCACTTCACGGTCGAACATCACAACCATCACAGATTGGTCTCTATCCAAGTTGTTCTATGGCTCTAGAGTGTTTGTTTCAACTAGGGATTCGAGGATTAGTAACTCAACCCCATCTGTTACAGGGATTCCAGAGTGTTTGTCCAACCAGGGCTTCCAGGACTAGTAATTCAACCCACCCAGGGCTTCCAAAGCATTTTCCAATCAAGGCTTTGAGAGCGTTTGTCCAACCAAGGCTTCCAGGAACTAATATCTCAACCCAACGGCTAAAGAAATCATGAGAACCAACCAGAAAACAATCAATGGAAATAAACCCACAACACCATGGCTATCTAAGAAATGGCAAGGCTAGGAAAATTCACATGCATACACCATGCATGCCAAAACTGATGACGAAAACATACATGCAACTCAGGACCTGCGATCAAAACCTGTTGTAACTGTTGATCCTGTTGATTGATTGCACATTCCTGCACTTCCTTTGCCTTCTTGCTCCAAATCAACAAGTATCCACACTCTCCAAGAGTGCTCCAAGAAAACTCTAAGTATCCAAGACTATGAGAGAGAGAGAGAGAGAGAGAGAGAGAGAGAGAGAGAGTGAGAATAATGAGAGAGCTCCAAAAATGCGCCGACAATAGCCTACCAAATGATCCTCAGAAACCTTTTTATTAATGAGGCCTCTATTTTATTCAATTTCCATTATTTTCCTTGAATTTCCTCCTCACATGCAACTTGTGACCTTTCACCTCCCTTTTCTCCTATTTTCCATTATTTTCATAAATAAAATGCCAATTAATGCCTCATGCCTTTCCAAAGCCTTTACCATTTCCTTTTCCAATTTCATTTAACCATAATAACCGAAATGAACACCTACTACGATGTTTTTCCTAACATTCAACTTGGAATATGTGTCACTTCATCGTGGATATTATTTTTTTACATGAATTTTTAACCAGGGTTGTTACAAAACCCTCCCCCTTGGTGTTCAATCACAACAAGTCAAACTGGTTGTTTGATAAAATCATCATGTATAGACATATCACATTTGGTTAGCTCAAAATGCAACTATCATAAATTAAAATCATGAATCACGTGCAATCATCATAGACCATAATCATAAATCATATGTAACCATCATAAGTTAGAATCGTAGATCACATGTATAATATAACTGAAATAAAATATCGATACTTATCCTTCATCATTCCTTACATATGCCTATGTTCTTCCTCTACACACACTATATCGATTTCCACACTTGGAAATCACCCAATGCCTTCTCCTCAGTCACATACACATACACATGGTGTACATCACAACGCGTACACCCACACGACATACAACACATGAACCCACACCGACATACAACACATACACCTACACTCGATGTACAATACAACACAATAAATACGCCTACATCGACATACAACACATACACCTACATCTGGTGTACAACACAACACAATACATATACATATACAAAGTGCAACACAACGAATACACATGTCACAATACCATGACTACATCATGCGCATACATAGTACTACATGCTCACAACACAACATGTATGACATGCACACAATACCACATGTATACCAGTACCATATGCACAAATGTACAAAATACCACCTGTACACAAAATACCACCTGTCCACATGATACTGACCTCATAGATCTGTCAGGGTTACTCTTCCCACTTGATTCCTCATAGATCTGTCAGGGTTACTCTTCCCACTTGATTCCTCATAAGACCAAAAACCTCTTCATGCCATTCACTTGCATAAGAATTCATTCCTCCACAAGAATTATCCTTAAAAACCCCGTCATACAGTGACATAGACACACACACACACACATATATAAAATCATTAACATAAAACAATTATGATAAGTCAAACAATGTCATACATACATATAAACCATCAACATAAAAAAATCAAGATCCATGACGACCTTGTCAATCAACGACATACATACAAACATACATATATACATATATAAACATCAACATAAAGCAATCATGATCTCATCAGATAACAACATACATACATGCATATATACATATATATACATCATCATAATTATGATCACAACATGATTACCAAATATCATAAGGTCTAGGTTAATAGAAATTCCTTTATCCATGCATAATATACACAATATTGAGAACAACAATTCCCAACATAGCCAAGGCATCTAATATCTTAGATCCATTTACTTTACCTTTCTCATGATTGTCCTACCACCGTCCATTTACCACAATGGACTCAACCAATCCATCCAGTTGCCATATTCTTACCTTATAATGCGCTTACTCATGCACTGAGCTCCATTTGGGCCTTACATTACCTATTGGATTTCATTCAACTTTTCCTAAGCTCCATTAAATGCCCCTATCCCAAAACCAATTCCTGAGACTCTCAAAACATAAAAGACAATCACAAGAAACAAAGAAGGAGACCATGGAAAACCAATAGTAATAATACACCAAAATAAGTGGTATGGCCATACACTAGATGCAATCAAACGACAAATCAATCAAAACCAAATCACAAAATACCAAAAGCACAAGACTTTACAATGAACACCATGACTCAATCCCCATGGTTCCCAATGCCTCCAAGTGAAAGCTCAACTCGAGCCTTCTTTACGATTTCATGGCAATCTCTTTGCCATGCAATCCCCTACATCAAACTGTCATAAACACATAACTATAAGCGCATAAATAAATATAACAATATGCCAGTTATCTTACCTTGCTACTATTGAGTCTTACTATTTCTATCACATCACCCTGTTGTTAGTTATATAAACAATTCAACTATTACCTTGTCATGCTAATACCAAACATGTTTCCCTACAACTGTTCACACATGTCACTCACATGTTCCAAATATCAAGATATCATATCTATTAACTAAAATCAACCATTACCAAGACTAACAGTCATGTCATAATCAATTAGAAGTCAAAATCACAACACTACAACTATCACCTACTTATACTCAAGTACACATCAACTATCTCAACACATATTGCGCTAATACAACCATCTTAATACCAAATCATTTCTTCATGCACTCTTATAGACACATACTCATATCATGTGATTAATCAAACATTAAAAAATAGACGACATAATAGACACCAACACTCGAACACCAAATATGCGACATAATCAAACATTCAAGTACAAAGTAAACGACATAAGCAAGATCATACCTTAATGTATTTCAGGGGAGGCTATCTTGTGTACACACTCAATCTGGTTAGCACAATATCATATCAAATCAAGCATAAATAAGGTCATAATATCCATAACATTAATTGACTAGCATGTTCACATCATAAGCCCATAAACATTTGTTGTTCATGCATAATAACCACTATTACACAATCAACTTAGATGATTAGGAAATAATATCACAACATATTAAATCATACTGGAATGTCATAACCCTAACCATTTGCATAGGACAATCCAAATTAGCATGATACATCTAACATCAAGATCTTAATGCAATAACCCCAATCATCAAGCTAAGTAACATATAACAACAACAATTTAATCATGTAACATAATCATCAACACCATATAACATAGTCATCAAGTTAATTAACATAAAACATCAACAATTTAATCATATAACATAATGATCAAGTTAACTAACATGACACAACAACAACAATGCATACGACCATAGGTTACTATCATTCATGAATATCTGACACATGTGCATATGACTACACTAATCAACTAACAATTATCAGAAATGTAACCACAATAACAATAGAATGACAAACATATAAGTAACCCTCATGTTTACAACGATCATGAATCACATACCTGCATGCTTATATGACGATATTATCTTACCCCAAAGTCCATTGTTGCAACTTCACATTACCGATCCGCATCTCCTCCTCTATCTCAACCAACACATTAGCATATTAACATACCAATATCATCATGATGACCTAATTGCATACAATGAACTCATGATGCATGACAACATCAACCATTCCAAATTACATGGAAAAATACGTAAGAGTGAACAACATGTGAATAAACATGAACAACCAATGCATGTATGACATGTACCCAAGCATGCACAGACAACACCCAACACACGAACATCATGTAACCAAGCATAAACAAGCAATTCCTATACAACATGTAGAATCATGTAAGCAAGCATACAAAGTCAATACATAAACATGAGTAACACATAACTAGCCACACAAAAATGATGACACATGTACCAATTACACCAAAAAATTTCCCATGGCGACATCACTGTAACCATGACCAACACCATTCGAATGCAACAATCACACATAGACCACAGCATATTACACACGCATGCAACCAACAAAAACGCATGATCCAAACACCACCCATCGGTCTGAGAGTTGAACCATGCTCTTATACCACTCTTTGGTATCAGATATACACCAAGAGAATGGAAACTATACATCACCCAAAGAGAATGGAAACCAGACACCGCCCAAGGAGAGCGCAACCACGTTCTGATACCACTTTGTAACACCCTCTTCCCACATCTACTCGAGTAACCGAACAATCGGGGTAAACATGTTACAAGAGGCTACTATATTGGATTCAACCTCCTAGATGACCTTAAGGAAGTGGAACTGATAGAAACACAACATACAGACCTTGTACATCATCAATGACACCCCCAAGAGCTAACCCAGCCTTTCAGGCTTCTTACCCTTGGGTTAGATTGAATTTTGGCCATTTTGAGCCATAGCCGCATGCATAAGACTGCATGCCTACGACCAAGAGGCTATAGCCCCAGGCACAACACTGCATGCTTGTGGCTAGAGCCCTAAATGCCTAGTTCTGTGCTTGCAACTCTGGGATTTGAGCCACCACCCAGAGCCCCAGTCACTGCCTAGAACTTCATGAAAACTTAGGGTATGATGAATAACATTAGAAAAATGATACAAAATAAATCACATCAACAAGAACTCATTTAGATCCATCCTATCCATGACAAGAATTTTTTTAAACATGTCACCGTAACATTGAATCTACATGTGTAAACAACAGATTTAAGCATAGGGGTATTATACTTATCTGAGAATCACTAAGAAGCATTGCTCCCTTACAACATTAGCTGCAATACAATCTATTTGACTATAGATACATTGCGCATTCATTTACGAGTAAAAATATGGATAAAGCTATCCAACATCACTGATAAAATACATGCTTATAACCAACATAATAACAACATAAATACCATGGATACAACAACAATGGAATCCACATAATAACCAATACATTTGCATACCAAATACCAAAGGAATGATCTCTTCATTATTGAATGCAAAAACCAACTGGAGATGGGAATTTCACTTTCCACCCGACCGTAAATTGGCTGAGCCAAATCTCTCTTCATCCAATCACCACTCGTGCCATATTCCAAGCATGAATGTGGGATCTCGTAAAACACATCAATCAAAATAAATTTGTGGCTTCGAGGGGCCAAATCAGCTCAACCCTCAACTAGTGACTCCACCTCACGGTCGAACATCACAACCATCACAGATTGGTCTCTCTCCAAGTTGTTCTAGGGCTCCAAAGTGTTTGTTCCAACCAGGGCTTCCACGACTAGTAACTCAACCCCAACTTTTATAGGTCTTCCAGAGCATTTGTCCAACTAGGGCTTCCAAGACTAGTAACTCAACCCACCTAGGGCTTCCAAAGAGTTTGTCCAACAAAGGCTTCCAGGACTAGTAACTCAACCCAAAGTTGTTCGTAGGGCTTCAAGAGCATTTGTCCAACCAAGGCTTCCAGGAACTAATAACTCAACCCAGCAACTAAAGGAAACATGATAAAAAACTAGAAAATAATCAATGGAAATAAACCCATGACATCATGGCTACCCAAGAAATGGAAAGGCTAGGAAAATCCACATGCATACACCATGCATGCCAAAACTAGTGAGGAAAACATACATGAAAATCAGTACCTGCAATCAAAACCCATTGTAGTTGATGATCCCGATGACCATTTGTGCTTTTACGCTCTTCCTTTGCCTTATTTCTCCAAATCACCAAGTTTCCACACTCTCCAAGAGTGCCCCAAGAAAGCTATAAGTATATAAGAGTATGAGAAAGACATAGAATAATGAGAGAGCTCCAAAAATGCACTAACAAAAGCCTACCAAGTGATTCTCATAAGCCTCTTTTTATTAATGAGGTCTCTATTTTATTCACTTTCCATTATTTTCCTTCAATTTCCTCCTCACATGCAACCTGTGACCTTTCACCTCCCTTTTCTCCTATTTTCCATTATTTTCATAAATAAATGCCAATTAATGCCTCATGCCTTTCCAAAGCCTTTTCCATTTCCTTCGCCAATTTCCTTTAGCCATAATAACCAAAATGAACACCCGCTAGGATGTTTTGCCCAAAATTCAACTTGGAATACGTGTCCCATCACCGTGGTTATTGTTTTTTTAAATGAATTTTTAACCAAGGCTGTTACAGTTAAGAGGCCTTGGCTCAACCATTGGAGTATTGTTCCTGAAATTATTATAAGTGAAGGAGATATTCCTATGAAATTCATGAAACATCACATTTTGTAACTTACATACATAATTGCAATAAAATTTTCTAAGTATGTTAAGATTATTGGCAACTGAAGGAGGGAGTTCCACTCTTGACCAAACCATAAGCCAATTACACTGCAACTTTTTTAGAGCTGATCACCCTTGAGCAGAATCCAAATTCTAAAGCAATGCTTGCTCAGGGATAATACACCAAAGGCTTAGTTAAACTCTCAGAAGGTGGAACCCACTATCCATGTGGTTTATCAACTTCCCTTAGGTGGTAAGCACCACAATGACCCTATAATTAATTTGAGCCCATTCATAGGGATTCACCCAAGGTCCATATAGGGAATTTCTTGGTACAAGAGTTGGAATCCATTATTAAAGTGGTTTGTCAATTTTCCTTTCATATCAAGCACCATAAAGGTCAACAGTCTAATGTCCAAGTGGTTTATCAACTCTACAGTAAGCACCATAATGACCCGAATTTCCTTACCCAGGTGTTTTATCAACTATATATCAAACAAAAAAGTGATTTAATCATCCACTAAGCCTCCCACTAACCATCTAAGTGTAGACACATAGTTCAATGGCCTCAAGCACAATTTCATAGGGCTATCACCTAGATCTAGAGGGTTTTAAAGCTTGAACAAGGCTCTACATCCCAACTTATTCCTCGTTCAAAATTTCACAACCATGGTTCCAACAATACATGTACTTCCATTGCTAGCAACAAGATACCTCTCCATGTTCTAGGGATATCCAAACAAAACAACGAAAAAATAACAGGGAGAGACCACTTGCCCTCTCCTTATGCAATCTCCTTTTTAAAAAAAAAATCTTCTACAATGTTTTTCTTGTCTCTCTCCCTCCATGTTGATTGTCTATTTTCTTCATCACTCTTCTACTGACCTCTCGCTATGTGTCCCTCAGAGGTTGTGGCCCATCCTCAGTTCATGAGGGGAATGGGGATGGGCATAGTCCTATGCCCACACCACCCAATACCATCTCATTAATTTATATCAAGGGGGTTGTTCCATTGGCCTCCAATGGATTCATAAATTACTTTGGGTTGATTCATGCCTCTTTAAGGGATGCAATATGCCTTCCCCTCAGAAAATCTATCAGTGGAATCCCCTCCTTCAAAACATCATTAAAATTCAAAATTTAATGTTCAATTTTCACAATATTTTGCCTCAGTTACTCGTGGTTTCCATGTTGGATTTACACAATTATATTTAAAAACATGGGGGTGAAATAAAAGTATTGTTACAATAGGAAAATTATATTTGGTTTTCATTTTGTTGAGTTGTTTGTAATATAGACAAATATACCACGAATCATATTTTTTGATAACCATCACCATTGGTGAAGCGGAATCACTTTGGCTAGGTTGAATGATGCCAATATCTAACATTCCTTTAACCATACATTCAATCTCACTCATTTGTGCATGTGGATACCTACAAGGCCTAATGTTAGGTGGTACACTTCCTGGTTGCAAGTGAATAAAGTGGCCATGATTATAGGAAGGCAGGAGACACTTAGGCATCTCTCCAAATACCTTAGAATGATTGTTGATAGCTTTTCGAAGGTCCATTGAAGCATCAGATATAAATGTTTGAACATATATTGAAAAAATTTATGCAATTACACTTTTGTGTTCATTTTTTAGCAATTTTGTCATGCTATTAGAGATTATCACTTTACTAGGTTTCTCGTGGACACCTCTAAGCTCAATTCCTTTCCTTCCGATAAAAATATTATGAAAATATTTTGGAAATTAAGTGCCATCTTTCCCAATGATTGTAACCATTGTATTGATAATATAACATCAATTGGATTGCAACTAATTTGAATGGGAAAATTAATGTTTGCTATTCTAAATTCCAATTCAGAATATAAACAAAGTGCTTAAGGATTGTGAGGTCAATTGCAAGTTAACCATGATTTTTTTATGTGAATTTATTGAGAAAATTAACATAAACAAAAAATTGAACATCAACATCTAACAGACATGAACATCACCATAAACAGTAATACAACAACACATGATGAAGGAGTTTACCCCCCCTCTATGTCTCCTTGGTCCAACTTCCAATGACTTGGCCCTCTTCTGTTATGCTCAAAAGTGTGATTAAATATGTTTAAAATGATCAAACAACTCTAAACCATGTTCCATCAGCTCTAGAATACCCAAAAATTATTGTGTAGCCTCTTTTCTGCATCAAATTTGGTAAAAAACTGAGTAAGTTATGACTTCCCCAAGTTTTGGCACTAACTGCTCCACAATTTCCATCAAATTCGGCACCATCCTACAGTTCCGCCTGGAATTCCGCTAACTGAGTGCCAAATTGCCCAAAAACCAGGCAAAATTGTCAACGCATTAATTTTTCCTCTAACGCCTTAATGCCAAATTTCTAACCATATTATATATGGTTAATAATTTTGTTTTTGTAATAAAACACCACGCGGTTGTCACTAATCTTCGAAATTTAATGTTTAAGTGTGGACACATGGGCATCGTCGATGGTTGTTATGGTTACGGTCAGTGGTTATGGTTAGTGGGGGGCCCGGCAATCTAGCCTCATGTCAGTCCACACCGGTGACCAGGGCTGTGGATAGACCCCGACCCCCACCCCCAATGTGCATACCATATGACAATAAAACTATGCCGTGCCCATAGTGGTTAAGAATCAACGGTATGGCGCAATAGCAAAGTCTCTCTACTTGTTGCTTGGAGGTCACAGGTTCGACCCCCTCCCGCTCCAATCAGACCTGACCAAATTTTGGTAGCCCTCGGGCTGCAACGTTGCGGCCCCTAGCTGGGCCACAAGGAAACCTATGATTGGCCACTCAAACAACCAATTACAACAGGCCATTTCAAACCAACCAGGCAATGTCACATGGCACAATTTCAATTGCCGAGGAAAACCATCATATGCTTAGTCACCCTGCCATGTGGGCATGCCTAGTTAGTTGTACTGACTGCTCACTAGGTTGTCCTACATTTTTTTTAACTGTCTATCTGATAAAGTAGACAAAATGCATTCCTGGAAGCATATGGTTTCGGTTGTCCATGAAAGTAGTTGCGCCGGATTCCGAACGATGAGATCTACGCGGTCGTTTTGCTTCCACACCATTCCAAAAACTTTCATTTTTGAGCATAATGTTGAGAACCTGATCAATACTCCTCACTGGAATATTTTGGACCCCAAAATATCTTTCATTATTGAACATGTGGATGAGGGTACAACCCCCTCACCCTTCCAGTCTTAATCCACTGGAATTTTCCTGAATTCAACAATTTGGGATTTTCATGAAAACTGATATTTTTCCTTGATTCTGGAGACCATGTCTTGTTGTTGTAGATACCATCTTGCTGCATTTTCCAGAATTTGCAAAAAAAATAAAATTTCTTTGAATAAACAAACACGTTCCTTCCTTGGTCGTCAATTAAAGGAAATTTGAATAACTTGAAAAATTTCTCACCTTGAACATTATCGACATGGTGATTTTTAGCCTGTCTTGCGTTGTACTTGCGTCGACTTTTGACCAAGTGTTTTCGCCATTGCCATATACCATTTTGAAACTCAAAAGAAGTACTTGTGGAACCTATGCCTTCCTTTTCATCTTTCTTTGGAGCGTGTTCTTTGATTTTTTCACCATTCAGCACTGACATCTTGCTCCCGTCACTGTTCAACAATGATGTGGACTGCTGCAAAACTTTCACATCTTATTTACCTCTTTTCAAAGACAAAATATTAGAGCCCTGAAACATCTTATTACAACCATTAGAAAATTCAATGAAATCGTCTTGTTCATTCGATTCATCTCCTTGGAAGGTCTCATTCAAAACATCATTATGCTTGAACATTAAAAAGGCGAAATTTTTGCTTGCATTCACTATTCTCTTCATTTTTCCTGCATGCATAAGAGACAAAATCATCTTATTCTTATGCGCTCTAACTATTTACTCAATTCCATTCTTGAAAAAGTGGTACTTATTCTCATGGTGATGAAATACTACCCTCCTATCATAAAGATAAGGACTACCCAAAACAATACCTGAAATCTCAAGCTTAACTACATCAAGCTCAACTTCGTCAAGAAAGTTTGAATTGATTGAAAACCTTAGGATGCACTTCCTTATTACCTGCAAGTTTGCATTCTTTCATATCCAACCTAAAGGATAAGGTCTTGGATGTGACACAATTTCTAGATTTAACCTCTTAACTAATTCTTTAGAAATCAAATTGGCTTGAGAACCACTATCAAATAGCGTGTCTATTTTGGTATGCTTTGAAACAACTCTAATATGAAACCATTCAATTCTTGTATCAACATCTTGAGTTTCAATAGAAAAACTCGAAGAACCAGTGCTTTCTATGTTCTTACCTTTCAAACCCATTGCTGTAATATTGGTTTCACCTCCTAAATCTGAACCTAAGTCATGTTCAATGATTGCAGTTGTTTTCTCATTCTCTTTGGTTTTAAGTTTTCTGGGCTTCAACTTTGGATGGATTTTCCAACAATGGTCTTTATCATGGCCATTTTTCAAACAATGTTTACATGTGAGTTTATCTTTCTCTAACGTAATAGAACCATTTTTCTTTCCTTTTCCCTTAAACTCACCCTTTCCTTTTCCTTCATACTAAAGGGAACTATCACTTTTCTCCATCTGCATTATGTTTCCCTCTTGCTTCTAAATGTGTGGCTTGAACACAAACCTCATCTAAGTTTGTGGGATTGAACATGAGAATAGTATGTCTAAGATAGTTGTGCCAACCCCCAATTTAATTTAACAAAGTGTCTTGAGAAGATAAATTGACACCCAAAACTAGTGCTCTTCTCCTAAACTCTTGAGTATAGTTTTGAACACTTTGTCCCTTTAGTTATATAAAATTCTTCCAGTCCATTATGGCTTTCTGTATATATGTTAGAGGGTAAAATTGCCTTTTAATTGTAGCAATAAAATCAGACCAAGAGATTGAAATCTTACCATGGTTTTTCATCTCTTCTTGTGTTTTGTATTCCCACCATACTAGTGCTGCACCCTCCAGTCTCAAGGAAGCTAGTTGAATCTTTGTGTCATCATCTTGAAGGTTTTGAATCCTGTAGTAGACCTCCAATCAAAGAACCCAATTCTCAAGCTTCTCTACATTCACTTCACCATTATACATAGGCAACTCAAATTTAATATCAAGTTTCAACAAGGGTTGTTTACCAATTCCTTTTTGAGATATGTTGATGAGTATGAGTAAGGGTTGTACTAGTGGAAGAGGATGAAGATGAAGGTGAAGATGGTGGTGAGGATGATGGTGGAGTAGATGGCGGCTTATCACCATTTCCATTAACTCCTCCTGGAGAACCCTCTCCTCTTGGAGGGCTTGAGATTTCACCTTGCAACCTTGTATTCTTCTCTACATAGAGGACCTTCACCATCTCTGTCATGTTAAAGAAAGCCTTCCTAAAATCCTTCTCATACTCTGTCATGTTATCATTTCCTACTTCATGAGACTGTTAGGTCCCTATATCACTAGTATAGTCCCTTATTATTGTTAGTGTAACCCCCTTATTGTTATTATTGAACCCTTGTAACCCCCATTTTGTTATTATTGTGCCCTTAAATTATTATTGTTAGGTCGGCTAGGATTACATTGTGGCCCACTAGGATTACATTATGGGCCCATGGACTCCTATATATAGAAAGGAGGTTTTGTAAATTGTATCATCCAAGAATTGTTCATTTATGTAATGTATTGGAGGTTTCCCCCTCGAAGTGGCTCATTTATAAGGCGTTGATATTTCTTTTCTTCTCTTTTTGGAGCTAGTTACACAACATTTGGTATCAGAGCTTTGGATTCTAGGGTTTCGCTGCTCCAAACAGGTCATCGTGGAATTTTCGCTATAAATTTTTTTCTACAAAGCTTCAGAAGCTGAAATTTTTAGGGTGCGAAGCTGAAATCTTGAGGAAGTTTGTCTTAAAATTTCAAAGCTTGGTTCACAATATTTTCGGAGATATGATCTGTGGAAGTTAGGTCTTTTTTCAGGCTCCTAAACAGGTCATCGTGGCATTTGTGCTATAAAAAATTTTCTACGAAGGTTCAGAATCTAAAATTCATATGGTGGGAAGCTGAAATCCTGAGGAAATTCTTCAAAAAATTTTAGAGCTTGGTTCGCAATATTTTTGGAGATATGATCTGTGGAAGGTAGTGTTTTTTCAGGCTCCTGAATTTCATCTCAAAGAGGTGATCGTGGGAAAAGTTCAATAACTCTCTCTCTGGGCATTGGATTGGAGTGCCGTAAAAAGTGGTTGCAAGTACATGGACTGCAGTTTCTTGGCTATCAATTTCAGAGACGAAGGATGAAACAATGACACGTGGCAAGTCGTACAAGTTCGCTCTATTGAACCAGTCCAAAATTGGGTCATTGTGGGAGATTGGAAATAACTTTGTCTTGAAGAATCCAAATCAGATCATACCTGTGGCATTTGAAAGACAGTTCAGAAGGCTACTACAGAAGTGAATTTTAGATATTGAAGATTCTCAATTACAGAGATAATTCAATTTCAATACAGAGCTCCTAAAAAGCAAGTAAAAGGTGTGTATTTTTTTTCCGAATTGCATAAGTCTTGTTTGAAGAATCAAGTTGAATTGATTCCAAGGGAATATTGTAGCATAGATATCAGTATTGGATTCTAAAATGGCCCCTAAAAAGAATTCAACTCCAATTAAGCCTTTAGAAGGCTCTACTGTGACTCATGAAGACGAAGAATGGCAACATGACATATCAAAATTACAAGAGCAAGTGCAACAAATTTCGCTCTCGCAAAGAACAACAAAAAATGAAATGGAAGTTATGAAGAAAGGTATGGAAACTAAGATGGATGGTTTGAAGAAAGGCGTGGAAGCTAAGATGGATGGCATGGAAGTGGGCATGGAAGCTAAGATTGATGACATGGAAACTAAGATCGATGAAAACATGAAAGACAACATGGAAAACATGAAGAATGATCTAAAAGCATACATGGAAGGCTCAAGGACAAGCTTAAAACAAGAAAGGTTTCCTAATGGTGAAAAGATAGTAGAAGAACCTCATGATGAGAACAAAATAAATGTTAATCATGATTTCATAAACTCTAATGTTGCTGGGAAGAACCACCATATTCCAAAAATGGATATGAGGAAGTTTGATGGAAAGGATCCTGTAACATGGATACTACAGATGGAGCAATATTTTGATCTCCATAACGTGCAAACACACAAAAGGTACGCATTGCAACTTTACATTTAGAACAAAATACATTTGTATGGTATCGATGGCTTTGCTCCCGTAAAAAAATTGTCACTTGGTCAATTTTTACTGAGGAAATGATAGCACATTATGAGGATACAAAGAGCAACACCTTCTTTAGCCAATTGATAAATCTCAAACAAAAGGGTTTAGTGGGCAGCACATTGAGGACTTCCAAAAATTGAATATAAGGGTAACTGATATTCCAGAGGAACACAGGATTGATCTCTTCATAGGCACTTTAAAGGATAATATCCAACATGAAGTTCGCGTTCTGGAACCTGATTCTTTGGAGAAGGCATTCAGGTTGGCAAGAAAAGTTGAATGTAAAATTATGGCGACAAGGAAGCCTACCACTCAATTCTATAAAGAAGGAAGTGTTGCTATGTCTAGATTTCCACAACCTACAAGGTTGACACCACAACAATTGGAAGAAAAAAGAGCAAAAGGGCTTTGCTACAGTTGTGATAGCAAATACACTAAAGGTCATAAGCATGATAAGAAGAAATTATTTTACATAGATTGTGAAGAGGAAGAAGAAAATGAACAAGAAGAGGATATACACCAGGAACCAACCCTAGAAGAGGAAGAAATGAATCCGACCATATCGTGTAATGCACTGGCAGGAATTACCACTCCTCAAACTCTCAAGATACAAGGACAAATCAAGAAGAAAAGGTAATAGTGTTGATTGATTCAGGTAGCACCCATAATTTTATTCATTGTAAGGTAGCCAAGGAATTAAATTGTTTCCTATACCCAGCACCAGAATGTCAAGTGATGGTTGCAAATGGAGGAACTATAAATTGCTCGGGAAAATGCCATAATATCAAGCTAACCATGGGGGAATATGTATTGACTAGTCCAATGCTTTCCATTCCTATGGGAGGTGCTGATGTTGTACTAGGAGTACAATGGTTACAATCTTTTGGGACGGTAGCTTTTAATTTTCAAGAACTTTTCTTGAAATTCTTTTCAGAAGGAAAGGAAGTCGAACTACGGGGTATTGAAGGGAAGCCAGGAAGGATAATAAGCTCTAATGCCATGACAAAGCTTCTAAAGAAAGAACAACGAGGCGTAATTGCACAATTATGCTCACTAGAAGTTCCAACATCAAAATCATCTATTTCTGCAGATCTTCAACAAGTCTTGGACAATCATTCCAAGGTGTTTGAAACTCCCAAAGGACTCCCACCTATTCGTGATCATGATCATGCTATTCATTTGATTCCAGGAAGTGTTCCTCCAAACATCAGGCCATATAGATATCCTTACTTCCAAAAGAGCGAAATTGAACGTATAATTGCAGAAATGTTAGAGGCGGGTATAATTCAACCTAGTCAAAGTTCTTTCTCTGCTCCTGTAGTTTTGGTACACAAGAAGGATGGATCATGGCGAATGTGTCTAGATTATAGGGAGCTCAATAAGCTCACCATTAAAGACAAATTTCCCATTCCCGTGATTGATGAATTATTGGATGAATTACATGGAGCAATTTATTTTACCAAGTTGGATCTTCGTTCAGGATATCATCAAATTAGAATGAAGACTGAAGATATTCCAAAAAGAACATTTCGAACTCATGAGGGTCATTATGAATTTCTGGTCACGCCTTTTGGTCTTACCAATGCACCTTCTACATTTCAAGGGTTGATGAATTCCATTTTCAAACCCTTCCTTAGAAAATTTGTGCTAGTATTTTTTGATGATATACTAATCTACAGCAGGTCTTGGAAGGATCATGTTGAACATGTTGACAGGGTGCTCAAGTTATTGCAGGAGAAACAATTATATGCAAAAAAATCCAAATGTTTCTTTGGAGTACAAGAGGTGGAATATCCGGGTCATATTGTATCTCACGAGGGTGTTAAAGTAGACCCTAACAAAATTAAAGCCATTAAGGAATGGAAAGTCCCCACAACCATAAAGAAGTTGCGATGATTTCTCGGGTTAACAGGGTATTATCGCAAGTTTGTTAAGAATTATGGGAGAATAGCAGCACCTCTAACAACATTATTGAAGAAAGATGCATTTTCATGAACTCCTGAAGCAACTAAGGCCTTTGAACGTCTTAAAGAGGCAATGTGCCTAGCACCGGTCTTAGCTACGCCAGACTTCACAAAAACCTTTATTGTGGAATGTGATGCCTCAGAAAATGGAATTGGTGCGGTTTTAATGCAGGAAGGAAGACCCATTGCTTTTGAAAGTCGTCCAATCAAAGGAAAGTATTTACAGAAACCTATTTATGAGAAGGAAATGTTAGCAATACCGCATGCACTAAAGAAATGGAGAACTTACCTAATGGGAAGACACATCAAGGTAAAAACTGATCATGATAGTCTTAAACACTTTTTGGAACAAAGACTATCTTCAGAAGAGCAACAAAAATGGGTCACAAAGATGTTGGGTTATGACTTTGAAATAATCTACAAAAAGGAAAGTTTAATGTTGTTGCAGATGCACTCTCAAGAAAGAATGAAGAGGTGGAAGCATTGCTTTGTGCCATTTCTATTATCCAACTAGATTGGATAACCGAAGCAAGAGATGAATGGAAGAAGGAAAAAAATGTATGGACACTCATTCAAAAGTTGCAGCAAGATCCTAGTACATCTGATACATTTAGTTGGAAAAATGATTCCTTATGGTACAAAGATCGCTTATATCTTTGTAAGAATTCCCAAATAAAACAAAAGATTCTTCTCGAATTGCACACTTCTCCTTTAGGAGGACACTCAGGATTTTTAAAAACTTACCACAGGGTGAAGAAAGAATTTTTTTGGGATGGCCTTAAATCTGATATTCAAAAGTTTGTGGCGGAATGTTTGGTTTGCCAGCAGAATAAAATGGAAACAATTAAGACCCCGGGACTTCTACAACCTTTATCCATTCCAAGTCAACGTTGGGAGGAGATTTCAATGGATTTTATCACAGGTTTACCTAAGTCCCAAGGAAAGAGTGTCATCATGGTGGTAGTTGATAGAATTACCAAGTATGCACACTTTTGTGCATTATCTCATCCATTTAAAGCAAGTATAGTTGCTACTACATTTATGGATAGAATTCAAAAGCTACATGGAAGCCCAAGGGTTATTGTGAGCGACAGAGATCCCATTTTTACCGGAAATTTTTGGACGGAGTTATTTTCTTGTTTGGGTACTCAATTAGCTCATAGCTCATCTTATCATCCTCAATCTGATGGTCAAACTGAGATAGTAAATAAATGTTTCGAAGGATATCTTCGTTGTTTTGTATCTGATAAACAAACACAATGGGTCAAGTGGTTACCTCTCGCTGAATGGTGGTATAACACTTCCTTCCATACTGCAGCAAAAATGACCTCATTTATGGCACTTTATGGATATCATCCACCATCCATCACATCATATTTAAGAGAAAATTCGAAGGTTCAAGCAGTGGAAGATCACATCGAGCATCAAGAAGAAGTTCTCCAACTCTTAAAGGATAACCTGAATTTGGCACAAAATCGAATGAAACAACAGGCAGATCAACATCGCAGCGAGAGAAGTTTTGATGTAGGAGATTGGTATTTTTACGGCTACAACCATACAAACAAATGTCCCTCAAGCAAGCAAAGAAGGATAATAAATTATCACCAAAGTACTATGGTCCTTACAAGGTGTTGCAAAAGATTGGTACTATGGCATACAAATTGGAGCTTCCCGCTTCTTCGCGAGTACATCCAGTTTTCCATGTTTCATGCTTAAAGAAGGTTATAGGTGAAAATCTTCCAGTTCAAACAATATTGCCAGAACTTGATGAGGAAGGAAAAATCATATTGGAACCTGAAGTGGTCATGGAAACAAGAACTCGACAGCTACGGAATCGATCAATTTCAGAGTATCTCATCAAGTGGAAGAACTTACCCACTGAAGATTCTACATGGGAGGATGAGAATTTTATACAGAAGCACCCGGAGCTACGCAAGCGTTGAGGACAACACTTTTTTGAAGGAGAGGGGCATGTTAGGTCCCTATATCACTATTATAGTCCCTTATTATTGTTAGTGTAACCCCCTTATTGTTATTATTGAACCCTTGTAACCCCCATTTTGTTATTATTGTGCCCTTAAATTATTATTGTTAGGTCGGCTAGGATTACATTGTGGCCCACTAGGATTACATTATGGCCTCATGGACTCCTATATATAGAAAGGAGGTTTTGTAAATTATATCATCCAAGAATTGTTCATTTATGTAATGTATTGGAGTTTGCCCCCTCAAAGTGGCTCATTTCTAAGGCGTTGATATCTCTTTTCTTCTCTTTTTGGAGCTAGTTACACAACAGAGACATGCTTACTGAAGCTTCTACTGCAACTGGAGGTGAATCTTATGGTGGATATTGTGGAAATTGTGCCCTCCTTCTCCTTGCTCCAACCCACAAGCTTTCCTTTTCCTCTGTCGAGCTTCAACCTTGTAAGCATTTAAAAACTTGAAAAACAATTAAATCCTCTTTGCACAAGTATACCTAGTTCTCTAATACCAACTTGTTATGAATGGGAAAATTATTTTTTGCTATGCCAAATTCCAATTCTAAATATAAACGAAGTGCTTGAGGTTTATGAGGTCAATGCAAGTTAACCATGAGTTTCTATGTGAATTTCTTGATCAAATTAACATAAACAAAAAACTGAAAAACAACATCTAACAGACATGAACATCACCATAAACAGTAACACAACAACACATGATGAAAGAGTTCACCTTGTTTGGGCTATGTCTCCTTGGTCTAGCTTGGCCCTCTTCTATTATGATAAAGAGTGTGATTACATATGTTTAAAATGATCAAACAACTATGAAACATGTTCCATCAACTCCAGAATCCCTAAAAATTCCTGTGTAGCCTCTTTCCACATCGAATTTGGTAAAAAAATGAGTAAGTTATGACTTCCCCAAGTTTTGGCACTAACCGCTCCACAATTTCCATCAAATCCAGCACCATCCTGCAATTCTGCCCAGAATTCCGCTAGCTGAGTGCCAAATTGCCCAAAAATGGGGTGAAATTTTCAGCACGTTAATTTTGCCTCTAACGCCTTAATGCTAAATTTCTAACCATATTATATATGGTTAATATTTTTTTTTTATTATAATAAAATTCCGTGTGATTTTTGCTAACCTTCATAAATTAATGTTTAAGTGTGGACCCATGGGCATCGTCAATGGTAGTTACGATTACTGTAAGTGGTTATGGTCAGTGTTGGGGGGGGGGCATGGGGCTATCCTCCCATCCCCGACGGTGAACAGGGTTGGGGCTAGACCCCTACCCCCACCCCCAATGTGCATACCATATGACAATAAAACTATGCCACGCCCATAGTGGTTAGGAATCAATGGTATGGTGCGGTGGAAAAGTCTCTCTGCTCCTTGCTTGGAGGTCGCGGGTTTGACCTGCGCTTGTTCTGCTTGGACCTTGACCCAATTTTGATGGCCCTCGGGCTGCCACGTGACGTCCCCTGGCTGGGCCACGTGGCAGCCTGTGATTTTCCACCCAAACAACCAATTAAAACATGCCATTTCAAACCAACCAGGCAGTGCCACTAGGAATAATTTCATTCCCCGAGGAAAACAATCATATGCATAGTCACCCTGCCACGTATGCATACCCAGTTAGCTGTACATACTGCTGACTGGGCTGTCTTGCATTTTTTTTTATAATTTGCCTGCTTGACAAAGCAGAGAAACACATTTCTGGGAGCATATAGTGTCAGTTTTCCATGAAACGAGTTGTACTAGATTCAAAATGACGATATCTTTGCGGTCATTCTAGTTCCCAAATATTCCGACAACTTTCATTTTTGAGCATACTTTTGAGCACCTAATCAAGAAGTCCCCCATATTCAGTGTAATAATATGGCACTTCCCTGAAAAATTTATGGTACCTCCATCTGCACTTATTAATTGAAATTTTGCTGTAGTATATACAAAGAAATTAATAACTTTTGTCAATTTGTAATTGATGAAGCTATGGGTACTACATGAATTAATCAATATTTTTATCTTTTTGTATTCTTCTATCATGAGGGTTTATTGAGTACTCATGTTGAACAATCCATGACAAGAGATAGTTGGAGTAGTCTCTTGCAACTCTAGATCTTGTGATAGTTCCAGTAGTTCTTGATCTTCTTGATCTTCACACTCTGTGTAGAATAATTTATTCTCACTACATTTATATCCCTCATTATGCTTGTTGACTCAATTTAAACATGGTCCCTTTCCTCTTCTTCTGTCCATTTCCTGAGGATTCAACCTTGTTGGTTTAGGAAAGGGAGCATGATTTTCTCTATATTTATTAGTGACCAGTTTTCTAGTGGCCATATATTTACTTTCAACTTTCCTTGCTAGACTAAAAGCATACTCTAGATATGTAGGTTCAAAGAGACACACCTAATGTTGGATGTTTTTTTTTTTTTTAAAGTTCCCGTGAATAGGTATAACAAAATATCCTCTTAAATATTCTTTACCCCGAGACTCAACTTTTGGAATTTTTGAATTTGTTATGTAACTTGAACTCTTTGTCTAAGTTTTAAAAAAAAACAGTTAAGTTTTTTCTATTGATTTCAATATAATTTCAAGGCTAAAACCTTTTACAACTACATCAAGATCTTCTTCAATTGAGATCAAAATTGTCCAAAAAAATAAGTGAGTTCTTTCTACATTTCCTAGAAACAACACTCTAAGATGACACTATAAATCTTCCAAAAGACACCTAAAACTAATACATATATGCATAACGTGAACAAACAAACAAGCTAGCCTATGTTATTCAGACCCGGTTCAGGATTGAATTCTCCATTTTCCTTGACAGAAGGCCTTAACTGTAAAGGAGTAGGAACCAAAAACTTTTTCGCCACCTCAACGTCCTTCATCAACAGATCTAACACCACGATTTGTTCTGCCATCATCACCACGCTCCTATTATTTTTTGCGTCAGCTGATGTTGCACCATTCTCGTTCAATGATTCGATTTGAGCCAAACAAAGGTTCAAAATATCATTTCAACTGCAATTTGTCCAATTTGGTTTGTAAGATGCCAATTTTTCTAATCTAGGATAGCTATCTGAGCTTGAAATTATGAAGCCCCAATTCCCCTTGTCAGATAAAAAAGGTAATATATATTCCATTATGGCCGTGAGATAGTCTAAATGCTGACTGAAATCTTCCTTCTTAGTGCCAGATGACCGCTCCATGTGGAAACTAAAACAACAATTCTCTTTCCCTGTACAATTCTTGAAGATACATACCTAAACTTCTGTTGAGATGATGAATAATAGCCTCACCTTATAACACATGCCTGCCTCCACCAATCCATTAATTCTCTTGCCATATTCAATGCAATAAAACACCTTGTACATTCTTTGAACCATAAATTTGATTTCAATATTAAAAATCTTACAAATTCCTCTCTCTGCCATTAAATCCCAGTACCTCGAGCATGCCTACTTCTCCTCGGCTATGTATACGACGTCTCTCAACTTCCTCCCAAATTTATTAAGAAATTGAAATGTCTCGCCTTACGTGATATCATGTGGACTTCCCAAGTGTGCGTACTGACACAAATCCCGACAGAAGAGGCAAGCTGCCAAAACTCTGCAAAGATAATTTGTGGGATCGAAAAAAAAAGTTGTGGGATGACAGCAAGCCATTGGTCCACCCGCAAAACCATTCGCCTTTTATTTCTATTGAAAATTTTTAATACACCTGGATTATGTATTAGGCTTGAGAGTTTCATGGTAAAGGTTTATACACACCACCTCTTTCGTCCTAGGCCAATGTGCCTTGTTCTAAGGAGAATCCCTTATTTTCTAATGCATCCATATTTAAGTTGATATGTCCCTTGACATGATTGAACTCAACCATCTCAAATTTTCTTATTTGTAAGCTTATTCTTTGCAGAATTGAGGATTGAACATGTTTATAATTCTTTTTGAGCTTACACACTTGTTGTATAATGATCACCGAATCTCCAAACATTGTTAATTGCCTTATTCTTCTAGAGATAACCAATTCTAACCCCTACCACAGAGCTAAAACTTCAGCTTGGTTGTTAGTAACACTCCCCAAGCCCCATGCAAATTGAGTCTCTGTTTCTTTGTTTGGGCGAAAGATAACCCCTCTCACTCCTGCTTCCCCTCTTTTTTTCGAATATTTACCAATTTACTAAAGAATGTATTGCTCTTAATATCCCCATAACATGTTATTTCTTCTATGAAAATGGAACAAAATATAATAGAATCCTTTTTCCTTTCACAAAGCCATTGATACCATACATGTTTATCTTGTTCTAAAAACACAGATGTAATATTTTCTTTTTGGAAAGTTTCCAGTTGGTGTAGATAAAAGTATCACTCCATTTTAATTATCCACTATAGGGTCATTACCATCAAACTTCAAAATGTAGTAGTTCCTTGGTGCCGAGTTGAATTCTTGGTGATGTGGATTTTGCATTGAAAATTCATGATTATGGCTATGTCGTTCAACATTTATGCTCTCCAATTATGATGTCATACTCTCCATATGTGATTGAGTCCCAACAAAATGCTTCTCTTTATGTTCATGATTTCCTTGGATCTCCACATCCCTTTTAGTGGGATCTTCAAATAGAATGGTTTGTAATTATTTTATTTCTTCCTTGTTGGATTTTTGTATATATTCCTTATTTTCATTCATCTCCTTTTTAATTTCATACATCTTTTTCATTTTAAGGTGTTTTTGAGAACTTGATAAATCCACCTTTCAACCTTTTGCAACATAAAACCATCCATTTAACTGACTTTCTTCTCTAATACGAAGAACCTAAATTCTAAGTCTTCACTTTCTTCTTAAGTCCTAGATGAACCTTCTTGAGGTCTAATTGGTGTATTATTTTTTGGATATTCTTTGGAGCCATATGAGAAAACAATAATAGTACTCCTCTTTATCACAATTTCCAATCACTTGCAAGTCACGTACCTTTAAAACCTTTATTTGGAGAATATATGAATGGTTGAACTTTTTTTTTGATATATCTCTAATATTTAAGCTCTTTTAAATCTAAAACTTTGGTATGTAATACTTTGAAATTTATATTCCGCAATTCGATAAGTTTGACTAGAATTTGATATTCCAAGTGAAAGTTATGGAAACTTTCCCAAAACTTGTTGACTTTTGGCCTCTTCTAACGAGGAATCTTGTATAAAATTCATTCCAAGTGTCCAATTCTTCAAATATAATTATGAAATTTGTACCTAAGGTACTTCTATATGTCTATTGAGATTCCTAAATATTTCATAGTCTGGAACAACATATAAAAGAAATTATAGAAAAAATATGAAGTTGACCTATTTGAAACTGATTTCAAGATCCCTCACAAACCCTAACTTCCACAGAGTATATTTTTGAAAGTATATCGAACCAAAATATGAAACAATAACTAGATGTTCCTTGGATTCTCCTCAAATGCGATCAAAGTTTCACTATACAAAACTTTCCAGAAACTAAAATGTTATAGCAAAAATTCCAAACTAATATGTTTGAAACTGATTTCAGGAGCATTTAGAAGCCCTAAGTTCCTTAGAGCATATCTCCGAAAGTATAATGGATCGAGATATGAAATTCAAATCAGATGTTTTCCAAGATTTCTCCTCAACATGATCCAATTTCACCATCCTGAACCTTTCATAAAAAAATTATAACGTATATACCAAACTCCATTCTTTGAAACTGATTTCAGAAGCATTCATGAATCCTAACTTCCTTAAAGCACATCTCTAAAAGTATATCAAACCAAGATATGAGATTTTAACCAAACATTTCTAGAGATTTCCCCTTGTCATGGTACAAATTTCACAATCTAAACCCTCTAAGGAAAAAATGTTATAGCTAAAATCCAAGATGACATGTTTGAAGCAAAAAAAAACCCTATGATCATGAGCTTTGATTCAAAATGTTAAGAACCTTGTGCCTTAAAAATAAGAAACCAATCATTATTTTCCTCTTTGAGGGGGAAACATCCTTTTACAATGAATATAATGTATATGAAAATATTTGATGATCCTGGAATTGGAACTTATATATATATATAAACAAGAGACAAAGGGTACATTTATAATAAATTGGGACAATGAGAGGTTATGGCATGCATAATAATATGACAATGGAAATGTAAAAACTTAGCATATAGGGATTAATAAGGGGCTTTAGGGTTAAAATGGGGCTTATATAGTGCTTAACATAGGTCAACATCATTTAACCTAGCCAAAGTGCTTTCTCTTCACAAATGGTGATGGTTACGAAAAAAGATGGCTCATGGTGTATGTGCATATATTATAGAGAGCTCAACAAAATGGTCATCAAAGATAATTTTTGATTCCTATTGTTGATGAATTATTAGATGAGTTACATGGAGTAATTTTCTTTACCAAGTTGGATCTTCATTCAAGACATCATCATATTAGAATGAGGCAACAAAACATTCCCAAAATAGCCTTTTAGAGAAAATGAAGGTCATTGTGAGTTTTTGGTTATACCATTTGGCCTTACCAATGCACCTTCAACATTCAAATATTCATGAATTTTATTTTCAAACCCTTCCCTAGAAAAAATTGTGTCAATGTTTTCTAACGACGTACTAATCTATAGAAAATCTTGCGAAGAGCATGTACAACATATTGATTGGGTCTTAAAATTATTAGAAGAGAAACAAGTATATGCATATCCTACCAAGTGCGCCTTTGTGATTCTAGAAGTAAAATATTTGGGTCATATTGTATCTTAGGAAGGCGTTAGACTGTCAAAAACAAAATTAAATCTATGATGGAATAGACAATCTCCAAAACCTTAAAGAAACTTAGTGATTCTTATAGGATTAACAAGCCATTACCATAACTTTGTTAAGAAGTGTGGTCAAATAGTAGCACATATAACAATATTATGAAATAAGGTAGCATTTTATTGGACTAAAGATGAAACCAAAGGTTTTGAAAAACTTCAGTAGGCTATGTGTACTTTTCCTATCCTAACCGCACTTGATATCACAAAAACCTTTAATGTGGAGTGTGATGCTTCAAGCCAAGGCGTTAGTGTAATTTTTAAGTAAGAACGAAGGTCCTTTGCCTCTCAAAGTATCCAAATTAAAGGAAATAACATACTCAAATACATTAATGGAAAAGAAATGTTGGCCATACTGCATGCTAAAGAAATGATGCCCTTACCTAATAGGAAGACACTTCAAAGTAAAAACATATAATGAAATTTTGACGTACTTCTTGGAGAAACAAATATATTTAGAAGAGAAATAAAATGGGTTACAAAGATGCTAGGTTATGACTTTGAAATTATCTCCAAAAAAGGAGAACACAATATCATGGCACATGCATTTTCAAGGAAAGAATAAGATATCGAGGGTTCACGATGTGCTATTTCTATCCCACAATTTGATTGGGTGGAAGAAGTAAGGAGAGAATGGAAGAAAGATAAGAAGTTATGCAAGATCAATCAACAACTATAAGACGACCCAAGTGCATTAGGTAAATTTGTAAGGAAGAATGATTTATTATGGTACCAATCTTGCCTATATTTATGTAAATATTCCCAGATCAAATAGAAGGTCCTTTTAGAATTGCACACTTCTCCTATAGGAGAACATTCAAGGTTCTTGAAAAATTATCATTGGATTAAGAAGGAATTTTTTTTGGAAGGTCATAAAACTGATGTTGAAAATTTTGTGGTTGAATGCATGGTATTCCGATAGAATAAGGGAGAGATAGTCAAGACCATGTGTCTACTACAACCATTAGCTTACCAAGTCATTGATGGGAAGAAGTTTCGATTGATTTCATGATAGATTCACCCAAATTTGAAGGAAATAACTTCATCATGGTAATAAGGGATCCACTGACAAGGTATTCGCATTTTTGGTCTCTTTCTCATCGTTTTAAAACAAGTATAATAGATGCATCATTCATGGAAACAATTCAAAAGCTACATGGAATCCCCAAGATTAGATAAGTGAGATAGATCCATTTTCATTGGGAAATTTTGGAGTAACTTATTCTTTTGTTTAGGTGCTTAATTGGCTCATAGCTCCTCTTAACATCTTCAATCGAATGGGAAAATTGAGATTGAGAATGTTTCTTTTTTAAAGAAGATAACTAGTTAGAAGATCTCAGTTCAAACTATTTTACTATAGATCAATGAAGATGGGAAAATCATACTAGAACTATAAATGATCCTTGAAACAACATTAAGCAAATGCAAAATTTAACACTTACAAAGTACCTCTTCAAATGGAATAACCTATCAGTAGGAGAGGCAAGATGGGAAGACAGGTTATTCATGTAGAAAAGCCTCGAGTTAGTCAAAATTTAAGGACAACACTTGGTTTAAGGGGAGGGGCATGCTAAGCCCTAAATAAAGCCCCATGGAAAGCCCTAGATAGTGAGTTATATTTATATTGTTATGTTAGCATTGATAGTGAGTTATATTTCTATTGTTATGTTAGTGTTATTAGCTAGACTCTTTAGTTGCAATTGTACCTTTCATCTCTCTCCCTCACACACACACTAAAGTGACCTAGTTTTAGAATCATCTCATCTCATTCTTGTGCATTTTTATATTATAAAAAAAGGTTACTCCCTCAATTAGACTTCTTTTTCTTTCTCATATCTATTTTTCAAGGTGTGGAGCGACATCCATCCATCCATCCATCCATCCCTCCCTCCCTCCCTATTGACTTTGGTATTATTACCTAACCTACTTTCTAACTTGTAGAAATTCTCTTAAGAATCATCTGAAAGTCTTGAAAAAAATTTGACAAACTTGATATTTTTTATAACGATCTATTATAATTTTTTTAGTTTTAAAATTCTTTTAATAGTGATTTTATATTATAATGATTATTTAAAATATAATAGATATTTGAGTTGTTTTAAAACATTATTTGAATATTTTTTAAGACAATAATATTTTTATTAATTATTTTCTTTTGTAATTTTATATTAAAATCACAATTCTTAATTTTATAAGATAATATAAATTTGTTTAATATTTAAAAACCTTAATATTTATTTATATTTTGTTTCAGCTGCCCCTTTATTACGCTGTAAAGTGTTCTTATTTGAAAACAACCAACCTAAAGTGCCACCTGCATTATTATGTATCGTTGATTTTCATGTTAGACGATTCAAATGATTTCAACCTTTGATTAATTACTGTTATTATTCAGTTATGAAAACGACTTTAAACTTCTTGGGCGAACATTTGCTAGAGATGGGAGGCGTCTCCGATTACTTTCAGACTGTTTACGGGTTCCCAGAAGCTCCAATTTTGCAGGTAAAGTTTACTGTATAGCTGCATTGAAACCTTCTGTTTCATTTCATTCTCATTGCAAAGTTTTTATTGTCAGAGATAATCAAGATCAAGTCTGTAGAAATTACTTGCCTCGATTAAAAACTCTCAAATTCACAAATTTGGGCAAAATAATCAGCAAAAATGCTTGCTCCATTTTACATAAGTTATCTCATTTGAAATTGCACAGGGATTTTCCTGCAAGCACAATGTTTGCGTATGGAAAATCAAGCAATACTGCAACTGTGATTGAAGCCACACAAACTGTGGAGATCTTCGAGTCCGCAGCGATTGTTATTTATGTATCCATTTATTCTCAAACATACCAATTCGCAGTTCGACCGCCTTGACATCTCCAAGCTTATCCACGAACATCCAACGAAACTATGTCCTGCAATTCCTGCTCACTCATATTGGGAGCCGTGGATGAAGTTTCAGAGATCGAGAGCGCAGGTAGCCATAATATTGTCTGTGGGATTGACCATAATCCAAACTTCCACAAGATATTTATCTATCCATTTGGAGTGGTATGCATATCATTAACTTTGCACTCTATAATCTGTTTGCAACTCTCTCCATTTTCTATTGTTTCTTCTTCTCAGTCATAAATTAAAATTCTGGTTGTCCGAACAGGACTGTATTGGACGGAATAGGGATTTGGGTGTGTCTGACACTTTCGTAGAGCATTTTAATGTTTGTGTTGTGTATTTGGCATGAAGTTTTGTTGGGTATTTTAACGAGATGGACACGATGTTCCTGTCAGTGGGATTTGCGTCAAGAACAGTGCTGATCATGTCAATGTTTTGTCCGATGATATATATCCTTGTCGTATTGGTTTTATGAAATTGTTGGGTCAAACATTGTCTTGTCGATTCGGATTGCTAAATGTAATTGATAAAGAGTTAGTGTATTTTAGTTAGGAGGATTTGATTTAACGGTTAGTGGAGAGGTTTATGGTTAGTGGAGAGGTTTGGTGTCCAAAATCTTTCAGTCAAATTTCGGCAAAATTGCATAAGTTTGATTTCTTAAAAAAAGATTTAGACAGTTGTGGAGTTGTCGATTCCGTTTCAACAATTTTAACAGAGAAATTGGAATGGACTATATTGAAAACCGCTTTCTATTCCATATTTTTAATTTTATTTTGGAGAAAATAGCCATACGTTCTTTTTAGTTTTTGATAAAATATTTTTATCCTCATTTTACTAATGATTAAATTGAGATTTTTTTCAAACCCTAATTTTTAATTTACGTTTTTCAAATTAAAACTTTAAGTTATAGATTTGATCCGACTGTCCATCGTATCATGTTTCAATCTGAGTGAGTTTCCTTTCAATTCACAACTAAAAAATTGTTTCAATTCAGCTTTCGATAGATGAATGCCTGAATGGCAACAACTGTGCTCCGATTTTGTTCGATAGTCATTGAGTTCTTCTAATGAATTAGGTTCATTGTATTTTTAGAGGATAACTTAGCTTCATAGACCCTTATTTGATATGAGCCTCCATATGCATCTAGCTACCAAAGCCTTCCCAAAATGATGCATATTCTAAAGCTCCAACTCCTTCACCACCTTAAAACTCAACTTACTCTATACTACTATTTCCTCTGTTACTGCTTTACAGCGTTTCCTTTGCAACATATGGTGCAATTGCTAGTTTATATTTTGTTTCAACTGGCCCTACTCCGTCTCACATAGTTGGGATATTTGTGTTCTTATAAAACATATATGAAAATAATTAATATTTTAAAAGTATAATTAAAATATTGATGATATAATTAGTAATATTTTTAAATATTAAGATAATTATATAATTAAAAGTGATTCATATAATTAATTGGTATTACTGATTTTGATAAGTAAAAATTGATTGTAAGAGTTATGCAAAAATTCCATATTTCTGTATAAATGTTTAAATTACTCGCTTATACCCTGAATTCTATTTTCAAAATTATTAATATAACATGACTTCTATCTTCAAAGCTAAGTTGTGGAAAAATATGTCATTTCTTACTTCCATCCAAACATTTAAATCTAAATTTATAGATTTTTAAAAGTACGTGGTCTCCTACTTCCATCTAAAAATTTAGATCTAAACTCATAATTTCTAAAAACTAGCTTAGATCAATCTTTATGCAAATGTTAAGAGGGATCAAATCTCTGAAGGTGCAATCTTCTTTTTCAAGTACAATACTTGAGGAAATGTTTGTAGCTTGAGAGATTTGATCCCTCTTGGTGCTTGATAGATGCAGATTTAAGATGGATTTGGGTTGGTCATATATATATATATATATATATATATATATATATATGAAAACTATTGGAAAAACCATGGGTTGTCAAAACCTTGAGTCCAAAAACTTATAATGACACTATGATCTCAATTTTACTATAACAATATATATAAGCATTGATTTATTATAATTTTCTAATTATATTTTTATATTAAATTATATAACATATAGGCCTGAGGGTTAGCTCAATTGGTTGAGTTCCCATCACTAAAAGCATCTCACTATTGGGGGGTCACGGGGTCAATTCTCCTCAACACCCATGGGGTTAGGCTTTGCTAATAAGCCGACGAGAAGTGATTCCTTAGGGTGGATCTTCCCTAATATCTATGTATGTATGTACGTATTTGATCGAATCAAAATGTTTACATAACATAACATTACAACATATTTTCTATGTCGGATTGGAAATGTAATGTTTGTATAACATAACATTACAACATATTTTCCATACGAGATTGGAGAGTACCTCTCAATGTAACCAAATTTAATTTTAAATTCACAAATCAAAATAAATAAATGCCGTCTTAATAATTTCAAAACATATGTGATATAAAACCTATTTTCATTCTTTGATATACAATTTCAAATTTAATTATAAATTTTACAAATTGAAAATAAATAAATAACATATCAACATAATTTAAATAAAATAAACTAACGTCGGGGAGTGGGGAACGTGGAAAACAATAATTAATTGAAATATGTGGAAATTTTAGTTTCTATATATCTTTTAAAGAATGTAATAGGAGGTTAAATTTAACATAATTGTCTAAGAGTAATGACATAACGTTAAGTAACAATAACATAATTTTCTCAGAGTAATGGCATAGTAATGATGGTATCCTTCCTCTTGGTGCTCCCTTCTCATCCTATGCTTTACTATATAACATTTGAGAAGTGGAGAAAGTGTTATGGCCTAAATCTACCTTAGGCTGAGGAAGGCAGAGTCTAGGGTAACATCAAACCACGCTTAACCTGGTAGCTAGCCCTACCAGATCGAGAGAGGGCTCTCTCTTGGTCAATCTCAACAAAAATAATCAGTGAGGCTTGAGATGACTTGAATAAAGGCTGATTTTAGGCTAGGTATATATGTCAGAGAGTTTAATTTGATTTTGAGGGTGTTTGTTGGATCAAAGGGAAAGGAAAATTTTGGGTATGGGGAATGAGGCCTAGTTTTTGCAGAGATCTGAATGGGGCAAGGAAGGCAATTGTTTTGACGCTTCAATTTTGAATGAAATGGATAACTCAGACCGGTGAGGAGTTGAAGAGGGCAAGAAAATTTCAGGAATCTTCTTCAAATAGTTGAAAACATAGAAAATTAAACAAACCCTAGGTAGAGTATTGAAAATTTAATGAATTCCACCTTTATCCTTGTTTGTTTAACTTAAGAAGAAATAAGAGGGAAGATGATATACATAAAGCACCAGTAAAATTACATTAACAGAGAGAAACACATCATCAAAACAAAGAGCCACATGAATCCCAAGGAGTGCTGCAAACCCTGGTCTATTCCTTTGCCAAACTGCAGAGATGAATGTACAATGATGCTCAAAGCAATCCCAAGTGTCCAACCATGAAAATGACTGGAAAACTAAAAGATATAGATAAACATAAATCATCCCCAGCCTCTAGGGGTCGAGCTCACAATTTTAGGAGCTGTTTCAACAAGATCTAAACTAAGAACTGGAAAATAGGCTGTGGAACAGCTTGCCTCTATAAGATAGGAAACTGATTCATTCAGTTGCAATTCACCTTTTGATGGATGAATCTACCTCCAAGAGTAAAATTTAACAAAATTACATCAAGATCCATCAAAGTACATCAAATTACATAATGAGTTTAAAATTTTGAAGCAAGAAAGTCAAAATGTCAAAAACTAGGCGAAAAACAGAGTTACTAAGTCCAAAATGAGCAAAAATCCCCAATGCGCCACGCCTGATTTCTCTATGCGTCGCGCCAGTTTGGAGCTGATTTTGGAGGCCTTCCCAGTGTCCAAATTTTCTCCAAGTGGGCTTGTTGGAAAGGTCTACCTGTCTAATTTACAACACAAGTGGAATTTATGAATTTGGCTTCCATTTGCCCCTCCAAAAATGAGTTCTCCCAACACTACTTCCTGTGTGTCCAAAAAGGGGCAGAAAGGTCATTTTTAGAGTGTTTTTGACCCTTCTGGAAGCCCAAAACCTGTCAAAATCTCTTGGCCATAGGTAGGCATGCATAAATTTTCATGAAAAATCCAAAAATATAAAGTTTTACCCAATAGGAGCCTCCCATCAAAAGCGCGCGCCAAGTGGCGCGACGCGTAGAGCTGAAAAATCTGTGTTTAGGCCAAAAAAAAACAAAATTTGCAAAATGTGTCCCAAATTTCTTGAAATTTGGGCTGAATGTCCTCCATCATGTACTATGCTGGGCCAAGGAAGCCTCGGCCAAAATTTGAAGTCTATCTTTCCTTTTCCGACGCTTTGAGGCCCTCTTCAACTTAGCCTTTAAGATCTTGATTTGTGCCTTGCAAACATGATTTCTTGCCCAATAATGATTTGCCATGTGCCTAAACATGTTCTTTTCCTTGTTGGAATTCTCTAATAGCTTTTCCAAATGAATATTTACCCTTTCAAGTCAAGCTTCACGATTAGCCTCAATCTCTTGCTCAATGGATGTCATCTCGGTTTGGCTCCTTTTGGTAGCTTGCCGGTTCTCACGTATATTTTGCAACTCCATGATAGTTTGCTGATCTTCTAGATGTTTGTTTCTCTACTCAAGGTAGTTGATTATCCACTGGGCTCTTTGCAACTTGACGGGAAAAGTGTTTATTTCCGTCTTCTTCTCCTGAACAATCTCTCTCAGCTTTGAGCTTGGTGAGCCCAAATCATCATCAATGAGTATGAAGTCTGTATCCTGGCCTCTTGAAGGCCCCTCATCATGTATGGGCCTATTACCCTTATACTGTACCTGTGCTGTTTATGAAGGAAGCGAGACCCCTTCCACCCCGGGTGGAGATAATACTCGCCTGGCTGCTGCAAATAACCCTCTAGTGCCCCTCTGATAGGTGACAAGCACCGACACACTAGCGGTCTGTGTCTCATGACCTTCATGCTGATATGAAGGTTCACCTGCCTCATGAAAAACCTACGAAGGTACCTGAGGAGCTGTGAAGAAATCATTAGAAATGAAATCCTCCCATGAAATATCCTACAAGCCAAGTTGATGCATAACCACAATTTTGATGAGTGCAAAGTGATAGATACTGCTATACTGCTGCTCATGAGTTTTCCTTTGCACGAGGGTGGTCATCTTCTCAATATTCTGACACATGAAGTAAGGGAGGTTCATCTTTCTCACCTTGGTAAAATGCATCAGCAAACTGATATGATAGGCATAGAGACGTGAAAACCGTCCCTCACAACTGAAATATTTGATGATGAGTTTCATCAAAGGAGCATATGAATCTTTTAGAAACCGAAAGGGAAAAAATCTACTGAGTTGTCTCAAAAAACTAGGCTTGATATATGGCTCATAGTGTTCCCTGTCAACCTGCTGCCTTTTGTTCCATTGCTCTCCAACATTTGGAATTCAGGTTGCTTGAGAGATAGTTTCAGGTGTTAAAGTGAATTTCACACCTGCAAGAGTGACTTGGCCATTATGTAAATGCAACACAAACAATCGGGCCAACTCATGATGGTGGTGAACTCTAGCAACCATTTCACAAAATTGATAACAAGACTGCTGTTGAAAACATGAAATAGCAAGAGGACAGGCCTACAGCTCAGCCAATGAAGTAGGCTCCTCCCTCACATGTCTGCCACTCTTGTGAGGTCTCCTAGGTGCATGCAATTCAGTTGTGGAGTCACTATCTCGGTCATAAGAAGAATCTGTCTCCATGTTGGCCAAAGTCGATGTTGCCTTAGATGAATATGAGGAGTTTGGTGTCTTTGGTTTTTATTGCCAAATGTGTGATAATATGTGAGGGACTATGGAGGGAGAGGGTAGGGGGAATGATGGGATATTTCCAATTGAAAATTTTCAATTGAAGATTTCAGGGGCAGTCACTAGGTTTTTGGGATAGCATTTGGGTTTGAGAAATTTGTAATTATGATGTGGGATAATGGGAATTGGGATAGGGAATGAGTGATTTAGGGATATAAGGGAATAGGGAAATGAGCTGATGTAACAAGATAATCAGTGAGGAGGGAATAACAGGGTGGGGAAGTGGGAGTGATAGGCACAAAACCAAATTATAAACCCTAAAGAAGCATTCTTTGAACAAGATAATAGGGTTTGAATTTTTGTTTAAATCCTCATAGATATCACAAGACACATGTTCATTAGCAGTGTCAACGTTTATTGAATTACTTGGACCGAAAGTGACCGAGCAGATTTGAAGTTTTGAGAGGAATGGCAATGAAATTGATTTCCGGCCCTACGCGTCGCGCAACAAACCCAACGCGCCGCGTAACTCCTATGCGCCGCACAGGAGTAATTTCAACACAATGGGGGTCGACCCAATGTGTCGCATCTCCCAGCCAATGCGCCGCGCAGTGAAACTTGCACAAATCTGCCTTCAAACTGCTTCCTTCGCTCTTCACGGTTTATCCTTGGCTCACTCTGTCCTCTTGGCATACAAATGAGCTTTTGAAACATGAAAATGATTTATATACCAAGGATCTTTAATTTTCTATTTCAAAGAAACCCACTTTGTAATGTTTCAGATTTTGACACTTAAAAAAAAAAAAACTCTGTTTTGCTTCATTTTGGCTTTTTGACTGAATGATGTGCTTTATGTTTGTCATGTAGGGAATGGATTGGCTGGAGCTTGACAAAGGTTACCAGGGTTGCAAGTGAAAATATTATTACAACTGAGAAAACTTGAAATTACATTACATTTATACATAAAGATGAAATACTCTATTTTTTTTCAAAACAAAGTTTTGAAGAAAAATACATTATTAAGCATATGATGATGTAGTTCTTAGTACTGAAACCTTATTTTAAACTCCTCATGTGCCTGCTGACCATTATTGGGCATTCTGAAGACCTTATTAACGAAACCCTAGACCTAATGACACTAAAACCCTAAAAATGACTCTTTGCAAATCATGAGACAAAAGTGACTGCAAATGATCTTAATGAACAGAAATAGGCCAGCAGGTAAAGGACATGAGGGACATGAGAAAAAAGCCACTACCGTCAGATGATCCATGCTCCTAATGGAATGCAACTGACCGGGTGAGACACCTAATATGCAATGCAACAAGAGAATTTTGATCACTGACGGAGGGATGAAGATACCGACACTAACAATGGCTCCAATGGGGATGGTAGCTCCTTGGAGGTGCCAAGAACTACAGATCTTTGGGAAAGTAGGCAATGCCTTTTTCCATTGGGCTATGAAGTCAATAACTTCGACAAACCAAAACAAGACTTTTGACTCATTTTCAGAATTGAAAACTGACTCAAAACTGACTCAATTTTCGAAACCAAAAATGACTGAAAGACCTGACTCAACAAACCAAACCAAAACTGAAATCAACCTTCAGTTTTATAGCCTTCACTTCGGGCCCCAAACTGAAAGAATGATGACAGTACATGCTTGCAATGAACTTTAAACAAACTGGTATGTACAGTGATATGTATGACAACAGAAAACATTTCAAAAATAGTACCGTTTGAGTAGCCGACCATTTACCGGCTCTCCTGGACAATCTTCTCCATTCATTTCTTTTAAAAGGAAAGCATTTTGGCCTCGATATGCAGAAATTCTGAAAGGTCCTTTCCAAATATTCTCGAACTTGCCATGCTTGCCTCTATCTTCGTTTCTTGCATCCCATTTCAGCACCACTTCTTCTATTTGAAACTTGTCCGCCTTTGCCTTCCAATCATATATTTTCTTGATTCTCTCTTGCAGCTTGAAAGTGTTTTGAAAAACCTCGTCTCTAGTCTGCTGTAAATGGATCATTTGATTTATTCTTCGTTGCATATGATCATCTTCGCTGCGAGCTTCCTGTAGAAGTTTAACCACTGGAACTACGAGAGAGGTAGGGAATACAGTATCAACACCATACACGAGCTCAAAAGGAGACATGCCTATAGATTTATTTTGACTCACTCTATCTGCCCAAAGTGTGTTAATAAATTTCTTATGCCAACTTTTCTTGTTTATTTCCAGTAGCTTTTTGATAATATTGACCAAGGATTTATTTGAGGATTCGGCCAATCCGTTGCCTTGTGGATGATATGCGGTTGACTGCCCCAAAGTAATTTGATACTTATCACAAAAGTCAATCATTATTTTAGATTTAAAGGCTGCTGCATTATCAATGATCAGGTTGTTTGGACAACCAAAACGAGACAAACTATTGTTTTCAAGAAATGAAATGATTACCAAATCTGTGGCCTGCCTAGTGGGAACTGCCTCAATCCATTTAGTAAAATAGTCCGTCGCTGTAAGGATCCACTTATGCTGCATTGAAGAAGTAGGATGGATTTCGCCAATGAAATCCAAACCCCATTGCTGAAAAGGAGCACTTACTTCAATGGGCTTGAGCGGCAAAGGCTGCAATTTTTTCCTCCCTTCAAAAATCTAACATTCATGGCAACTTTTAATAGTTTTGTACACATCAGCAAAGACAGTCGGCCAATAATATCCTGCTCTCAAAATTTTGTTGGCCGTTGTTTTCCAGAAAAGGTGACCTCCGCAATCTCCTTTATGAAAATCTTCCATAACCTATTTTGCTTCTTCTTCAACCAAACAATTGAGCAAAAAACCACCGGGATCTTTCCAATAGAGCGCATTATTCATGATACAAAACTTGGCAGCCTTCAATTTTAGTGTCCTACTTTTTTTTTTAGCCATTCCTGGCGGTGGTGACAGATTTTGGAGCACATACACAATGTCCGAATACCAAGGAGAAAGAACAAATATTTATGATACCTGAATTAGCGAACTTTCTTCATTTTCCTCGGACATAGTAGCAATGAGATTAATGTCCAAGGCATGCAAATTTGACTCAGCCATTAGCTTAGCCAGCCCCTGTCCTTTGATAAGCTTTGTAGGTTTTATCTCCATGTCATATTCCAACAAGGTAGCAATCCATTTGCCTCGTCTCCCTTATGGATCTGTTTGCACTAAGACATCCTTAACAACAACATTAGGAACATAAGCAAGAATGTGAGAATGCAGAATATATACTTGAAAGTGTTTCAACGCTTTCACTAAGGCAAGATCTTGCTTTTCAATAATATTATACTTTAAGGCTACATCTCTTATGGTTCGGCTGAAAAAAGCTATTGGTTTCTCAAGCTGATCTCTTTTCTGCATCAAGACTGCTACCATAGTATGATCCGAGGCAAATGAAAACAAAATAAAATCCTGAGTATAGTCCAGGCTGATCAAAACCGGAGCTGAAGAGAGAGCCAATTTTACTAAATTGAAAGACTTTACTGCTTCCTCAGTCCACTTCACTACACGATCTTTCTTGAGCATGTTCGTGATTTCCCTTAAATGTTCTGCAAGATTGGGCACAAAGCGACGTAAGAAATTCATCTTACCATTGAATGATTGGATCTCCTTTTTGTTTCGGGGAAGATCAATTTGCTGAATAGCTTCTACTCGAGCTGGATCAATGTGGATGCCATCCTTTGATATAATATGACCAAGAAGTTTGCCCTCATCCATGGCAAACAAACTCTTCTTTGGATTGAGAGACACACCATATTTTCTACACCGCTGAAATACAATCTTCAAATGATAAAGGTGTTCTTCATCTGAATTAGAAAAAACTGTCAAATCATCAAGATACACAACCAGAAAAAAATCTTTCTCATTTGAAAATGCCATATCCATTGCTCGCTGAAAGGTCGCACCAGCATTCTTCAAACCGAAAGGCATTTTATCATAATGGAAAGTTCCCCATGGAGTGGTGAACGCTGTTTTATCTCTATCATCCTCATGGACTAGAATTTGGTTATAACCGAAATAACCATCGAGTAGTGACATGCGGGATGCTCCAAATACTCGCTGAAGTATGTGATCCATTTTGGGCAATGGATAGTTGTCTTTCAAAGATACTTTATTCAGATTCCTAAAATCAATGCATAAGAGAATCTCACCTGTTTTCTTGTGCACGGGCACCAAATTAGAAATCCAATCTGAAAATATTATGGGGACGATGATACCAACCTTGTACAATCGATTCACTTCCTTCTCTATTGAGGGCAACAACTTTGGATTTATTCTTCTCAATTTCTGCCGAAAGGGCTTTTGATTTGGCTTGATCAAAATGGTATGCTGAATTATGTTTGTGTCATATGTCTTAAAATCTGAATATTCCCAAGCAAATACATCAGCAAAGGAAGATAATAAACTGATATTATGCTTTTACCTGTGGGGGCAATGCTTTGGACAATTTCACCATTTTTGGATTTTTTGCTGATCCAATATTCACATCCTCAACTCCTTTCTCAGTGGGCAGCAAGCTCGGTTTCCGAGCTACATCATCTTGGTCGAAAAGCTCCTCTAAAGGTATTAGACCTTTAGGAATGACATTATCCTTCAATTGCAAAACTTCCATCTGATTGACTTGTACATCCGCCTCGCCATCATCATGCTCCCCATCAATAGAAGTGTCTTTGAATTTACCTTCATTTTGTAGAAACTCATCAATTTCTTTGTCATCTTGAAACACTTGCCAATACCTTTGGTTGTCAGGGAAAGTAGGACGATGCTTCACATGGATTTCAAATTTGTTGCTTGAATTCATTGGAATTTTCAAATTACTTGCTGCTGTTGCAAGTGCATCTGCAATGCCATTCTGAATGCGAGGGACACATGTCAAAGTATAATCTGAAAACAATCTCAAGATATATAGTACCGCATTGCGGTATGCCCGCATTCAAGGATGCTTGGCTTGATATTCACCCTTCACTTGCTTGATAACTAACTCGGAGTCGCCATACACTGCAATCCTCTTAGCATTTAACTTTCTAAGAATTTTCAGACTAGCAATTAAAGCTTCATATTCAGCCTCATTATTTGAACAATCAAAAGCCAATTTATAAGAACAGACCCTTACATTACTTGGCACTTTGTTTGGGGAGGAAACAGGGCTTCGTACCCAAATGCCAATTCTAGCACCGTCCCTTCCTACCACACCATCAAAATCCATGGTCCACAAACCATCTTCATCCTCTTCCAAATGCTGAAATTCTGTTTTCTCTTTTGCTTCGTCTTGCTGTCCATCAACATTTTGCTGCTGTCGGAAGGCTGATTGCTCATCGGTACTATCAAGTTTCTGTCTCTCTTTCTTTAAGACCTCTCTGAAATTTTCAGTGATTTCTGAAATGTCTTCTACTTCAATTAATTGGCTATTTACATCATTAAAGCTATCTGAGTACAAAACAAATGATTCTAAATCAGTATGTACATAATTGATTGGATGATTTACCGGTTTCTCCTTGCTAGTGATCATATACTTCATCTTTTGCTCCCAATATAATTTCCTCATCTGACCAAACACGAGAATAGTAGCATAGGAGAAATCAAGCTGCAATGTCCCTTTAAGTTTCACTCCCCAAGATCTGGAAAGAAGGATGCCAAATCTCGGAGGAATATCCGCCACAACCACATCCATCAAAACATTTTTAGTCGAAATCTGATCCAAATTGACCACCAAATCTTTGATAAGCTCAATGCATCTTACTCTACTAGAATCGAAAGAATAAAGGTCATGATACTTTCTAGTGATATCCAATCCCAATTTCTCCATGATTGCCCTAGGCATGAGATTATGAGAGGCTCCGGAATCAAACATAGCATTGTGTAACACATAGTCATGCAATCTAAGGCTGATGTAAAAAGGAGGTACATCACTATCTAGAGACTCACCATCCAATGCTGGACCAAAAATCAACTCAGGTTGATCATCTTCCACGTTTACTATATCAGACAATGGATCTAAATTCAAAATTTTAGACACTTGACCCTTATAGCTGCTATTCTTCATCAATTCAGTCAAAGGAATGGATGCTTTTAACTTAGCAATTTCATTTTCTAAGTTAAAAACTAAAGTCTTCTCTACCTCTTTAGCGGGAACATCCTTCCTTTCAGTTTTATCCTTTGATATATTTGGCTGATTGGATATTTCATTTGCTGATGGTGATTTGCTAGTAGTGGGATCAGCTGTCTCTTTTCCCTTTTTCTGCACAATGAGTGGATCATTCTTGGGTGCTGTAGCTTCCTTTCTTTTTTGAATTGGATTAATGGGCACATCTCTACTTCTGAATGAATATTGTCGCTGCTGGGTGGTCAAGGCATTCATGTACCCCCTCTGATATTCATCAGACTCTTCTTCAAGAGTTGTCTCATTTGCCAAGATGAAATTCTCGTCCTTTTGTACAGCTTAGTTTTTCGAATACTCCTCATCTTCAGTGATAAAAATTGGCATATCATCAGGTGTAAAGAAATGATTCTCCTCTCCGATTACATTCTCTTCATCATCTAATTTCAGACCATGTAGGAAATTCTGCTGTAAAGGTGTCTTCACTTGCTGTTGTACTGCTTGTTCTTGTACTCGCTGCTATCTTTGCTTGATTCTAAATTGTGGTTGCTGTTGGCCACGGAAGTTAGGATTTCTGATCTGCGGTTCAAACTTATCAAGTGTTAATATTTCAAACATCTTTTCCATCTTCTGAAGCACTTGATCTGAAGTGGAGACCTCTTCCTTTATTGCTACTTTCTTTTCAACTTTCGTTCTAGCTCTCCTGGCAAGCAAATTGGCTTCAACGCTGACTGCAATTTTCTGCATGCCTTCTAAAGTGCTCGGATCTCTTTCTCTTAATTGATAGGCCATGTCAGGATCAAAGCCATCCGGAAAATTAATCAAAGCTGACCCCCTAGGTGGCTTTATATCAGCAGGAACTGCATTGTAAACAGAATTGAATCTAATACAATAATCTTGAACAGAATCACCAACGTTCCGCTTGATATTTTCATATTCAGAAAGCATCTGAAGAGGATCTTTCTTCACTTCCCATCGATCCAAGAATTGTCTCTGAAGATTAGGCACTGTAGTAATACTTCTAGCTGGCAAAGCTTTGAACCACTTTCTTACTTCACCTCCAAAGGTTTGTACAAACAGTCTCATTGTCACATTTTCCGCATCAATATCATGAAGGTCAAAGAAATCTGCCATCCTATCCACATGTTGCTGAGCAGTAACACTTTGAGGAGTGCCATCAAACAATGGAATTTTTCTTTGATAATCAGCGGGCATGTCATCAAGGTTTTGAGGCAATGCAAGGGGAGAAAATCGGGCAGCCATTGCTCTGGGTGGATTTACAACCGGGTTTGGGGATATAGGAGGAGTCGGTGCAGCTGATGTATGAGGTGTATGTGGTGTGGATGGGGTGATACTACTGCAGATTGTTGATCAGAGATAGAAGGTTGCATGGGAATGGTGGGGATAAATGGAGGCTCGGTAGGAATTTGTGAACTAGATGTAATTGCGGATGACCCAAGAGTTGCGGATGCAGAATCTATGAATTCGAGAATGTTTGTTGCCACGATGGATTCTAAATATTCAAGATGTCACCATCAATGGATCTATTAGATTTTTCAATTTCAATATCTTTGACAAAATCTGGATTTAAGACAGTAGAATCAATAGCACTTTCAGACTTAGTTTCAAACAACGATAACTCAAATTGTTCATCAAACTCAAGATATTCAAGATACTCAAAAACAACAGGACATGAATGAGATTTGAACACAAGAATCACATGACTTTCTCGACGAAGGATTCTCGAAATAATATTGGGATTTTCATACACAGGAGGTGGATCGAGATCCGGATTTGCTCTGGTATGTCGTCTGGAAGCCAGTGTGTTGAATTATTCTCAAAAATCAAATGGACAAAACCAACTTGTTCAGCCGATTGAATTCTAGACTCATCACCCAAAGTCCAGAATTATCTGATGTACTGGGGAAATTTACAAGTTAGATGTTACGTTTATAAGACTAGACCGGAGACTGACTGAAGCAGCATTTATCTACTTTCGCTAATGCAAAGAAAGAGCGTTTCGAAGGCTACCTGCCATAACTTCAGGCTCCGTCTGTAGTTTATAAAACGAATAACACCAAAAAGAAAACCATTTGTTTTTTCCCTAGTATGGTCGCCACTATGTTATGGCCTAAATATACCTTAGGTTTAGGAAGGCAGAGTCTAGGGTAACATCAAACCACGCTTAACCTGGTAGATAGCCCTACCAGATCGGGAGAGGGCTCTCTCCTGGTCAATCTCAGCAAAAATAATCAGTGAGGCTTGAGATGACTTGAATAAAGGCTGATTTTAGGCTAGGTATATATGTCAGAGAGTTTGATTTTATTTTGAGGGTGTTTTTTGGATCAAAGGGAAAGGCAGATTTTGGGTCTGGGGAATGAGGCCTAGTTTTTGCAGAGATCTGAATGGGGCAAGGAAGGCAATTGTTTTGATGCTTCAATTTTGAATGAAATGAATAACTCAGACCGGTGAGGAGTTGAAGAGGGCAAGAAACTTTCAGGAATCTTCTTCAAACAGTTGAAAACATAGAAAATTAAACAAACCCTAGGTAGAGCATTGCAAATTTAATGAATTCCACCTTTATCCTTGTTTGTTTAACTTAAGAAGAAATAAGAGGGAAGCTGATATACATAAAGCACCAGTAAACTTACATTAACAGAGAGAAACACATCATCAAAACAAAGAGCCACATGAATCCCAAGGAGTGCTACAAACCCTGGTCTATTCCTTTGCCAAACTGCAGAGATGAATGTACAATGATGCCCAAAGCAATCCCAAGTGTCCAACCATGAAAATGACTGAAAAAATACAAGATATAGACAAAAATAATTCATCCCCAGCCTTTAGGGGTCGAGATAACAATTTTAGGAGCTGTTTCAATAAGATCTAAACTAAGAACTGGAAAATAGGCAGTAGAACAGCTTGCCTCTATAAGATATGAAACTGATTCATTCAATTGCAATTCACCTTTTGATGGATGAATCTACCTCCATGAGTAAAATTTAACAAAATTACATCAAGATCCATTAAATTACATCAAATTACATCATGAGTTTAACATTTGGAAGCAAGAAAGTCAAAATGTCAAAAACTAGGCGAAAAACAGAGTTACTGAGTCCAAAATGAGCAAAAATCCCCAATGCGCCGCACCTGATTTCTCTATGCGTCGTGCCAGTTTGGAGCTGATTTTTGAGGCCTTACCGGTGTCCAAATTTGCTCCAAGTGGGCTTGTTGGAAAGGTATGCCTGTCTAATTTCCAACACAAGTGGAATTTCTAAATTTGGCTTCCATTTGCCCCTCCAAAAATGAGTTCTCCCAACACTGCTTCTTGTGTGTCCAAAAAGGGGCAGAAAGGTCATTTTTAGGGTGTTTTTGACCCTTCTGGAAGCCCAAAACCCGTCAAAATATCTTGGCCATAGGTAGGCATGCATAAATTTTCATGAAAAATCCAAAAATATAAAGTTTTACCCAAGAGGTTCCTCCCATCAAAATCGCGCGCCAAGTGGCGTGACGCGTAGCGCTGAAAAATCTGTGTTTAGGCCAAAAAAAAAAAAAATTTGCAAAATGTGTCCCAAATTTCTTGAAATTTGGGCTGAATTTCCTCCATCATGTACTATGCTGGGCCAAGGAAGCCTCGGCCAAAATCTGAAGTCTATCTTGCCTTTTCCGACGCTTTGAGGCCCTCTTCAACTTAGCCTTCAGGATCTTGATTCATGCCTTGCAAACATGATTTCTTGCCCAATAATGATTCACCATGTGCCTCAACATGTTATTTTCCTTGTTGGCCTTCTCTAACAGCTTTTTCAAATTAATATTTACCCTTTCAAGCCAAGTTTCACGATCAGCCTCAATCTCTTGCTTAATGGATGTCATCTCGGTTTGGCTCCTTTTGGCAGCTTGCCGGTTCTCACGTATATTTTGCAACTCCATGATAGTTTGCTGATCTTCTAGTTGTTTTTTTCTCTGGTCAAGGTAGTTGATTATCCACTGGGCTCTTTGCAACTTGACGGACAAAGTGTTTATTTCTGTCTTCTGCTCCTAAACAATCTTTCTTAGCTTTGAGCTTGGTGAGCCCAAATCATCATCAATGAGTATGAAGTCTGTATCCTGGCCTCCTGAAGGCCCCTCATCATGTATGGGCCTCTTACCCTTGTCCTGTACCTGTGCTGCTGATGAAGGAAGCGAGACCCCTTCCACCCCGGGTGGAGATAATACTCGCTTGGCTGCTGCAAATAACCCTCTAGTGCCCCTCTGATAGGTGAAAAACACCGGCACACTAGCGGTCTGTGTCTCATGACCTTCATGCTGATATGAAGGTTCACTTGCCTCATGAAAAACATCCGAAGGTACCTGAGGAGCTGTGAAGAAATCATTAGAAATGAAATCCTCCCATGAAATATCCTGGAAGCCAAGCTGATGCATAACCACAATTTTGATGAGTGCAAAGTGATAGATACTGCTATATTGCTGCTCATGAGTTTTCCTTTGCACAAGGGTGGTCATATTCTCAATATTCCGGCACATGAAGTAAGGGATGTTCATCATTCTCACGTTGGTAAAATGCATCAGCAACCTGATATGATAGGCATAGAGACGTGAAAACCGGCCCTCACAATTGAAATATTTGATGATGAGTTTCATCAAAGGAGCATATGAATCTTTTAGAAACCGAAAGGGAAAAACTCTACTGAGTTTTCTAAAAAAACTAGGCTTGATATATGGCTCATAGTGTTCCCTGTCAACCTGCTGCCTTTTGTTCCATTGCTCTCCAACATTTGGAATTTCGGTTGCTTGAGAGATAGTTTCAGGTGTTAAAGTGAATGTCACACCTGCAAGAGTGACTTGGCCATTATGTAAATGCAACACAAACAATCGGGCCAACTCATGATGGTGGTGAACTCTAGCAACCATTTCATAAAATTGATAACAAGACTGCTGTTGAAAACATGAAATAGCAAGAGGACAGGCCTGCAACTCAGCCAATGAAGTAGGCTCCTCCCTCACATGTCTGCCACTCTTGTGAGGTCTCCTAGGTGCATGCAATTCAGTTGTGGAGTCACTATCTCGGTTATAAGAAGAATCTGTCTCCATGTTTGCCAAAGTCTATGTTGCCTTAGATGAATATGAGGAGTTTGGTGTCTTTGGTTTTTATTTCCAAATGTGTGATAATATGTGAGTGACTATGGAGGGAGAGGGTAGGGGGAATGATGGGATATTTCCAATTGAAATTTGTCAATTGAAGAGTTTAGGGGCAGTCACTAGGTTTTTGGGATAGCATTTGGGTTTGGGAAATTTGTAATTAGGATGTGGGATAATGGGAATTGGGATAGGGAATGAGCGATTTAGGGATATAAGGGAATAGGAAAATGGGCTGATGTAACAAGATAATCAGTGAGGAGGGAATAACAGGGCGGGAAAGTGGGAGTGATAGGTACAAAACCAAATTATAAACCCTAAAGAAGCATTCTTTGAACAAGATAATAGGGTTTGAATTTTTGTTTAAATCCTCATAGATATCACAAGACACATGTTCATTGGCAGTGACAACGTTTATTGACTTACTTGTACTGGAAGTGACCGAGCAGATTTGAAGTTTTGAGAGGAATGGAAATGAAATTTCTTTGTGGCCCTACGCGTCGCGCAACAAACCCAACGCGCCGCGTAACTCCTATGCACCGCGCAGGAGTATTTTCAACACAGTGGGGGCGACCCAATGCGTCGCGCCCGTCCAATGCGTCGCGTCGCCTAGCCAATGCGCCGCACAGTGAAACTTGCACAAATATGCCTTCAAACTGCTTCCTTCGCTCTTCACGGTTTATCCTTGGATCACTCTGTCCTCTTGGCATACAAATGAGCTTTCGAAACAAGAAAATGATTTATATACCAAGGATCTTTAATTTTCCATTTCAAAGAAACCCACTTTGTAATGTTTCAGATTTTGACACTTAAAAAAAAAAAAAAATCTGTTTTGCTTCATTTTGGATTTTTGACTGAATGATGTGCTTTCTGTTTGTCATGTAGGGAATGGATTGGCTGGAGCTTGACAAAGGTGACCAGGGTTGCAAGTGAAAATATTATTACAACTGAGAAAACTTGAAATTACATTACATTTATACATAAAGATGAAATACTCTATTTTTTTTCAAAACAAAGTTTTGAAGAAAAATACATTATTAAGCATATGATGATGCAGTTCTTAGTATTGAAACCTTATTTTAAACTCCTCATGTGCCTGCTGACCATTATTGGGCATTCTGAAGACCTTATTAATGAAACCATAGACCTAATGACACTAAAACCCTAAAAATGACTCTTTGCAAATTATGAGACAAAAGTGACTCATAATGAAGCAAAGGAAACCCTGCATAGAACACAAAAATTCAAAACAATTATTGAGCATGTGAAACTCATAACATCAACGAAAAGAAGTGGTTCAGTTCAATGGCATACTAGTCAATTGCAAAACATACAACTAAGGTATAATTTCAGATATATCAATTGAATTTCACAATAGTAAGATGTATATTAAAAATTATATTTAAAATGAATTTCACAATAGTAAGATGTATATTAAAAATACTATTTAAACAAAAATAAATAAATTAACAAGTGCACAACTTTTTAACTTTAAATATATTAAAAATTGTTTATAAAATATTATTATTGAAATATAGTTTCAAATTAAAAATTATATTTAAACGAGAAAAAATAAATTAATAAGTGCACAAAATTTGAAAGTAGGGACACAGAAAAGTAGTAGTGTCATTTTGAGAACAATACTTCACTAAAATTAGATTCAGAACATCTAAAGGAAAATATACAGATTAAAAATTCACACATGATATGCTTCTAGATAAAGTCAACAACTTTCTAATAAATATAAAAATTCAAAGTCACAGTACTTGCATAGAATTATTTAAGAATGCATGGTAAAAAGGTGAAGGGTTTCCAACCTAGAAAAAACCAACCTAGTGGATCAGGTACGCATGCCTTGGCCTTGGGTTTACCTCCAGTGACATCACTCTGAACAGGGGGCCAAGTAGATTTCGGAAAAGCTCACTAATCAGTTTTGCAAATGGCTTGACATCTCCTTACTGTACAGGTTTGTTCAATACATTGTACTAAAAGACATTTTGATGCACCAGTTCGTGCATAAGCTACATTATAGAGATGTGTTGTTGTGGCTTACTTTTTATTTTTCCTAATTGCGAGTTCTTCAAGTGAGACACCCCATGAGATTAAGTGGAACACGATAGAAACATTAAAACATTAGTAAGGTTAGGCATACTGCAATTGGAAAGAAAACCAGATGCTGCAAATGAGGAGACAACACCAGAAACATTAACATTGAACATCAGAAGGTTGCAGAAGGCACAAAATGATTTTCATCATATTATTGTGATTGTAACCAGGTTATTGAATTGCAGTTACTCGAGTTTTTGCCAAATTTTTCAAAAACCTCCAGAGGTTAAAGAATTTTTCCATTTTCTAACCTTTGTTATTTGTTTCGAAGGTCGAATATTTCCACATTGGTCAAGACACACTCAACAAAAAGGAATTTGTGTGCAAGAACCTCTTAAATCCATGGAGTCCCTATAAACCAAATGACATATTTATGGATAAACTACACTAGAAGTGAAAAAATACTTTCAAATAAAACTAAATAAAAATTTAATTAAAATTCTAACTCAATTAAGGATATTAGTGGTGAGGATAAATATTATAGTGCACTGAGTACAATACCTTCATATAAAACTAAATCAAAATTTAATTAAAATTCTAAATCAATTAAGGGGATTAGTGGTGAGGATAAATATCATAGTGCACAGTTTCAACAAAGGTGAATGACAAGAGTTGCACATCAAATTGACATTGTACCCAAAAACTTGTAATGAGTTACAACTGGAATGTATGTCATATTCCAACTTTATGAAACATAGTGGTTGTGGACAAGTGCATTCTATCCACATAATTGTACCCAAAAACCTGTAACGAGTGTTACAAATGGAATGTATGTCATGTGCCAACATTATGAAACATAGTGGTTGTGGACAAGTGCACTCTATCCACATATAGCCAAGAGGTAAGCAATAGAACCCAAGCAGCTTCAAGGATGCTAGGAATGAGCTTTATCCTTGAAATTAGAATAGTCTGCCAATAAAGATTCCTAAATAACCAAAAGCTAGTCTTTATTGAATTATTACAAGTATACTCGTCTAAGCATTATAATAATGTAATCAACCATGAGATCAAGTAAAAAGATAAAACCAAATCGCGTGTTGGAACTTACACTGATTTAAACGTCTATGATGTAGCAGTCTGATATTAAGCTTGGTCATATTGAAATTAAATTAATTTATAAAATAACATTGCTGTGCAACTCGATCCAACGGTTCACTGATTTCAAGAAGGTATTCACTGTTGTTTTATGATCTACAATGAAATAGGATGAAAATAATTGAAAAGATGATACTACAAAGTGTAAAGAGATATCGATCAAAAACTTTGTGCAACAACTATATAAAGAATTAACACAAACAATTGTGCCAACAACAAAAGCTAATCTGAAATTGTATGACAAAATGATTGATCACAATTTTGTTGCACAAAAACAACACACGATGACCTCTACAGCTATGGAGTCTAGGCTACAGTTCAAATGAAGGAATCTTTCTAGTCACACTGCTATGAAGTTATGGAGCTCCTGCTTTACCATACGAGATATACCTTTCAATTGAGACAAGTTTCTATGGGTTTCCTCTTCACCAGTTTTCTTCCACATTAATTGCACATTGTGGTATACGGGATCCTTTAATAATAAGGTCAAGGTTCTCAAGTCATGTTTTTCCATTTGGGTTCGTTTACCAGTCTCTTCCTCTATGTTTCTTTTAGCAGAAAAATATGCACACAAACAAACTAACAAGGGTGCCATGATTGTAGGGTACATGCAGAGGATGAGGCATCTGGTAGTTTCACTCCCTCATTTCAAAAATTACAATTCAAATCTTATTTATGAATATGAGTATCACAACTTGGAAAAACTAATCCAAAAATAGATCACCTTGAAGAACGTAATTTCACATTATGGAAAGCTGGTCATATTAGTTTTTGCAACAAATATGGATACTTGTACTTGAGATGATCAGATAATGAAATTCAGAATAATATCAGAAAGCCTTCAGTAGAGATTCAGTTCTCATTTGAAATGATAACCAACCTATGTTACTATATATTGCAGACACACTCTATCTTGCAAAAATCACCTTTATTAGGATGGACCAGACATCAAATTCATTAGATTTCAAAGAAAGGGAGATAAATAACCAAAATTATTTTTAATTTCCAGAATTTGTGTATAGAATTATTTTCAAAAATGAATTTTACAACACAAACTATCCCAATTCACATACGGTAATTGGGTAAAAACCATTTGAAACAACAAAAACAACATTCTATTCTCAACAATCAAGAAGTAGTCGACAAAATAAGTTCAACAATACATAAAACATATAATTATGTCCTTTTAAATAACAAAATAGTCCATACAAGATTTGGATGTAGTTTCTAATTCCTAAAACTTCAAATACAACACATCAAATGACAAAGCCTCTTCGGATAGAGCAATTTGAAAAAATCAAGCTGGTCCTGAGTGGCCATTAAAGCTAAATTCCAACCAAATTTCAATAGTGCTCCACCAAGAAACTTCTTTCCAATTATCTTTTGCTATACAATCAAGTTCTCAACTTCTCTCAGCATTCCGGTGCTTCACTTTGGCAAGAATAAATCTTTATACTAGTTACAAGCAATGTGATTAAACATGTTCCCATTACTTCCATTAAAGGGTATGATATCCACTAACGTGTAGCAACAAACATTCTATCATTCCATGAACTCCTCTATCAGTCAAGTTCTCAACTGTTCTCAACATTCCAGAGCCTCTGAGTGTAATGGAAAGCTTTTTATAGTGGTTACAAAAAATGTTTCTTAAATATGTTCCCATTACCTCTTGATTAAAGAGAATAATATCTGCTAATTTGTAACAACAACTACTCTATCTTTCCACAAACTCTTCATTCAATAAGTTCTCAACTGCTCTCAGAATTATTGTGCTTCACAGTGGGGAGCACATATCTTTATAGTAGTTAAAAGCACTGTGGTTTAAATGCATTGCCATTGCCTATTTATATTAAATGGTATGATATCCGCTACTTTGTAGAAACAACAATTCTATTATTCGATGAACTCCTCCATCAAGACCTAGGGTTCATAGAATCAACCATATAGTTAAAAATGTATATAGGATAAACTCAATCAGTCTCCGAACTAATAATGCTTTGAGCCCTGCTACTAGAAGGATGAAATAACAAATGATGTTATAGTGAACTATTTTAAAAAAGCAACAAAGAAAAACACCTGGGAAAAAAAGGCCTCTACTTCAGTCCGTTTCATCAAATGCATTGATTTACGTATCAGTGATGTTGACTGATCATCAAGAAAAACTTCACCAATATCATCAACCATACAGACCTTAATGTATGGATCTTTTGGGGGGATAATACCTTGCCAAAATGTTCAGCTTCATCATGAAATAAAAAGAGAGCAATGACACTCATTAATTGCAACAAATCATAAGTAGATAAATCATTTCTCTAATTTGATGTTTTCATTCAATTCATTCTACTTCTCATTGCAATGACACATTAATTCAATGGGAGTGTCCATGCAACAATGCTACTAGGTGCATGTGAAACATATTTGACATTCAAGAACAAAACTATAGAACTTACATATGACCTACCATAGTAAGGTCAAGATCTAAATTTGACATGTGCTATCCCAATATTTCTGAGTAATTATTAAAATATTCCTTCTCAGAATGGACGAGCTTCATTTGAATTTGCTGTGGAAGCATAGATCCAAGCTTCCACCTTAAGCTTTGAATGATTTTTCCCAGGTTTTACCTAACATTTCAACCCCACATCCTTTTATAAGAATAATGGAGACATCCCACTTCTGATAAATCAGAAAGTTAAGAAGAAAAATAGTAAAGTACTTTGACTACAAGTACCAACATTGCACAAATAAAATATGTTAGGCCCAATGACTTACATGTAAGATATGAGACAACGCTTATTGCACATCAAAGAAAGGTGATGAACAACAACACCAAAATGGTCTTGGATCCGAGTTGTTTCCACATCCAGGCCTTCCTCTTGAATTTTTCTGCCATAAAACAACATAACAAAATAATTTACTGAAATTTTTCCTGCATTTCAATTCAATCATGAAAATATATACAAAATTCCATAAAAGAATAATGATTTAAGTTTGGCCAGGGGAGTAGCATACTCAAGTCACTCTTGATGTAAACTTTATGAAAACTTAATACACAATAATATTCACTTATAAAAGGCTAATGACTTTAGAGCTACAAATTCTAGCTGAAAGTCCCTGAGATTCAAGTATGTTACCTATTTGATAAAACTAATCTATTTTTCTTGGTCCTATATGTAGATGGCTTGATATTTACATGTAGTTCTAAGAATCTCATCCCAAGGTTCCGCACCGAGTTGGAATGCAACTCTAGGTCTAGGTTTGGAAAGGTAGATGTGCTCTTCCTTGGATAAGGGAAGTATAAAAAGGAGATTCTAAAAATATTTAAGACAATGATTATACCTTCCATGCCACTCCTATGGTTCCAAATTTTAAGTTATATGTTGATTTAGATTCAAGTATGTTATATCCTTCTACATATATGTATTTGGAGAATACCAAGCTTGATATATGTTTTGCAAAAAATACTTTGTGCCAGTTCATGGTTGAACGTCAAAAAATTTACAATATTAGTACAAAAGTATGTGCTCTAATACTTAAATGGCATGACTCATTATGGCTTGATGGTCAGTTGATGCTAGATGGTTTTATGGATTATGAATGGGCAAGATATGCAAGCATTAGGAAGAGATCTTCAACATTATGTTTCAGTGTGGGGTCAGGTACTATCCTAGTTTAGTAGGCAGCAGGTGACAATTGCATTTAGTTCATCAAAGGCACTATATGACAACGAGATTTTCTAGTTGTGTATTCATAAGTTAATAACAGAGTTGAATGATCAGAGTTGAAGTCCATTGTGGTATATGGTGACAATCAAATTTGTATGGGCTTCGAGTAAAAACCACTAAAGTCCCCAACTTATACAAATATGAAAAACAATCAAAAATAAAATTACGAATTCATCAAAGGATCAATACCTGCGAATGAATAAAAACCTACAACCCTGAATCCATTACTTGACAATCTCCTTCACCCAACCGACATCTGGAAACTCTGCTGATGAAGAAGAGTTTTGATTGAGATTTTCTCTAGTAAGGCTTGTGTATATCTTTTCCCTCAAGTATTTACCAGATTCGACCCTCTGAACAGGCTCTTCAAACCAATCACCCACATCATCGGTGTTTTCTGAGTGAGTTGGTGTGCAGGGGAGGATTTGAACGACACAATGTCGTAGGTTTGAAATCCTCAGAGATCCATGCCCACCGCCACCATTGATCATTTGGGGTTGAACTTGTAGCCATGAAGGTATAAAGGATTCCTTCAACCTAAAAATCTGCAGTGAATTATGTATATATTTTCTCTCAAGTCTTTACCATATTTGACCCTCTAAACAGGCTCTTCAAACTAATCACCCACATCATTGACGTTTTCTAAGTGAGTTGGTGTGTAGGGGAGGCTTTGAACGACACAATGTCGCAGGTTTGAAACCCTCAGAGATCCATGCCCACCACCACCATTGATCATTTGGGGTTGAACTTGCAGCCATGAAGGTACAGAGGATTCCTTCAACCTCAAAATCTGCAGTGAATTAATAAGGTCCGTCATTGGTTGTTGTTGGGAACTAGTATCAGATAAATTCATAAGCCTTGGGCTTGCCAAACCTCTTGAGGCTTCAGAAGGAAGTGAGCCAATTCTCTCTACATAACGACAATGTCCAGGGATTTTTTTGTTAAGAACAATCTTTTGAAGACCAACTCTGTAAGTATTAGACCAACCAGGCTCAGGCGATAGAGGTGGGAACGCAGATGGTGACAAAGGTGGAGACAGGTGGAGGTGAATGAGAATGCCCCACCAATGTCAAAGTCCGGGAAGATATCAAAGATCCGCCAGGATACTCGAACTCATGATTCCTTCTAGCACTTGCCGGAGCGGTGATCCTTCATAAGCTGCTGCCGAGGCCGACAGAGAAGAGTTCTTCATAGCAGAAGCAACATGCAGCGCCATACTTCTTCTTGAATTGCTAATGGCAGATGAAAGCCCTGGCAACAAGCGAAGTTGTTGCGGAGTATGAGCAAAGAAACAGAATTTGCGCATAAATCTTGGAAAGGTATGGACAACCAGGACCAATAATCTGTTTACACATGTCAAGATATAACTGGTTAGAAGGGTGATGAGGAAGCTCTCTGATTGGGTGGGGTGAACAATGTTTTCCCACACAATCTCATAAAGAGAAGGCCTCTGGCGTAATAATTTATCAAGATGTAATATAAAAATCCCTATCATCTTCCATTATATGATATAAAAACCATTTTCATTCTTTAATGTAAAATTTCAAATCAAAATTTAATTTTAAATTTACAAATTTAAAATAAATTTAATAACATATTAGCAATTTACACACAATGTATTTTTTTAAAGTAAAGCACATAACAATAATTCACAGAAGACGTGATATATAAAATAATATAAAAAATTTAAAATTAACAAATAAATAACATGAGAACAACTAGCACCTATCCAAAAATTTAATTTTGTGCTCCAAAAAGTTGATGAACATGAAAATGACATAGTAGTGGTAACAATCAATTAAGTTTAGCTTGGGTGGTTGGGCTAAGTAGTTGTTATCCTTCCCATTCAGGTTCAAGTTCGTAAGTTGACATGTTTATGCTCCAGAATTGAGTAACTTGTTGCACTCTTAAGTTTGTCTATATTGAGGGTTGGCCCAGTACCAACAACCTCTCTCATGCATTTGGGTTGAAAGGGAGGTTGACTTTCTTCCCCAAGCGGGACATAGTAGCGATAACAATTGAGACAAGATATGATATAAAACCAATATCACAACTTACTCATAAAACCATGATTCACCTTCCATAAATTTGAGAACATTGTTAAAATATCTAATTTTATAATAGGGAATCCTAATCTTTGCCTATATTGGAGCTATAAAACTACCCATCTATGGATTCTCTTTATCGTCATATCCTATATATATTCCATAGTCACTCTTTGTTATTCAAATTAATGATTATTATTGGATTGAACTAAAACTAGGACCAATTGTCCAAATTTCCATAGCCAACTTGTTATCCTTTATAGTTTTATATTTTACAAACTCATCAAAGTTGTTCATGAAAGTACCTACCAGTCTAACAGGTGTCTCTATGATATTTCTTCTTTGGCCACTATAACCACACCAAACACCACTGACTCACTCCCAAATCCTAATAGTGTTTGAATATTAACTAGGAAAGATAAAAATGGGGAGTCCAATAGTATAACATAAGAAAAAATGTTGCATGTTCTCTAAATGAAGAATTTCAGAAGGAACACCATATATTGCATCTAGGATTTCTAGTCTATCTATGTTTCAGAGTACTTGACATACAAAAGGGAGCTATCATGATTGCCATAAATGATCTTTCTATTATGCTATAATAATAGCTGGGAGGTGGATGGAAAGGGGTTGGAAGGAACGAGGTTGTATACCCATAATATGGTTAAAACACATTCTATTAAGTCAATTTACACACATATTAAATCATAATGTCCAATTTATTAAATGCAAATAATTTAACATTACTTACAATTTTATGTAGTCACAACCTTCCATTAAAAAAAAAGACAATGACAATATTCATAGTTCCTTAAATTCTCGCCACATAGATCATTTTGTCATTAAAATAACTTATCATCTAACACCCATTTCCACTAGGGGCTAGTTATCGATATAATTATACTAGCATACCCCCAAAGTAGGGGAAGAGAACATAGAATAAGAAGAGGTTAAATTTTACATATGTTTAAATTTTGAGGGTAAATCTCCATGATATTGTTCACCAAGAACATGTTCTTCATCTAAGCCATTCAACAACTGAATTGTGGACTGTATGGCCAGTAGTGTGTAAATCATTTATATTCCAACATGAGACACTTTATTTTTGCATAAACAAGAAGCACTACAAAGTAATAGTTTAAAACACAGTGACATTTAGAGAAAAAACTGACAAAATTTTCCTTTTTTGTCCTAAAAAAAAAGCCCCAATTCCCATAAACTTAATAAAATTTAGAGAATTCAAAATTGACCTCAAATTTTTAGTAAGAAGCCAGTGTTGCACTTGCCTCTTGGCAGATTTGGCAGCCAATGAGCATTCTAAACCCTTCCAATCCAATTACTTAATCACCTTCTTGTTTGACAGTTTATCCTCACTGAACGTCAACCCATATCGTATGAGACCAAAGGGTTTTGTGAGAAAAGGGAATTCAATGAGTTTTTACCTCATCTCTTTTTCTCAACTTTGAGGAATTTCCATAGAACTTGTGATCAAATAGCTAATCAGGTGAGCTAACTTTATTTTGTTTGACAATTTATGGAAAACATGTTAAGAAATGAAGAAGACAGAAGTTTGGACAAACACACGGGAGCTCACAGGTGCAGATCACCAGGAGCTCCCACCAGCAAATGCATTCGCTTGGAGTTCTTCATTAAGCATCAAGAATTAAATAGATACATAGGCAAAACAGATTCCTAATTAATAGGAACTGAATGTCAAATAAAGAGCAAATCATAACTACGTAACCTATTCTCCATTAATTTCTAACACCCCCCCTTAATGGAGAAAGGGATTTTTAAACACACCTAAAGTATCCCTAAACAAATCAAACTTTAGTCTTCCTAGTGGCTTAGTGAATATATTAGCCATGTTATCACAAGAATTACAATACTCTACAGAAATCTATTTGGACTGCACTTTCTCTCTAACAAAATGAAATTGAGTGTCTATGTGCTTAGTGTTTTTATGAAACACAGGATTGTAAGCCAGTTTGATGGAACTCTGATTGTCGCAATTGATGATCGTAGCTTCTGTCTGTTCTTCCCCTACATCTTGGAGAAGTCTACGCAACCAAACTGCCTCACATGTCGCTGCACACATAGCTTGATATTCTGCTTCTGCTGAGGATAAAGCAACAGTACGCTGCACCAAGAGATAACCCCGGAACCAATGTTGAAGGCGTAACCTGTAATTGATCTTTTTTCATCTAGATTTCCCGCCCAATCAGAGTCTGTATAACCTGTCAACTTAACATCAAATGAGTCAGAATACAAAATACCAAAATCTGATGTTCCTTGCAGATACCTTAATACTCCTTTCGCTGCACTCCAGTGACTGTCATGAGGTTGAGTCATAAACTGACTCAAAACACTTGCTGCATAGGCTATGTCAGGTCTTGTTGTAGTCAAATAAATAAGACTACCAACCAACTGTCTGTACAATGTTGCATCTGCATATTTCGAACCATCATCCATCCGAAGTTTGCTATTCTGCTGTAAAGGTATGCATGAAGGCTTACACTCATCCATCTTAAACCTGGATAACATACTCTTTGCATACTTACCCTGGGACAAGAAGGTTTGACTTGAATCTCTCCAAACTTCTAGACCCAAACAGTATTGCATTTCTCCAAGGTCCTTCATCTCAAATTTCTGTGATAATTGCAGCTTGATTTCTTCAATGAGATTGTCTGCACTTCCTGTTATTATCAAATCATCTACATACAAAGAAATCACCACTATCTGCCCTTCATTATTAAACATGGTATATAAATTGGGATCATTTTTGCTCCTTTCATAACCATTCATGAGGAAAAAAGAATCAATTTTTTCATACCAGGATCTAGGTGCCTGCTTTAAACCATATAAAGCTTTCTTTAATCTACACACTAGATGTTATTCTCCCTTCTTAACAAATCCTTCAGGATGTACTAAGTATACTTCTTCTTTTAAATCACCATTTAAGAAAGCAGACTTAACATCTAATTGATGTATTTTCCAATGATGTTTAGTGGCTAAAGCAATAATCATTCTGATGGTGTTTAATTTTGCAACAGGGGCAATTGTCTCCTCAAAATCAATACCTTCTATCTGGGAATATCCCTTTGCCACCAACCTTGCTTTATGTTTATCAATAGACCCATCTGCTCTAAATTTCAACTTAAATAACCATTTGCAACTTATGGGTTTTTTATCATCAGGAAGTTTTACTAGATCCCAAGTATTGTTTTTAATGATAGATTCATATTCCTCATTCATTGCTTTCTTCCATTCAAGACTTTTACTAGCTTCATAAAAGTTAGAAGGTTATGCAATGTTTAACATACCAGTCATAAGCGCACAATCCCTATATCGAGCTGGTAACTGTCTTGGCCTGTTTGATCTTCTGAGTGGTGGGGGTTCAATTATTCTGCTTATTTCTTCCCTTTGTGGACTGAACTCCACATTATCCTGCTGCTGCTGTACCTGCTGCTGTTCCTGCTTATGTTCCTGCTGACTGACTCCTGTTTCAGTATCCTCTTCTGAGAGTAAGGGCACATGCCATTCTTCATTGTTTTGGACAGGATTTCTATCATCAATCTGTTCATGGAATAATACATCTCTACTGACAAACACCTTGTGAGTAGCAGGGTCAAACAATTTATAAGCCTTATACTCACGGCAGTATCCAATGAACATGCATTTAATGGCCTTTGAATCTAACTTCTTCCTGTTTTCTTTGGGAACATGTGCAAAAGCTTTACAACCAAATACCATAAGATGACTTACTGCAGGCTTGAAGCCAAACAATGCTTCAAAAGGAGTTTTATACTCAAGACTTTTAGTGGGACTCCTATTTTTTAAATACACTGCAGTATTAACAGCTTCTGCCCAAAAACCATTGGTTAGATTCTTACCTTTCAACATACTGCGAGCACACTCCACCAGTGTTCTGTTTTTCCTCTCAGCAACTCCATTCTGCTGAGGAGTGTAAGGTGTTGTGAATTGCTGCTGTATCCCATGCTCGATGCAATATTTGGTGAAGACTCCTTTCTTGAATTCCCCCCCTTGATCTGATCGAAGAATCCTGATGAACTTTCCTGTTTGCTTCTCAATCATGTTTCTGAATTGCTTGAAATATTCAAAAGCATGACTTTTCTGTTTAAGAAAATACACCCATGTGAATCTTGTACATTCATCAACAAAGATTAAAAAATAATAGGCCCCCCCTAACGACCTCGTCTGCATCGGGCCACATAAGTCAGTATGTACAAGTTCAAGTATATCCCTCTGTTTTCTATCTTTAACGGCAGGAAATTCATCTCTATGCTGTTTACCAAACGCACATGCCTCACAATCAATATGCAACTTTTTCAAAATAGGAAGACCCTCTACCATACCTTTGTTTTGCAGCAGAAAGAGATCACCAAAGTTAATATGCCCAAGTCGCTGATGCCACAAATTTTCAGCAGACTTATTTGACGCCATCAAGGCTTGCTGAGGCGTACTTTTCACATCCAATTTGTAGAGTCCTCCTATGCGAATACCTGTAGCAATGGGCTTCATCTGATCCAACAAATCTTTAATAATGCAATGAGATTTAAAAAATTCTACCTTGAGGTCCTGATCTGTAATCTTGGACACAGAAATCAGGTTCTTCTTAATGCCAGGAACATACCACACATCATATATATTCCTGATCTTACCATCAGGCAGAGTAACAAGGACATCTCCATGTCCCTTGATCTCGTACCCACTATTATCTCCAAGATAGACTTTTACTCCAAAGTTGGATTCTTTAAAATTTATGAACCATTGCTTTTTACCTGACATATGCGAGGAGGATCCAGAATCCACGAACCAAATATCTGATTCATCCTCCTCAGTAGCAGTGTCAGCCTCGGCCATAAATAGTCTAACATCTAGATTCTGATATGGGTCTGTATCTGCATTTGCATCCGCCAAATGACCTGCATGCCTTCTCTGATTGTACCTCTCTTGATTTGCCTTCTTCTTGTGACAAAATTTAGCAATATGGCCTATCTTACCACAATAAAAACATTCAAGAGTAGAGTCATTTCTATACGAGGTCATACCTTGTGGTGTCATTTTTGATGTGTTGCCCCTCCTTTGATCAACCATCGCTCTCCCTTTTGGCTTGAACTTTGTTATTACTGCAAGATCTGGATCTTGAGGTTTGAGAGACGACCTCCTTTCCTCTTCATGTAGCAAAATTCCAGTAAGCTCTTCAAAACACGGAGGCTTTTCCCTTGCATTCAATCCAGTTATAAACATCTGATAGTCATCTGTCATACCGTTCATGGTGATTTTCACCAGATCATCATTTGCCACGGTTTGACCGATATCAGATAGTTTATCTTTAACTTCCTTTATCCGGGATAAGAATGACGAAACAGACTCATTCTCCTCCATCTTGATTGAGAGGATCTTCTTCCTGAGGAACAAGGTTCGGCTGGTGTTCTTGATTTCATACATGTCTTTGAGAGTTGTCCAGATCTCATTCGCTGTCTTGCAATCCCGAATATGAGGGATGATGCAATATTTAACTGACAATTTTAGTAGAACTTTTGCCTTCAGCTCCCTTTTCTCCCATTCTTGAATTGTTGCATTCGTTCCACCATTTGCAACAGTCGGCTTACCTTCATCGCTGATGACAATGCTATAGGTATTCTGACCCTCAAGCAAAGTTTGAAGTTTAAATTTCCAATTTGTGTAATTGGAACCATCCAACTTGCTGCTTTCATTTAAGTAATTTGCCATTTGAGAATTCATCTTGGAGGAAAAAAAAACAGGCTACCCCCGACAACTTCAAAAAAAAATGAACAATTCTCAATTATCACAACAAATTGAATATGGTTGTGACTTACAACAGTTGTGAAATACAAATTATGAATAAGCAGCAGATCACTAATTATTAACTTCAGAAATTTGTTTCAGTGAAAGCGTTGATATCGCTCTGCATAAACTAGATGCCAAACTGTTTGCATAAAAAAAAAAATAACGCTGCATAAATCTGCTATTTAAGACAGCGAATGTCAACTGAGCTGCGTAATGAGCAAGAATTTAAAAAAAATTAAATGATGAGAAGAAGGCGGCTTTGGCTACACAATTTGCTGTAGAATCAGCTCTGAGAAGGATATATGCCGCTCAAAAAGATGAGGACATGATACCGTTGGAAGCTCTTCTGGCACCTTTTGAGGCAGAGATCAAAGCCACGCTACGTAGATGAACACTGACCAGGAACAGCTTTACTTTAGTTCATTGTCTCTACTTGAACCATTTGCATGCAGTGCCAGTAGTTTTCCTGTAATCCCTTGCTTAGTTCAGATCACAAGCATTCAGAAATGTATTATTCCCATGATAGTTTGTCAATGTTGAACCATCATCCTTGGGAATCCCCGTCATCAATGAAAAACTGGAAATGCAATAAATATCTGACATAGACTAAAGTATTACTTGCAAATTGTTCTTTGGGTCATCGTCAGGCACTTACTTAGCATTCACACATCTGTAGAAAAAATTGAACAGGAAAAAACCATATGTTGCAGACAGATGATCATAGTGCTATCACGTGTAAGGACATCACAAATACAACAACAAATTGGACCACTTTAGGAACGCAGAACAACAACGTCCAGAAAAAAAAATAATTCGCCCTTGTTTCCCGAATGACAGGAAACCAAGGCTGGGTCTGATAAGCCCAAACTCATTAATAAATTTTCCTGAGAAAAAAAAAAACGCGGGAAACCCCTGCGCAAATCAAACAATCCATGGGCACGGAAGACGATTTTGACGTTAAAAGCTTTCAGGAGTAACGTTTGATGAAAATCTTAGCTGTAGCTTAGAGTTCCCAGGATTCGATCCTCCGTCCTCACCGTGGCTTGCTCGAGCCTGGCCTTGTTTTCCACCGCCTTTACAACCAAGATTTCCTTCACGGCCTCAGGATCTGCCTCACGCAGTCACAGAAAATGCAGCTCCAGTCCAACGAGCCACCACGCACAGCCTCACAGCCTTCACAGCTTGCCTCACGCACAGCCTCTCTCAGCTCTTCCTGAGCTCCGATACCATGTTAAGAAATGCAGAAGACAGAATTTTGGACAAACACACGGGAGCTCACAGGTGCAGATCACCAGGAGCTCCCACCAGCAAATGCATTCGCTTGGAGTTCTTCATTAAGCATCAAGAATTAAATAGATACATAGGAAAAACAGATTCCTAATTAATAGGAACTGAATGTCAAATAAAGAGCAAATCATAACTACGTAACCTATTCTCCATTAATTTCTAACAAAACAAAGTTCCATGAGTTCAACACATAATCAATAAGAGATAACCATGAACATTAAATGAAAATTTCATAAAACGTGGCAATGTTTATTATGTGGAATGTTTAAATAGGCTACAAACATATGACACATGACCTATCACAATTGGATTTGAACAAGTAAAGGTGGGTGAGGAGTTGTCCCCTTTAAAAAAAACCTTTGGAACTTATCAGAATGAAAAAGAGTTTAGCTTGACTTTGAAACATTGAACATATATCATTGTTGGGTTTTTTTGAATTTATATCATTTTTCTTTCTCTGCTCATTCCATATTCACAAAAGGGTTTAGGTTGATGGTTGGTTGAATGCATAAATTATTATAGCTCGACATCGTCAACTTTTTTTTCCTGTGAGCATGTTTATCCTTTTTCAACCTCAATTAGACGAGAGAAAAACACAAGCTCCATGATAGGGCAAGGGAAAAAAATCACAAATTGGATTAAATTTTCGCAATAGCTACTTAAGTCCAGATCTGTTCTAAGGTTTCCATTGTTGGGAAAATATGAGGTGGTCTCGTCTTCAAATTTGTTCCTTCCCCTCCTCCATTCGGCATAAGAATAAAGTTCACAATAAATAAACTTAAGCTTCTCTCCAACACAGAGATGAATTTACAGTCAAATGACACGTGTAGATGACATGGGTGAATCTACACGTCATTTGTTCATACATTATGGAAAAATGACAAAGGGAGGTTGAGACAAAAATCACTTGACATGTGATTCATTATTTACAAATAACAAAAATCACTTGACATGTGATTCATTGTTGACAAATAACAAAAATCACATGACATGTGATTCATTATTGACAAATAAATGACAACAAAGTGCAGACATGTGGCATATTTATATAGGCTATGTAACTTCTCCTTAAAAACATATTTATTATAAGTTTAATTTCCAATGGTGTAGTTTAATTCCCAAATGATTTTCATTTTTTTGGTGGGCATTTATCTAGTGCCAACGAGCAGTTCCCAGTTCCCTCCATCCTCATTTTCAATGTCCCTTTTCAACCTCTATTCTAAGTGACCTAGTTCAAGTGATTTACCAATGCCAATATTGAGTGATTTGAAGGTGGTGCAATGCAAAATTATTAAGCATGCAGAAGGCATTGAACATCATTAATAACCCAAACTACCATCACGGGGGCTCCTCCCCCTTCTTGCATCAATTTTTGAATTGCAATTTTAACAACGTGAGACTGTAAAAATAAATGAAAACAAAGTGCACACACGTGGCATATTTCTATAGGACCTGGATAGACAAAGAAAATACTTAGAGCAACTTCCCCTTAAAAAAACCTTCAGTGTAATTATTAAAACTCTAATTTAAAAAAATAAAATAAAAGTATCTATATATCCTGCTTCAAAATATATATTCTCCCATAGTTCATGTATAATATATTTAAAATTAAGAACTCTTGAATTTAATTGGCGAAATATGTAACAATATTAACTTAAGAAAATTCTCATTTATATGTAATTATCGCTGAAAGCACGCTACACTACAAGAGTGATATGTAAACTGCCGTGGATATTCCATTGCAAAATACGTCACAATAGATCTGATAAAATTATATTTAAAATCTGAAATTATACACTATTACAATTTTATTAGATTTATTGATATGTATATTTTTTGTTAATAGTGCATGCTTATGAATTAAAATTATGTAGAAAACAAAGAACGACAAAATAAAATATCGCACACACATTTGACAAAAGATATTGTTTTGGAAACCCTTTCGGGAGAAAAACCCAACTGGCAGGTGAGGTCGCTCCTCTCTATTTCTGTGAATGGAAATATAGCTGCGAGTACAAAGAAGTATTACTTGTGGTCCGTGGGATACTATAGTGCAAAAATCCTATTTGTGTGCTCTATCTCCTATCCCTCTTAGTTTTTTTTGTCCAACTATGGAACAAACCACTTGAAAGAATGGAACCCCTTTTCCTCCTATTAGCTTGGTTATACCACAACTTGATAGTCTACTAGTGGTTAGGTTTTACTACCTCAAATCTTAACCAAAGTTACAATATATACTCTTCTAGAGTCTTCTACATCATAATCATGTGGCTAGCCCCTTTTACATGAATAATGGGGGCTAATGTGACATCCTTTCGAATTATGGTGGTGAAAACATGAAGTTCAACATCTAAGTGGCATAACTTTCACATATGGAATTTGATTGACACGATTATTGCACTATTGGAAAGGTCTCCATCTGAGAATAGGAAAAAAAAAGTGTTGCATTAAATAAAAAAAAATGATGTGTCAAAACACTTCCAGGAGGCTTCAAACCTTGTTTTTCCAACTGGGCCTCATCAGTGAAAACGGTACCGTGAGTTGATTCCTCCACCTTTTCCACTCTGAAAGCATTGAGATGGATGAAAAACAATATAATGATCCAATATGGATCACACCTCCCCATTTTGGGAGGCTTTTGGTCCCCAAAAGCTTATAATGAATGAGGTAAGGAAATTTTTATCCACCTTCTCTCTGGTGTACCATTTAACTTTTCTTGGAAGTTCTCCTTTCAATCCAATCTTACAAAGGTCGTGCTACCCCTGTCTTGTAGTTTTGAACCTCTTTTGCAAAATTGTATCTTCTGTCAACTTTTCCTAAGCGTATGGTGCCAAATCCTCCACAAAAGGTAGGACATATTCCTCTTCTTGATCTAACATGGAAGGCTCATAAACTTTTAAATTCTTTACATTCACAACAGAGTAAATGTGCATATATGGTTGTAAATTGAGTTGATAGGCATTATAAACCACCTTTTACAATATCTGTAAGGGTCCATACCTTAGATCCTTGATTTTCTTATCAAGTCCTTGCAGCCTCTATTTTTTCAACTGTAGCCATACTCTGTCTCCCATCTTGAATGATTATTATTATTATTATTATTATTTTAATTTAAATTTTAAATTTAAATTTTATTTTTAATTATATATATATATATATATATATATTGTGTTCATCCTACTTGACCTTATATTTCTCCTGTGACTTCTCAGTGTCTCTTGTACCTATATATGGATCTCCCTTATCTTTTCTACAAAATTTTCAGCCCTTAAAGAATGTCCTATAAGATCTTCCCTCACTCCTGCTTGTTGCCCGTATGCAATATCCAAAGGTGAAGGTGGAAAATATCCAAAGCACATGTTTCAAATGGGGACTTTCCTACAGAAGTGTGGACTGCTCTAATGTTGTATATATACTAGATTTTCATCCCAAGTCTTCAAATGATTCTGGTTGTATCCCCTTATAATTAGCACCAAATTACTATTGAATATTTATGTCTGTCCATTTGTTTGTGGATGGAATGTTGCATATCTCTTCAACTTCATGCCCATCTTATCCCACAATGTAGCCTAGAATGCATTGAGAAATCTCATATCACTGTCTGAAACAATGCTCTTTGGTATCCCAAAGTGCACCTAGACTTGTCCAAAGAACAAGTTTGTTGCTTCTTTCCCGGTAATGGTATTTATACATGGCATCATAATACACATCTTGTTGAACCTATCAACTACCATGAATAGGTAGTCATGTCGCTTCGTGATTGTTGGTAAACCTCCCACAAATTCCATGGAAATGCTTTCCCAAGGATGAGTGGGTACAAGTAATGGATGATATAAACCTTGTTTCTTGTTGTTAGGATTTCTAATACAACAAAGCACACATCCTCTTATCGAACTAGCTACTTTTTATTGCAACTTGGGCCAATACACATAAATTTGTAGGTTGGCCATGGTATTCCCTACACCAAAGTGCCCTGAAACCTTGGAGGTGTGAGCCTCTATAATCAACTGCAATATCTCAAATTTAGGAACACATAACTTATCCAACCTATAGAGTAACACATCCAGGAGATGGTAGTCAACGGTGTTGTCACTATTATGCATGTGACTCTGACTCTGCAACTATTGAAACACCTCCTTGAACTCCTCATCCTCTGAATATGCCTCTATGTATGCATCACGAGTGAATGGTTCCTTCTGCATTGGAGTCCCCAAAGTTGTGATCTTTGATGTGGTGGCATTGAAAGCATATCAACCAACTTGTTTGTGTCGACCTTCTTGTACTTGATCACCAAATGAAAATGCTGTAGAAAACCCATCCACTTGTAATGCATGGTATTTTGTAGCTTACTCTAGGCGTGTAAGTACTGTAGTGGCTAGTGATCTGTGTGGATCATTGTCTCCTTTCCCATTAGATAATGTTTCCACTTCTTCATAGCTTTCCCCAAGGCATATATCTCCTTGTCGTAGGTAAGGTAGTTAAGAACTGCCCCATGAAAAACTTTAGAAAGTAGCATACAGGTCTTCCTCCTTGCATCAAGACCACTCTTATAACGTACACACTTGCATTTGTCTCCACTTAGAAGGGATGCTACATGTTTGGTAATGACATAAATTGTGTTTGAATAATCTTCTTCTTTGGCTCCTCAAAAGCCCTTTGTTGACCCTTTCGCCATTTGAAACTCTTGCCACTTGTTGTTATGGTGTGGAGCGGTGTTGCTACCACTGAAAATGAGGCTATGCATTTCCTTAGGTACTATGTTTCCCCAATGAAACTCCTAACCTCAGAAACATTAGTAAGAATCGAACCTTTCATGATGGCCTCCATCTTAGCAGGATTTATCTTCAGCTCTCCTCCACCTATCACATACCCCATATACACCAAAGGCTGTTGTCCAAACTCACACTTCGTGAGATTTTATAACAACTTGTGCTTCTTTAATGTCTCCAACACCTATGTAAATGTGATATGTGCTCCTCCAAGGCCGCATTGTATACTAGTATATCATCCAAATAGACCATAACAATGAATTTATAAAATGGTGCAATACACCATTCATTAATATCATAAATGTAGCTGGTGCATTTACATAAGCCAAATGACATGAATAACCACTCATACAAAACTTGCCTGGTTTTGAAAGAGGTCTTCTAGGTATCTTCCTCTTTGAATCAAACCTAGTAATATGTAGACTTTAAGTCCAACCTGGTGAAGTATTTTGCTTGTTGCAATTGATCCAACAAATCATCTATCTTGGGTAGGGGGTACCTATTCTTGAGCATGATTTTGTTCAATGCCATTTAATCTATATATATCCACTAAGTCCCATCCTTCTTTGGCATAATGATGATGGGTGGCCCACATGGTGATGTACTCAATCGAATGACACCCTGTTCTAGCAGCTGCTGCAACTATTATTTCACCTCACTTGCTTCTATAAAAAACTACCTATACAACCCAATGTTTGGAAATGGGGAATCTGACAATTTATGGATCTCATGCTCCACTTCCTTCTTAGGTGGTAACCCCTTAGGCTCTCGGAACACATCCATGTATTCTTTGTAGCAACTCTTTTAGTTGTTGTTTATGTTGAAAATTCAACAATAAATTCCTAATTTATTTTTGTCCTTAATTAAATTAGGAGAAAATTGAAATTCCACATCAACAGGAAACTTGAATGATTTAACTGAGTTATTATCACTCAGTTAGCTTAGTTAATTAAATTTGGAGGGAGAAATTGAATTACAATGATTCTAAATTTTAGGAGCCTAGGTTGAGTTAATTTCAGTTGTCACAATTTAATTCAGTTAAATTGAGTTAAGGCCAGTTAAACTATTTCCAACTGTTGGAGGTCTAATAGTGGGGTGCATATTTAGGATTTAACTAGTTAATTGATCAATAAACCTAAATTAACTGATGCATGCACAAAATTCAAGTTACCCAATTGAGATTGGAGTTCAAGTACATTGTACTATCTATTGTAGAATATTCCAAACTGTATAACTCATGGATGCAGTCAAAGGAAGGCCTAAAGGTATTGCACAATTTCAATTAAGGAATTTCCTAATTAATAGGGGTCTAATTCCAAAGGAAACAACGCAAGGAAATACGAGCTTGGAGCCTTGGAAATTTGGCTAAGTATTGGCCAAAGGAAGCCAGTCAAGTAAAGGATAGAAAATACTTGTGCAGGTTGAGTAGAACATATTGTATTCATCTAGTTCCTTTGATTAATGCAATACAAATAGTAAGGGGTTTTAAGAAATTGATTTCCCCTAGATATATCTTTGTGTATATGTGTTGAATCTTGATTCATGTTATTGATTTGTGTTCTCGATCGTGAATTTACTTCCGCAGATTGGTACAATAGATTCTTGTCTTTTGATTCAGTAAATTTCATGAGAAAATTGAATCTACAATTAAAATTCTACATGGTATTAGAGCTAGATTGACATTATAGAAGAGAATTCGAAGTTTTCATTGCAAGAGGTTTGAAATTAAAGATCAATGTTACATGTTTTCTACATAACTGAGAAGATTGCTTTCAATGGACTCAGGCTCGAGTGTGCTTTGGAAGGAAACACAAATTTTGTGGCATGGAAGATCCGCATGGAGGGAGTATTAGATGACAACGAACTGCTAGAATACATCAAGACAAATGTAGCATAACCCCCAACATATGATGCCCAAGATCTCGCTCAGTGGAGGAAGGATGTGGATAAAGCGAGGAGGATCATATTGGAGGGAGTTTGAGATCATATTATCTTGAATCTCCATGAGAAAGAAACTCTATTCGTGATGTGGAAAACATTGACATATTTGTTTGAGAACAATAGCGACCATAGCAAGCTGGCACTCAAGGACAAGCTTCGGTGTATTAATATGCAAAAGAATGAAACAATTCCGCATTACCTGAGCAAGTTTACATAGTCTCATGATGAAATTGGAGGGGTCAATGTTACTATCCCGAAAGAAGATTTGGTAGACCTATTTCTTTTGGGTCTTCTAGAGAGCTGGCATAATTATCAAGATTTGGTAAATGGTAAAGAGAAACTACCAAGCTGGAGTAGATATGGACCAATGTAGTATAGGAAGAAATAAGGTGGAGTACCGAGATGGGACCTCATCCAAGGTTGAGGATGAGGAGAACTGTGCCTTGGATGGAAAGGAAAATAAATGGAAAGGGAAGAAATCCCAATCCAAAGGAGATTCCAGTCAAGGGGGCAAGAAATGGGACTTGTCCAAAATTAAGTGCTTTCATTTTCATGAATTCAGGCACTATACCATGAAATGTCCACACAAGAAAACAAGCAAGAAGGCCTTAGGAGGAGCGACAAGGGAAGCTCTAGCTTCACAATTTGAGATTGATTTTATCCTCATTGCATGCATGTCAAGCACAATGATGGGAAGTGTTTGGTATCTCGACAGTTGTGCCTCATTCCATATGATGGGGAAAAAATATTTCTTCAATGACTTGGAGGAGAAGGACCTCAAGATGCACATCTATATGGGAGATGATGGGAGGTATAGCGTGAACGATATCAATATGGTTAATTTTTAGAGGGATTCTGGCTCCCCTCTCATGCTCAAGGATGTGATGTTTATTCTAGGTCTAAATAATAACTTGGTTTTCATCACGGCGTTGGAAGACCATGGCTATGATTTGGTATTCAACAAAGGAAAGGTATTCATGAGGCACATCTCCATGGTACAAGTGAATAATATCAGTATTCAGGTGAGGAACCTATATAGTTGGATGTGGAATACCGTGCTACTTTGAGTACAAGGGCAGAGAAGGTACAAAGCTGAGATGTCGGCGAATATGGCATAGAAGACTTGGCCATTTGCACCATGGAGCTTTGAATATCATGAAAAAAATCAGCACAGGCCTCCCCAATGAAGCACTAGATAGTTTAATACATGCAAAGGGTTTACCTTGGGGAATTACATGAAATCCACCTTCAATGATTACGGTAATAGGGTGCATGTAATCCTTGAAAGGATACACTCCGATGTCTGTGGAACTTTCTCGAAAACCTCCACAACCATGCACATATATTATGTTATATTTGTAGATGATTTCTCACATAAGTGATAGATATTCTTCATACAAAATAAAGACCGAAGATTCTCTAAATTTGTTGAATTTAAAGCACTTGTTGAGAAAGAAATTGGAAGAAAAGTGAAGTCTCGCAGGAGCCATAATGGTGGAAAATATATGTCGAATGAGTTTAAATTTTTTTGTGCAAAGGAAGGCGTTTGATGGCAGTTGATAACACCCCATAACCCACAACAAAATGGGGTGGATGAGAGGAAGAAAAAAAATGTTGTGGGAGTTGCACAGATGATGTTGCATGATTAGGGCCTACCTCTGCACTTGTGGGCCGAAGCATGCAACACAATGATATATGTGGAGAATAAAAGTCGTCATCGGATTCTCGGGATGAGTACACCAGAAGAAGTTTTTTTATTGAAGAAATCTGATGTGTCACACTTCAAGATCTCTGGATCATCAATATATTGCCATATATCCAAGGATGCAAGGAAAAATCTAGAGCCGAAAACTGAGTTGGGCATAATTATGGGGTACAATGATACACCTCCTAACTATCGGGTGTACTTTCCATCTCTCAGGATGACAACTATTCATAGAGATGTGAAGTTCAATGAAGAGAAGGCAATGAAGTGTTCCCTTGAGATGGAGCTTCAGTTGCATGTAGATCAAGAGTTGTTGACTCCAAAGGAAGAACCTAAAGAAGTTGTGGAGAAACCACATGCAAAGTATCAGAGAGTTGAGAAAACCAATCAAGTAGAGACATCTAGGGAATGGAGGAAGCGAACTAAGGAAACTGAAAAATTATTACAAGATGCTAGAGAGAAAGTGGGAGCACCCACATCACAGTGCAGACAGAGGGCTCACCAGAATTGTACACAGGATACATGGATCTAATGAGTGAGCTAGTTGAGACAAAATCAACCTCATTTGAGGAAGCAATAGAACAACTAGTGTGGGTTGATGTTATGGTAGAGGAATATGATTCCTTTGTCAGAAATTGTGTTTGGGAAGTGGTCCCAAGACTTGCAGACAAGTCAGTGGTTGGTTCGAGATGGCTTTACAAGGTAAATCATGCAGCAGATGGAAGTGTCGAGAAGCACACAGACAGATTAGTGGCCAAGGGTACTCTCAGGTAGAAGGGATTGACTATGAAGAGACCTTTCCTCCAATAGCAAGGTACTCTTCCATTGGATAAATTTTAGCTCTGGCTACACAGTTGGGGTGGAAAATCCATTATATGGATGTGAAGACAACATTACTCAATGGAGTCATTGAGTAGGAGGTGTACATTGAACAACCTGAAGGATTTTATACCTTCGATAGAGAGTCACATGTGTGTTGACTCAAGTGAGCATTGTATTGGCTGAAGCAAGCACCCCATGCTTGGTACACCAGGATTGATAACTACCTCACCAGGTTTGGCTTCACCAAAAGTGAAGCAGATGCAAACCTTTACCACATTTTGATAGAAGGTAAATTGTTTATTATAGTCTTATATGTTGATGAATTTATTCTGATCGGTTATCAACAACTTATCAAGCCTTGCAAGGAGGATCTTGTAAGAGAGTTTGAAATGAAATATATGCACTAATTCCTTGGTTTGGAAGTATGAAAAGGGGATGGGGAACTATTTATCTCTAAGGGAAAGTATGACAATGAGATACTTTAGAAGTTCCACATGGACAGATGCAAACCCATGGAGACTCCTCTAGCGACCAACTGGAGGAAAGAGGATGCCACTTCAGGTGATGAAGTGGATGTTACCGTGTACAGGCAGTTGGTGGGTTCTCTAATGTATTTGGTGAAAACATGAACAAACATGTGTTATGCAGTCAATTAGTTGATCCAACCCATGGTTCAATTGACCATATTATTTTGGAGGGCTGCTAAACATGTACTACGGTACCTCAAAGGCACCACTCAGTTTGGAATTTGGTAAAAATGGACAGACGGAGTGACGCTACAAGGCTTCATAGATGCATATTGGGTGGGTATTCCATAAATGAAAGGGAACTTCAAAAGGAATCTTCAATATTAGGTCAACAATAGTTTCTTGGTACAACAGGAAACAAAGATCAGTTACTCTCAGTTCAATGGAAGCAGAGTACATGGCTGCTAGTCAAGCAACTTGAGAAGCTATCTGGATGAGAGTGATTATGGTTGGGTTGTTTGGTCAGATGATGGATCCTACCATGATTCACTGTGACAATCAGAGTTGCAGCAAACTCTCTTAGAATCTAGTTTTTTGCGATCGATCCAAGCATATTGATATTTGGTACCACCATCTACGAGATTGTGTGCAGAGGCAGATCATGTTGTTGCAGTACATTCCGACAGAGGAACATGATGCAAATATTTTTACAAAGGCCTTGTCAAGAGGAAAATTCGAGTTCCATAGAAGTATGACTGGGATATTTGATAATCCCTTTCTTGCTGAGAGGGAGTGGTGGAAATGCAGCAAGAAATTCCTAATTTATTTTTGTCCTTAATTAAATTAGGAGAAAATCGAAATTCCACATTAACATACAACTTGAATGAGTTAACTGAGTTAATATCACTCAATTATCTTAGTTAATTCTATTTGGAGGGAGAACTTGAGTCGTGTACACTGATTCCTAAATTTTAGGATCTTAGTTTGAGTTAATTTCAGTTGTAACAATTTAATTCAGTTAAATTGAGTTAAGGTTAGTTAAACTAGTTCCAACTCTTGGAGGAACTAGTTGGAGGTCTAGTAGTGTGGTGCAAATTCAATGTTTAATAACCAATTAACTGATCAATCAATCTAAATTTACTCATGCATGCACAAAATTTGAGTTATCTAGTTCATATTGGAGTTCAAGGACAATGTACTATCAGTTCTAGAGTATTCCAAATTGTACAACACATGCATGCAGTCAAATGAAGGCCTAAAGGTATTGCACAATTCCAATTAAAGAATTTCATAATTAATAGGGGCCTATTTCCCAAGGAAACGACACAAGGAAATATGATCTTGGAGGCTTGGAAATTTGGCTAAGTATTGGCCAAAGGGAGTTAGTCAGGTAGAGGATAGAAAATACTTGTGCAAGTTGAGCATAACATATTGTATTCATCTAGTCCCTTTGATTAATGCAATAAAAATAGTAAGGGGTTTTGAGCAGTTTCTTTCCCTTAAATATATCTCTATGTGTTGTATCCTATTGCATGTTATTGATTTGTGTTCTCGATCGTGAATTTACTTTCGCAGATTGGTAGAGTAGATTGTTGTATTTTGATTTAGTAAATTTCATGAGCAGATTGAATCTACTATTAAAATTCTACATTTTCTATTTTTTAGTACATCCTTCCAAGGATTCCTTGCCTCCTATTGACTCTTCTACAAACTAATTTTCTCTTAAAACCAATAAAACATACTTCTTGCTGGAACTGCTCAATTTCTTGGCTTGGTTGTCACTTACCAGCGAAATTATCGACTTATCTTTGCGTGTAATGATGATGAATGATTTTCCATCCTTGACTAGTCGATACTGGTTGGATTTCCACATGAATATTGCATCTCACATGTACATATTGGGACTCCCAAACATGACTCCACATACATCAAGGGGAACAACTTCTAGTTCTACTTCATCAATACTGATGGAAAATCTAATTTTGCATTATTTTGTTACCTTTAGTTATGTATCCTTATTTACCCATCCTAGTGGATATGGGTTTGGATGATCACAAACTTCCAATCCACATTTCTTGGCCAGTTCTGCTACAATGAGATTTTCCTGCAATCCTGAGTCAAACATAGCATCAATCTTAGTCTTCTTGGCCTGGATATTTATATGGAAGAGTTTGGACATTTATCTCTCTTCTTGTTGCTGAAGGATACTCATATTCACCTCCTTCTACACGTATGTATAGAAGATATTCTCATCCACATATGAGCTTCTTTCAACTTGGTTGCTCAAATCAGTGGCCATGAGATTCTTCTTCTTATTGTCTTTATTTTTGTTCTTCAGGTTGAGCTCTGGATGCAACTTCCAACACTTCTCCTCTGTATAATTGTCAATGTTGTAGTAGTTGTTAGGATATTTGCATTAGTGTGTTGTGACTTTCATCTTTTTATCTTTTCACCCTTTTTTCTTCGTGTTCCCCTCTTTAGAAGCGTCTTGTTTCTCATTTTTCTTCGTTCCACTTGGTTGCACTCTCTTTAGGCCTATGTTCTCCAGGTACTATGCATGTACACAATCGTCATCCACTAATTTGGGTTTGAACAACATCACTTTCTCTCACAGATGGTGGTGTATACCCCCAAAATAATTAAGGAGTACATCTGGGTTCTTTAGGGATATACCTAGTATAATGGCCATCTTTCTGAACTCTGTGGTGTACTCCTACATGTTTTGCCTTGAATTTTTCTTGCAGTAGTGCCACCAGATCCACTGGTCCTTTACGTACCCAATAAGGTAAAAGTATGACTTAATGAGGGTTTTTAAGTCCTCACATTTAGTCACTAGAGGCTCTCCCTCCAACCTTAAGCTCTCTGTGTGGATCTCCCACCATGTAAGGGCATGTCCCTTTAATTTTAGTTGCACAAATGAAATATTATGTTCTTCCTTAATTTGATGGATGTTTAAATACACTTCCAGTTGCTGCAACCAATGATTTAGCTTTAGAGCATTAATATCATTGTGGTACAACTTAATATCGACCTTTGCTTCCATTTTAAGTAGGGACTAACATTATTGATTCACGCCACTAGAACTGGGTTGATATTTTATGGGTTATTTGTTCGGTTGGTTCTTTGTTTCTTCCTGATCTCTTGACCCCCCTTTTGATTTGTCCTCTGTGTTTGAATCCCCATCTTCGCCAAATATCCCAAGATTATTGTTTAGGGTCATCATGCAGAGATTTACATTATGATTTATATCAACGACTTGATTGTAGAGGCTTATTCACATATTCATCAGCCATGATTGGGGTTTTAAGACTTTTGGCCTAACCGATCTAGATCCCCTGTAAATCTCCACAATACACCCAAAGAAACGTACTATGATTTGTAAAATTCCATGGATATTATGCTGGATAGTTCGTCACAACATATATGATAAAATTATATTTAAAATATGAGATTTTACACTTACAATTTTATTAGATTTATGGATCTATAGATTTACTATTAATAGTGCATGCATCCAAATTAAAATTATGCAGAAAATATAGAACAAAAAAATAAAATTTCACACCCACATTTGACACATGATATGCTCTGGGAAACACTTTTGGGAGGAAAACCCAATTGGAAGGAAAGGGTGCTCCCCTCTCTTTCTCTTAATGGAAATATGACCGCGAGTACAAATAAGTATGGCCTATGGCTTGTGGGCTACCACTCTTATTTGTGTGCTTTATTTCCTATCCTTCTTGGCTATTTTTTCTTAGCTATGGAACAGATGCACTTGAAATAATGTAACCCCTTTTTCTCCTAGTGGTTAAGTTATAACACAACTCGATAACCTACTAGTGGTTAGGTTTGACTACCTCAATTCTTAACTAGAGTTACAATATAAAATCTTATATATTTTTCTACATCATAATAATGTGGATAGCCCATTTTCCATGAATAATGGGGGCTGATGTGGCATCCTCTCGAATTATGGTGGTGAAAAATGAAAGGTCAATTTCTAAGTGGAATAACTTTAACACATATACTCCGGTAGACATAATTCTTGTTCCTTTGAATGATCTCTGTGTGTAAAATAGGAAAAAAAGGTGTTGGCTAGTGCAAAAAAGTTTAACCCCCAAAAAATGTTGTTTGATGCCTCAAAATGCTCCTATAAGGTTTTAAACCCTATTTTTCCAAACTGGGTCTTGCTAGTAAAAATGGTCATGTGAGTTTGTTCCTCCACTTTTTCCACTCTGGAAGCATCGAGATGGATGAAGAACAATATAATAATCCAATCCATATCAATGAGTGTAGTCTTCAAATCTCCTCACTTTCTTATTACACCTTCAAAATGGCAGGTCAACAACTAGGCTAAAACTATTTGAAACAAGGGTGTTTACAATGAAGAGTGTTGGGTTTTAGATAAACGAAATCAATTTGGAAAATGAAAATAAAAAGTAAGACAGAAACACAAGGTTAGCAAGATAGTAGGCGTCGTCATTTACTAGGAATAACGAAGGGGTGGTGAGTGGGTGACAATGGGAAACAACACATGGGGTATGCACATAAACAATGGGAGGAGGAAATAAATGGATTCATGTTTACTATAAGTCTACCCCTCCTTCATTTTCCAGAACCAAAAAATTCTAGGAACAAGAACACGAATTTCAATGAATGGAAAAAATGTGTATGGGTCACTAACACACACCTAACATCATAATCATAATACACTACCCTTGCTCTGCACTACCTTGAGACTTGAAAGCCATGTATCTTGTTACTAGAAACACTTGTTTGAGTTGAGACCACATGAGTTCTCAAGCATGTCAGTCACATGGGGTGTGAATGTTAGCACTAGTGGGGAAAATGGGTGTTGATTCAAACACTTATTGTTTGTCACTCTGTTTCCTCCTTTCCCACATCAGACATAAACCCGAGCAACATGTAGAAAACACAATGAAGACATGCGACATATGTATATAGGCGTTGGACAAACAAAGAAATTAATTAGATAATCTTCCCCTTAAAAACACCTTGAGTGTAATTAAAAGAAAATATAAAACACACACACACACACACACATGAGAAAAAGAGAAAAAAAATCCCAGTTTTTTACCTTACTAAGTGGTCATTTAATTTAATGAATCAAGTGGTGGAGGTAATGGATGCAGGTGAAGGAGAGAAAAGGGGTGAAGAGTTGATTTAGTGTTGTGGTGATAGTTGAGTCAAAAAGTGGAGGAGGTGATAGGAAAATGAAAAGAGGTTAGGGAGGGTGGGGGAGGGTGGATGGTGGAGAAGGTGGTGGAAGGATGAAGAGGTGATTCACTAAATTGACTTCCCACCCATAATCTCCAGTGCCATAACATTATACCCTATTCATAAGGAAATCCCTTTCAATCATATACTTCGTAATTTTATCATAAAAAATTTACTAAAAAGTTGGGATTGGATACTATTTAAATGAAAGGTATCTTAGAGTTCTATACCTTTGTTTTTTTGTTTTAATATTTAAATTTCAATATTTATTTTCCACATGTTGGAAATGATTTATAAAATAAAATATGTTATTTATTTATTTTTAAGAAGGAAGGACTTAGTGGAGATCTAATTCATCGAATCAAATCTCCACCCCTCCATCACTTGTTCCACCACCCTTCCTAAAATATTTTGAAATAAAGATAATACATTGTATTTTTGACATAACTTGTCACCTTGACTTTAAAATTGAATAATCCTTATTGATGTACCTTTTGATTACCTTTCTAATTCTCAAAGAGGCAACCAAAAGACTATTCATTTAATTGTCAACCTAGGGTTCGTAGGGAACATGTGAACTATCGCACACTATATATGCTAGTACAATAATTTATGCACCTGAAGTTGTACTAACTAAATGATTTTCATGATTCAATATATAGATCTACTTTACAAGTCACAAGATAATATAAATCACACCTTTAATCCAATACACACTTGCAGGAATATAAAGGCGCACCGTTTAATATATGTTGGAGGAAAGTAAATCTCACATGCAAGAAAGTAAATCACTCTTGCAAGAAAGTAGATCACACCAATATATAAAGGTGACTTACTCAAATATTAAAATGATATTGGTTTTTGTAACTAATATGCTCTTGAATGTGCAATGAAATGCATTCAATCTTTAACCATTAATTCACACTTTCTTGCAAATAAAACATAACTATAAATTAAATTATTGATAAAATAACCAACCTAAACTATTTAGGAAAATAGAGTAGTTATGATTATAGAAATAGAGTAATTGTTAATACTACAATAGAGTTGCAACAACAACCCTAACCCACGAGATGCTATAAATAATTGACGAAATCAATTAATGAGTAAATGAAGATATTATTAATAGCTAATTTGCAACAATAAATCCATAAGTCAGAGTTGCAACAATATAATTTATCAAAGTTGCAACAATACAAAAAACATAGTAAATGTAGAAATAGAAAAAAATATAAATTGCAACTATATCTATGCTATGAACACAAACGATACCTAGCTAAGGAGGGGGTCCTACCTCCTTAGACAAGCCATTGGTTAGAACAAGATGTGAATGCTCAACACACTATTTCTAGAACTGGAGGGAAAAGGAAATTATATTAGAAGAAATATGGAAAGCACAATAACTTAATAGAATGTAGGCTTCCACATTCCATAATCATAGTAATGTTATTTTTGGATATCTTTACTGTGTATATGGAATCATGATAATGTCCAATGTTTCAAGTGGACACTTCACCCATCCTTAGGGACCGCACAAAGCCTAATTATGGGTGGAGTCTCCACCCAAAACGTTGGACACTATCCTTGTTCCACATACATTGTAAATATATCCAAAAAAAACATTACTATGTGCACAATAATTTGTTCTTCTCTCTCAATTCTCAGTTTCTCCTCAGTTACTAGTTACCCCACTCTAGGAGAGAAGATGGTTTTTATACAAGATGTTTTATATCTAAATAAATCAAACATGTGCATGGAAAACTACAAGACTCAAATATTCATCTTGTTACATGTATTTTCTTAGAAAGTGGCAAAAAAAGGGGCATCAAATGACTTAATTAAGCTGTGCAATAGGTAGTGGTAGAGTCACATCCTCTTTTCTTGGTCATCCAATTACTCCTATTGTATTCATATGTGAAGCCGTTCATTGACTACCCAACTAATCCAAAAATGACATATGTATGGTTGACTATCACGTTGGCACAACATGTGCAGACTTGTAGCATTGTCACAAGAGTTACAACAATAAGAAAAATGGGGAGTGCAGTAACACAACTCTAGTAGGGGAAACCTAAGTTTCAATAGTGATATCAGGGGGTAGCATGAGTCACAATAGCATGAATCATAATAGCGAGGTCACAGCAATGATGAAAATGATCTAGAGTTGTAGAAACAATGAAGAGTTGCAACAATTATGGTTACATCTCAAAATTGCAACAACTATAATTTGCTTGAGCAAAGAGAATTGTAACACTTGTAGGGAGTTGCAATGCCTACAACGAGTTGCAAAACCTATAGGGAGTTGCAACCACGATTGAGACATCTTTGATGAGTATAAATTATGCAATTTTGTATCTTGTATGCTACTGTTAGTACAAAAAATAAACAATTTCTAGAATAATTCACAACAATAAGAATTAAAAAGGAACATAGAAGACATAGAAGTATATTTGTATCTTGAAAAAAATGTATCAATATGGATGGAAAAGATAATAATAAATAATGGAAAGTGGGAAAATGGCATATGAAAAGGTATTAGATAGGTACTAAAAATATTCCAATTTGGGCACCCATCATCTCCTCCCAATAAAACTCATTGCATGTCCTCGTTCAACCAACAATCACTCTGAATATAAGAAGGCGAGGGTCCCATGGAGGTTGCTGAGGCTATAATCAACTTATCCTACCTCATTTGCATGAAATTATCCTCCTCTTACCTAGATTTCTCTCCAACAAGACAGTTCTTCCCTTTCGGTGAACTTATAATCCTTCCTTATTCTTTGGTTGGAAGCCAGATCATCAAATAATGAAAGTTCAACCCAATCCATTTGTTCCCATAGTTCTCCATGCATTTAACGTATTTGTGAAATCCTTATAATGCCATCTTTATATTGCTAGGATTGAAGGGATATTTTATTTGGATGTCCCCCCCAACTTGCTTCCACCTTCCACTCATCCTTCCATGGTTGGTTTCTCCATTATCTCAATCTATGCCCTACAATGTGTGATGATTTCCTGTTTATTCTAGGCTATGAATTCTGCATGTTGGAAAGAGAAAGTCCACTGCTGATTAATGATAAGGACTTGCAAGTGCATTTGGTACTCTCCCATAACCCAAAAATTGATGGAAAAAATAATTTGTGCAACTTTATTGGCTTATGCCCAAGCAACATGGAGGTAGGCCACAAATCATCTCAACTGTACATCCCCCACACAACAATTGGGGTTCCAAATAGGATCATGAATAACATAACATCATTCTAATAAAGCTCACATATGAGTTTCTTTTCCTCATTGGCACGTGAATAGTAGGCCTCTAAAAATGTCGTTGGGCTTGGGATTTACAATGGTTTAGTAGTAATTCTGGATTTTATCTAAAACATTAAGAATTTTTCTTGCAAATAAATGTTGTAATGTGGAGAATGGACTCTACAACTAAGAGCTGATTCTACTAACAACCCAAGTTGTGTTTTCTTTATTTCCAAAATGTTGACCTGACTCCTTAGTTTAAACAATTTCTTCTTTTATTCTCTTGCTTCCTCCCATATATTCATGTGTATTTCACAAAATTAAGCCTAACTTTCTCTCATTCCTTTGACAATTTGGCAATTCTCCTTAATGGGAATCAATCCCTCCTCCTGTGAGGCCATTAATTCATTCCATCTATCTTATTTTCCTTTACCCACTCATTTGGGGTATTCAGTTGTGTGTCCTTATCCTCCAATGTTTTCTTCTCAATCTGAGTGGTCATATCAACCAAAGCAGTTGTGAGGTCTATTTTTTGGATGCCATTCTCTTATGTTTCTTCCCTATGGGTATGATATGTCTCTTTAGTTTTATCGTAAGGTTCTGCCTCGACAGGGAAACCTACTACCTGCAAGTCAATTGAGCTTCTTATAGGACCTCATTTCCTTAGGCTCATCCCTTAATGTTTCCCCGAACCTTCCCATTTTGCATCTCTAATATCTTTTTCCTTCTTAAAAGAGATGCATATAATGGAAAAGGACATAAGGTAATTAATTTTTAAGATTCATGAATTTGGATGTTGCAGAAATAATTTCTTCAGGAACAACAAAAGTTCTTTCTCTTCTAAATAAAATTCAAATACAACAACAAGGCCTTCCCCCAAATCTTCTCTTTCTGGTTTATGGCGTTGTAGAAAGGGTTTTTGTTCTTAGCTCCTCATTAGTTGGAGGGTTAGAAACATTTTGGTCATCTCCCATCTAACCTGTTGGTTATTGTTTGTTAGCAGGGGATTCTTATTTAGACTTCTCTACTAGTTCGTGTGGAGTAGTATAGGTTTCTCCTTGTGCTGTAACTCCTTCTCCTTCCACACCTACTTGTTATTGTGTTGCATTAGGGGTTTCTTGTTGTATTTGTTGAGTTGTAGACATAGGGGTATATCTAGTTATCTTTTTCTTGTGGTTTGGAACTTAATTTATGATCTTCATCATTCTCCTTAATCGCTTGGTAGGGGTTTACTACCTATGATCACCATATCACTATCATGAATGTCCTCATCCTTGTGTGGAGTCATAATGTTGCCTTCAGGAATTTATTATTCTATAGGCATAGGGGGGTATTCAATTTCCAACAGAGGTATATGAATGTACTCCCTAGATGTAAATATGGGAATGGTAGTAGATTCATCTTTTGGAATTGCAACACTATCATCCCTCAATGGAGTTACAACCTCTGCTTCTCCTACTGGCGGAGTTGCAACTTTTGAAATTTCAGTGGGGCTTTTAATTATCTCTTCCCATGATATGCCTTCTTGGTTCAAGGATTGTCCCACCAATAATTTTATAAGGCCATGGTTCAAATGGAATCCTCAGGTTTTCTTAATTTGTACACTAGCGATGTCATGGTCTGTAGAGTTTTGAGGAGAAAGAATGACATGTTGATAAGTATTTCATGCCTTAGATGGTCCATCATTCAAAGATGTTATAGGTACACAACTCCATGGTAGCCCTCACATGTAATATACCTCTGCATGACCAATGTTACTTTCTCCCATGGGTGTGGTAGTGACCTCCTATTGAACCTTGTTCCTTTCTTGACCAGGGCTTCTCTGGTTAGAGAAATTATTCCATGATTTTTGGTTTTGATATTATATTGAAATGCTATCTTTTTCATGTCTGTGGTAGCCCTACCACCTTAACCAAAATATATTTAGTAACCTACATGCATGTTCCTATTACCACTAACCTATTTTCCTTGAAAATTAGAGAAATATCTAGGGATACATCATCATTGTATCCTATGGACATATTCAATACAACCCCCTATTGAAATATTGCCCAAATGTGATCATAAACTTGTAAAACCATGGCTTCTATATGTTATTTATAGATAAGGAAGCCTCCCATGGTTTCCCAAGAATTAAAACTACTATTGATGTAATTAGGATGGACAGTTCAAAAGTGGGGACTTCCAATCATGGAAGGAGGGATTTCATGAAGAAGGATTATGTCATTGGTGGTGGCAATAATAATGATGCAAGTGATTTTAAATCAAGTTGTCAAGTCAAATTATGCCAATTAATGTTATCCGTTATGTGAATAGCTGGGGAAATGTACCTTTCATGAATTACCAAAAGTAGAATTTCCTTGTACCCTTGTTGCATTACCATCTCAACCCCACAAATAGCTCAAATTCACTTTTATGTTATATTTGCAGCATGAGTGTAGAGTTGCAACAATGGTGTTGGGTAGAGACACAAAATAGTATTCGACCGAAATTGTAGCAACGACATCAATCAACCATGGAAGTGTGTTACCTGTTCTAACCATTAGAATTGCAATAATGGAGTTATGGTTTTAAAGGCTCAACATTGGAGTTTCAAAGTTGCAGCCATTGTGTCCTATCACACAGTTGCAACAATGATATTGCAACGATATAGGTTCAATAATGGATTTGCAACAATGGGGTTTAGAGTTGCAACAACTGGACCATGTAATGGAGTTGCAACAATAGTAGTGTCCTCTTTTGCATATCCTAGAAGTCACCCGGCTCGCATTGGGGGGGAGATTGTTGGACATTCGGTTCAACGCTCCCTGTGTGTTTCGCGACATGGACTAACCACCTCTTGCGGATCCTAACTCTGGCGATTGTAGCGGAGACTAAGCTTGCGGGTTTTGGTCTAACAGCAATCGTGATTCCAACATTTTCTTAACATATCATGCACGAACCTAGATTGGTTTTCACATGACATGGGCTCGGGTATGCCACTCAAGGTTTTCATACATGAACTCTTTTTTTTCTTTTTATGTATTACAAGGTGGATGAATGAGTCACCCTACAGGGATTTATACTTTCTGGACAATTTCCAAATCACTATTATACCATCCATTAGTAATCTCCTCAAAAGGCCTGTTGTGACAAGGGTCAGTGATACATGTGAAGCCTATGTCCATTGTCCATCACATGAGTTCTTTCTTCAACATAGTATGCAACTTGATGGATCCATTATCATTTACTATATCAATCTCATATGATCCAAGCCATTTAATGAAAAATTGTTGGAATTAAAATCATACTGAGAAAGGGGTGAATTAGTATAATGGCCAATTTACAAAAATAAAACAATTCGAACCATATAATGCATCAAACACATAATCAAAACATGAGAATTCTAGATGTACACAAAAACCCGTAAAGGGATAAAACCACAAAAATTATTTGAATAATTATTGTAGGCACCAACTTATTGTTACATCAATTTATTGGCACAAACCAAAAGAAGACATCAATCCCTTGATTTATAGGCACCAACCTGAAGAAGTAAAAATTCCCTTGATTTACAATAACCAACTTAAAGGAGACACCAATCCCCTGATTTATAGGCACCAACTTGAAGAAGACACTAATCCCCAGATTTACATGCACCAACATGAGGAGACGCTAATCCCCTCTACTTTATGTATGATGTGTTTAGCGACATTATTCAAAATTATACTCACAACAATGACTATGATATTTAGAATTTTGTGCGTTACTTTATGCTCTATACTACAAAGATTTTCCACTGCAAAATTTTCATTACAGGACTAGTCTGTGACACAAATTAGTTTCTCTCACTTGCTACAACACAAGTTTTTAACTCCAACACTTAGTCTTATCTTAACAACATTAATTTTTACTTAATTTCATGCCACAAACTTAATTAATTCTACATTCTATTTTGGGAAAGTATGTTACACAACTACACATTTTGTTTATACTTCATCCTCAGACTTCTTTGTGCTTAGCACCATATAATTCAAACTTCGTCGTCTTGACATCAGATATTAGTTTCATTTATTCCACACTTCACCACACTAACTCTTTCATTTTGATTTATTTATAACAAGTATTCATATCTGGGCCAACACCTCATGGAGATGTAATCTAGGCAGACAAGACGCCTTGAATTCCCTTCTGGGGATAATACCATGGGATGCCCAAGAAACCATGGGAAAAGATGACGGGATTAAGAAATTTGGTGCCCCAAATGTAATACAAAAGGGGGAACATATATCTGAATGGTTTTGATGTTGACTTATCATAATCATTCAGCCCCAAGATTTGAATTTTGAAGCACCCATGACCACATGTTGTGACATTTGTCAAAACACATTGCTCCAATATTCTCCAATGTCAATCATTCTGGTAGAGGTATAATAAAATAACTCAATAGATAGATCGTCAATTGACATACTTTTCAAACTTATCAACAATTGATGGAATTTTCTTGATCATTCTAAGACACCACATACCAGAGTGATCACATATTAATAAGCATTCCCAGTACCTTGGAACTCTGATATACCAGACCACCACAAAACACTTCCCCTACATGGAACTGTGACATGCTGGAATCATGAAAAAAATACTAGATACTAGGATTCTCTTCCATATTTGTAATATTATGCTATTACACGACCCAATATAGTATCCACATGACCCTAAAGGTTAAGCCCTAGGCTCCTTGTGACCATGGCTCACAACTACAACCTATCAGCCTTTTATCCAAAAGAAATAACACATGAAAACCTTACCGAGCTTGGTCTTGGTACGAGCCCTTAGACCTCTAGGTCTGTCGCATCAAACCTTCATGGAAAAATCATTGCCTTCCATATGTCATTTTCTAACATTGCCACGTGTCACTTTCCAAAGCCCTATTAGTTAACTAAAAGCTTCATTTTTTCCTGATACATATCACTCAATACTGCAACCATGTCATCAAATCTCCCATTTGTCATCCATGTGGGAGGTCCACATCATATCCTTGTCATGTCATCTTTCTGCCATCATACCATATATCATCGTATCCTTTTCTAAATCACTTTATCAATAAAGCATTTGGTGCCTAGCACCATGGTATGTGACCCACCATTGCTGTGTCACACAAGATATATGCTCACATCATACTGGGTGCTCAATTAATAAAGCATCTAGTGCCAAATTTACTTAACATCACCAAATGCATCTTTAATAAATATAATCCCGATTTAATAAAAGATTAACGGACAATATTAATAAAATAATTTTAAGGAAAAATTGTTTGATTTCCATTTTAAGTTTTCTCCCAGTTGTTACATACTAGCATCACCATATCCTTTTGAACACTTACACATACACTCAGTATAGTCATATCTGGTGCCAATATTGATTCAGATATTTTCACTTCAATGCATACAAAATTGCATATAAAAGGGCATGTAACCATAAGATGCATACCAACAGTTTCCAACTTATTTGATCACTCCTTTAGACCTTAGTGATGTTCAAATTAGGTCTGGAAGAATACTTGAAAAGAGGAAACCTTCTGTAATCATACAAGAACAAGAAAATTCTGAGGAAGATTCTCTACGGGTAAATAAAAGTCTTGAAGAGAACACAACTTTCCAAGACTCAAACATTGAAAAATCAAAACCAAAAGAACCAATAATTTCAACTCTTATATTAGAGCAACCATCAACATCTACTTCTACACCTCCCTTTCCAGAAAGATTACAAATTGATAGGGGTATAGAAAAACAAATTATGGTGCCTAATTATGATTTGCTAGATGAGCTGAGAAATGTTTGTATCAAGATCCCATTATTACAAGCCATCAAGGAAATTCCAATCTTAGCAAAAACAATAAAAGAGTTGAGCATGAAGAAAACCGGAAAAAGAATAAGAGAGATAAGGATAACATACTATGAGTGCCTAACATGAGGTTGAGTGCAAAAAATCATGAATTATTAAGCATTTTTATAAGGATTTTATCATAAAGACTTGGAGGAGACAACAAGGAGAAATTATAGGAGGATTTTCCACCCTCCTTAACTCTCGAAGGCAGCCAAAGGATCCTAAGGATTCTCTCCAAAAATTTGAATTCCAGAGGCAGCCAAGAAACTCAAGGAGGATTGCACTCAATCTTTGTTTACTTGGAGACAAGTGGACTCAATCACTATTTTCTAGGGAGCTGTTGGTAGATGCCCTGTAGAATAAATAGAGCAAAACTAGAGGTAGGAAGGTCAGTTGGGTAATTCCAGGATTCAACTGAGATGACTAGGTCTTCAATAACTCCTTCTGGTTTGATTGTAGAATGGTCAGCTAACTCTAGAATGGTTGGTGTATCTCTGATTACGTTCTTCAGCTGTAACAATTGTGAAGTTTCAAGGGTCATAATTAATCATTTAAAGTATTGAGTGTGGAATAAATTTCTGAAGATTTCTATATTCAATATTTCTATACCTGAAGGGCTTTTGTACAAAGTTTCAAGTTAGCAGGCCGGATCAACTTAATAAAGCATCATGTTTCAGGATTCATGTGTTGGGCCAACTTAAGTGAAGTAATTTCTACTATTATTTGTTAAATCTCCTTACGTTTTCCATTCATACATAAATGTGTTCCAAATTTAAATGTGAAATTAGGAAGTTATGAATTCTTAAATTGAGAAAATTAAACCAATGCCACAACATCTACCCATGTTTTGAAAGTTCAAACTGGCAAATTAATACCGCTATTCGAACTCAGGATTGCAAATATATATGTGCGCCTTATTTGAATTTAGATGATGAAAACTAAACCTATAAAAACTATGACATACCCTTAACCATACTAAAAATGACTTTCAGACATATTTAAGACCATGATTAAAAACAGAGTTGTCATACAATGTTTTGAAAAAAAAATTGGGGTGATAACAGAAGCACTCATTAAGAAAGATCCATCATAATAATGGGAGATAAGATGCATCTCATAACATTTTTTAGAGGAAGGTTCAGAAGCTGAAATTTTTATGTGGCGAAGCCGAAATCCCGAGGAAGCTCTTGTAAAAATTTCAGATCAAGGTGCACAATATTTTTGAAGATATGAACATAATAAGGGACTATACTATTAATATAGGGACTTAACATGCCCCACTCCTTCAAAAAAGTGTTGTCCTCAACGCTTGAGTAGCTTTGGGTGCTTCTGTATAAAATTCTCATCCTCCCATGTAGAATCTTCTGTGGGTAAGTTCTTCCACTTGATGAGATACTCTGAAATTGATCAATTTAGTTCATAAAATTTTGAAAATTATGCACTATCACCTATAGCCATTTTGTTTATATCTCATGATTCGTGCATCAAAACTATCTGATTTTTGAGAAAATGGTTAATGAAGTTTGCTGTTAGTTATATCACATTTTTCTGCAACTTCATATACATATAGTTGAATGCCAGGATACTGAATCTTCCTTTTCCCTTGACAGAGATCTTACTATCAGTTCCTGTTGTTACTTCAGATTTAACATTTTCATCTAGATTGGAAAACATTGCTATGTTTCCAGTCATGTGGTTGCTACAACCTGAGACTAAGAACCATACATCGTCTTGTCTATCTTGTGCTACATTACATGTTAATAGCACATTACTCTGGTTATTATTTTATTTTGCAAAATTAGCATTTTGCCTATTATTCATGTCATTTTTCTTTTTCCTACATTCATTGGCATAGTGCCCATATTTATTGCAATAATGACATGGACTTGGATCTGCCTTTCCTTGATTTACTGCGATATCCCGAGCTCTTTCCTCTTTCCATTCTTCTTCCCCTAGACTCTACACTCAAAGCATTACCCGATGTCTCACCGGAGCTTTTCCGTCGCATTTCCTCACTAAGGATAGCACCAACAACATCATCAAACTTTAAAGTACTAGATCCAGAGACAGAGTTACTAATGGCCATAACTAAACCATTCCAGCTTTTTGGCAATGAGCACAAGAATAACAGAGCTCTAACTTCATCATCAAATTGTACCCCTACAGAACTTAATTGACTGGTAACTGTATTAAATTCATTTAAATGGTTTGCAACAGATCCACCTTCCGACATCTTCATATTAAATAGTCGTTTCATAAGAAATACCTTGTTTGAGGCCGAGGGTTTTTCATATAGTTTCGCCAACGTCTGCATCAAACCATCTGATATGGAATTTTATTTTATTTTGTTTTTTTACTAGGTTTGGTCTAGCTTTTTTATTGGATGGAAGAAGAATGATCCATCCATAATGGGATGCTTATTGGATGGAAGAAGACCGATCCACCCATAATGGGATGCTTATTGGATGGAAGAAGACCGATCCACCCATAATGGGATGCTTATCATCAGGATTGTGCGAGGCTTAGTGCCTTGATGCCCCTTTCTAAAGTTTAATTTCCCCAAAGTGACTTCCATCCTCAACCCCTCCTTGTGAGGTTGTAACCTGTTACCTAGTAGGGACTAAACCCCACTCAAAGCAACTCGTCTACACCTCATGGGTTATATGAAATATATCAGCAAGGCTCAACAACTCGAGATGATTTATACAAAGTCACGATATATTTACAATATCCTACCAAACACCCCACGTCTGCAAACTTACAAAGAATTTCCAGGCGCGTTGAACTCTGCAGACGGTTTAATTGGGTCATTGACCCAAAGTTACCCAGGTAGCAGCAGTCAAAACACCGGTTATATCTATGATTCTACCCAGAACATACCACAACTCGGTTTTCAAAGTCATCATATGCCTCAACAAATTTGACGAGTAGGCCGTTGTTGTATCACCATGGAGGATCCTATCCTCTGGCTTAGGGGACCCAGTATGCAGATAGACATACTAACAGAAGAGCTCCCCCCCAACAGCCAGGTGCAAACAAGGGAACGCGTTATGCTCAGTCCCCAGCACAAGACCCGCCTATGTAGAACAATGCATAGGTGAAATTTGTACATCCTTCCCAAAACCAACCACGCCAACCATATAACCAGGAGAACTACCCTCCTAACGTGGTTAAGAAGAAATGAAAAAAACAAGCCCAAAGGGAATCCTGGATAAGGGGGAAACAACCAACAATGCCCTCCACGATCTCAGGCTGGAGGCAACTCCAATCGAAGTCAAAAACATACACCTAATGATAACAAAAGGGACAGTGGTTATAACTTATGATGTGGAAACACAAGGCATAATGTGGCAAAATGAAGCAAGACCTAGTTGAAATCAAGGCAAATCATAAAGTACCATCTCCTAGCACACATCATCTACAACATAGAGCACAAAAGCCAATATACCATGGTAGAATCATCTAAAATAACTCTGGTATGTATTTGACGGTAGAAACCTTTCCATCATCTCCTGAAGTATCTCGATAGTCATCTGTTTCAGAATTCACTCCTGAGTCTCCCAAAGTTCAGTCTTTAATTCAGAAATTAGAAGGAATATATATTTCTGTTGAAAATACTGTTAACCCATAAGCTTTTGAGGAAAGTGTTACTTCTCTATTTAGAGAAAAAGGGATTTTCATGAAGGGCCTCTAAAATTTCCTCATCCATGAACTCATCATCTTCGTAACAATTCTCCAAATATTCAATAAAACTCACACAGTGTTTACAACAGTCTTTGACCAGAAATAAGGAGGGATGGCGCTATTGCCCTCAACCTACTAATGCTAAACTAACATTTTTTTAATAATTTATTTTGGAAATTTTACTTTGATGGATCAAAATCAAGTGATGGTGCAAGAGCTTGTTGCATGCTAATTAATCCAGAAGGAGAAAAGACAATGTTGGCATACCATGATTTTTTGGCACTATGGGCATATCGAACCTCTGCAAAAACTGCTACGAGGTTCACTCCTTTCCAAATTGTCTATGGTTTAGAAGCTGTGTTAAACAATCCCTCTCAACAAGATAGGGATTATCCTTCACCCCAATCCTGCCTCTATGGTATTCGAATTTGCTCCTAGTGAGCGCCTTCGTCAGAATATCTGTATCCTGATCCTCCGTAGGAATGTACTGAAGCAACATGATCTTCCGCTGCACACAATCTTTGATATGATGATAAAGACTTGTGTGTGAGGTTAACTCAAATCCCTGCTAAATGCATGGTCATGGATGTGGTGGTGGCAGATGTGCCACCCAAGTATGGCATGCTACTATCAAGATCATGGGGAGACAAGATGGAGGGTACAATGCAAATGGATGGCTCATATGCCACAATCCCAATCTTTGGACAACTTAGAAAACTGTATAGAGAGACACAGATGAAATTCCTAGTCAGTAGCCCCGAGAAACCAAAAAACTCACCTGTTTATTCTGTGCACACAGACCTGGACTCCTTCGTCTTTTGTAATGATGAATCCTTAGAAGGATCAGAGTCCCAAAAAAGAGATACAAATGGAGAGGCAGAAGCTATGGATTTTAACATAATGGCTGCTCTGGATTTAGAGGACAACGAAGAAGAAAACCGCAATGAAACCTGTAGGATATGCGGTGGAGACCTAACTCCGAGTGAACAAGAAAAGGGAAAATCAACTCTAGTCTACAAACTAAAGGCATATTTTGAAAGTAGACTAGACAGGATTTCCAACGAGCCATCCTGAGCCCAATTTGGATACTAGGAAGGCACTCAAAATCAGGCTGCAACATGGATGGCGCGTTTGACAAAAGGGATGGCGCGTTTGACAATTTTTTGATTTTTTCTGAGTTTTTTTTGCAAATTGACTTTTATCTTGGGGAATCATGCTTTTACCTCTTTAAATAAATAATGTAAATGTAATTATGGTGTTTTTACTATTACCTAGGGTAAATACATTAGGTAAATGAACTCAATGAGGTGTAATGAATCAGTCCACAAAAGTTAGGGATGAGTCACTCAGACCTCCCTACACTTCATCTTTCAACTCAGTTTTTAGTGGAACTGCTCTTCCTCTCATGGATTCGACCCCTGAGGCTGGGAGGAGTTTGTTTGAGGCCTATATCATGTAATTTTTTGATCATTTCACAGGTTGAAATTAGTTGGATGTTGGTGTATTTAGGCCATAACTGATAGGATTTCTTGATGTATGAGTTAAAGCTAGTAGGCTTGATCCTTGTGATGGATATTTGAGGTCATATTAACCATGATATTTGGAGGGACATCCTTGTTTTTGGGCACATATATTGAACTGAACATTAAATCTTGCTTGAGCACGGGGGTAGCTAATGCATGCTCATATCACACGGTTAAGTTGAGTACCTGACATGAGAACCTGTTCCATTTATTTAAAGGGGAAATACATTCATATATAGAGGAATTTGTGCACTCTATATGTTATTATGTGACAAAGAACTTGTTCCATACGTCATAACAAGTAATATGTCAAGGATATGTGCTAACAAAGATTTCTTTGGAGATTGGTTGATGGTGGCAAACAATATAAAGGCTTGTGTGAATTTTTTGGAATAATAAACCTTGTTAGGTCTCTGTAGTTTGAAAGATTGGCAAGAATAAACGCTGCAGAGCCAACATCAAAACCACTTTGGAATCTTAGGATCTAGCCGTCCTAGATTCAGAGAGGGATCTCTCTATATAAGTGTTTTCAAAGAAGTATTAGGTCATAATCAGTATTTAAAGCCACTAAAGCTGACAGATCAACAAGGAAAGCCTCCAAATGCCACATCATTGAGGCAATTACTCCCCAAAATTCCACCTACAAGCCTTTTTACCTAAAAATAATACACAGTAAATGCACAGTCAGAGATATTTTGTCAAAGACAGCTCAGAATTAATTGCCAACCTACCAAAAGCCTCCAAAGTCAACAAAAGTGACTAAAGTTGATATAACTTAATGCATAATTCAATTAACAGAGTTAAAAACATCAGAATACTTCTCCTTTTGGCCCTACAAAGGCCAAGAAGCACTTACTATGTATTAATTGAACAGATAGACCTTTCTTTCACTCCACCTCCTCATTATTCTATTGTGACAATGTATCATTGACAATGATATTTTTAATTGTAGCATATGAGAAGTTATAGTTTGCAGGCCTATAATAAAGTGAGAGTGGACAACACCAGTGGAAAAAATGACATTCTCTTAATGACAATAACAATGACCTTATGGATGGTAGTGCAACAAATATAACAATGTATATTGGTGACAATCAACAACAGATGCAACAACGAACAATGGTAGCAATGGAAAACAATGATGGTAGCAGTAGTAGTGATGGAAAACAACAAAAATAGTGGAAAAAAATGGAAGTGAGGTACAACAGAGAGGCCTGCAACTTGATTTTCCATCCTCCCTAGGTGTACCAGTGATGAAAATTATCCAAGAGTTACAAGTTGAAACAAATGACATTAAAAGAAGGATAAATCAAACTATTCACTTGCAACAAACAAGGGAAGACGTTTATATCAAGTCTCTAGTCATTCAGGATAAGATCAAGAAATTTTTTGATAAAAAGAGTAAAGAGGATGATCAAATGATATGTGGGAACCTCTTGACAGAACACAAGAGTTCCTCCAATCGGGACAATAGTGCCTAGTGATAGCTGCTCTTCTCCAAATGCACCAGTGCTAGAAATATTATTTTTCCCCTCATGCATCTCCTGAATCATGCATGGGACTCTATATGTTAAGAGCTCAATATTATCTTGCAAAGATGCAAGAGTTCTACCAACATTAACCTCAGAGGTTTTACCAGGATTCTTCGAATTGTTCGAAGGAGTGTATGGTGTAATGGAAGAAGTAGAATTATACTTCGAAGAAGCCTTCGTTGTACTGTTAGAATTATGGGCCACTGTCCCAATGACGCTATCAACATGAGGCGTATCAGTGGATTTGGATATCAATTTTGATAAAGTATTATTTATCTACTTTGATAGAATTACCCAATAAAGTACTTCTAAAGAATTATAGATAGTTGTTTTTAGTTAGTGCTTAAAGTTTATTATATATGGAGACCTACTAAAGTATATAAAATATATTTTCATATCTCTGCTGACAGAACTCCATGTTCGAGATTGATAAAGCAGTACTCGGCGACCTGTGAGTGGTGGTATGAGATCATCCTAAGTGGAAATGAATATCTTTATCAAACGCTTCCTTCTTAACAACCATATTTGCTTCATCATCAAAGGCCTCAACAACTTCTGGTGCTGTATTCGTGGCTTCGACTGTGTTTGTATTTTCACATTTTTCTTTAAAATCTGGGAATAAAACATTTTGATGCTTATATGCATATGTATTTTCATGGTTGATTTCAGAGTCTCTACTTCTAGGTATTTCAATACTAGAGCTTTCATGTGAGCTGGTTTCCAACTGTCGCTACTGGGCAAAAGTTCAAAGAGATAGGAGAATTTCATAAGGTTTCAATCCAAATACAAGAACTAGAATTACAAACAGATTTATTTGCCCTACCACTCAAGGAAATGGATATAGTGTGTTATTTTCAGTTTTTGCATCCTTCCACTAGTGATTAAATAGACTCTTATCATGTTTTGTTAGGGTCCCATTGTCAATTTTTGTCATTCCATTAGGTCATCATGCAAAAAATTGGTCACTGGATGTAGATCTAGGTCTGATCTCACTCCTTACAAAATTTTACCACTTGTTGGCTCAAGGAAATGTTCAATAAATACAAAATGGAAGATTGCGAACCCATCCTTACTCCGATGGTAACATGTTGCAAAATGAGCATAGACGACTCATCTAAGGATGTCCAGGCTTCCCAAAGGTACACTTGCGCAGTTAGATCAGTGCAAGGGATGTACTTTGGGAAAATTTGTGAAAGCCACCTTTCATGAGAAGGATAGTCGCGCCATGACGATCCTTGAGAAAAATCACACAGACGTGTGTGGACCTTTCTCAGTAGCTTCAACAGCAAAGCACAAGTATTATGTGATATTTGTTGATGATTTTTCTCGTAAGTGCTGGATCTTCTTCATGCAGAAGAAGAGTGAGACATTCTCTAAGTTCTATGAGTTTAAGGCATTGGTGGAGAAAGAATCGGGGAAGCAGGTGAAGGCTCTTAGGAGAGATAATGGTGGTGAATTCATCTTTGGCGAATTTAAAGACTTTTGCAGTGCAGAAGGAATTCGAAGAGAGCTCATAGTGCCTCATAACCCATAGCAGAATGGGGTCGCGGAGCAAAAGAACGGAACAATCGTGGGTGCTGCAAATACCACTGGGTATTCACCATATCAATTGGTATTTGGAAAAGAACCCATCTTTCCAATAGAATTTGAAATTCAGACATTAAGAACAACCCAACAGGTGGGTTTAGATTTAAATGAAGCCCAGGTCAGAATATTATAAAAAATCAATGAGTTAGATGAAATTAGGCTCTCATCTCTTCAACACACTGCATTAATTCAACAACAGAGAGAAAAATGGCACGACACCCTCATTAAACAGGAAATCTTCCACGAAGGAGATTGGGCACTCCTATATGACTCGAGGTTTCAGGATTTCCCAGGGAAACTCCAGACACGATGGCTTGGACCCTGTGAGATACAAAATGTGCATGATAAATCCTGTGTGTGATTTTGTGTCTTCTTGGTCGAATTATATGAGGAAACTATCTCAACGTCACTATGCATTTGTTGTTTGACTCTGTGCGGGAATACCCTGCGTGTTTGTGCAGTTGTTGATTTTCTCTATAATCATGTATAGTGTGAATCTCTGTGCATGAAGTTAAAAGTGAAAACCTGTTGAGGAATCATGGTGGTGGGATTCAAATTCCAGGGAAGGCTCTGTAGCTGAGTGCGCAGAGACCTTGGAAGAGTCTGCAGCTTAATGCGCAGACCACCTGCAACTGTGTGCGCAGGTCGAAGAGTTGATTTTAATCAAAGATACATCATAATAAAGAAGTTTTTTTGGGATGATATTATGTGTGCTTATGTGTTTTTGTACCTATTTTATTAATATATGTTATTTCAAGGTAGTTAATGTAGGTTTTAACCCTGAACAGAAATTATCTACACACGAATCTTATAACAGAAAATAAACAATAGCGAGAGAATAAAACATAAAACAGATAAACACAGAGATTTTCCCCTGGATCCCAAATCGGGACGACCAGCTTGATTTTTCATTATATTCCTTTTAGTGTTACAATACATATATATAGATGCCGGAGCATACATAAACCCCAATCCATTAACCCTGGATTAGAACATAACCGTAGTTCCCTTGACCGGATCTACAAAAATACCAGGGGCTGAAAACCATCGAACCCCGAAACCATGTGCAAAACCATGCACAAAACCGTTTAACTGGGATCACTAAACTCAGAAATTAAGGACTGGGGTATTTTCAAGGTGGTGCTACCACTCGGGACCTCCTGCATGGGGAAGAAGTTTACATAGAAATTAAATTATATGGATTCATTTGGGGTATCAGAAAATTTATTGTATAGACTTAAAAAGGCTCTATATGGTCTCAAACAAGCTCCAAGGGCATCAGAAGAAAAGACACAAACAAGTTGATAACGGAGTTCACCCAGTGTGGGTTATGTCTCTGGGCCCTACTTAATGTGGGGATGCCTCTTTCATTATTCTTTAGTGAAATCAAATTACATACATGTAAAAAAGGCACCTTATACCTCCACTTCTGGGGATGTCTTGAAAATTCATACCTATGCAAAAAAAAAATGGAATGCACCATTGAATTCCTCACGAAAATTTGAGTCAGACGATTGTAAACTCGACCACTTTCTGCTTCGGTCAAAATCTGGACCCTCGAGAATCTCAAAGATTCCTTCCTGCGGGTTGACTAAAATTTGGTTGCTTAGACGAAGAATCTGATCACACCATCATGTTCCTGGTGGAATTCTGGTTTAGATGGGTATAAAATTGGCATATTTCTGACACTGTGAAAAATAGGAATTAAGGGAATATTTCAAATTCTTGGCATATTCCCCTGCATTAAGGTTCCATTCCTCAGTTTCCGTGCCCATTCTGGGTTCCACCTTTGCATTGGGTTCCATGTTCAGCCTCCTCTGTTCCTTGGTAAAATGAAATTTTGGGTTTATATAAAAAAGTGGGCGTTGATTTAAAAGAGAGGCCCATTGGGCCATTGAAAACTTGTTCGCCTGTTTCGAGGCTCGCCTGGGGTCAAACCCCGTGGGCTTCCCACTTGGTAACAATTCATTGTGTTATTGTTTGAGTATTTTATTTTTGAATTGAATGGGGCCACCGTATTGAGCGGGGTGGCCATGAGCTGACATAGGTTCAAACCCCTACGACCCATTATTTTTTATACGTATGGGTGAGGGATGTTGGGTGGGTCGCCCCCAATATATATATATATATATATATATATATATATATATATATATATATATATATATATATATATATATATATATATAGACAAGTGGGGTGGGCGGGTTAGTCAGCTAGGAATTCCCCCATTTTTTTAATTATTTTTTTATTTATTTTATAACAAATTGGTAAAAAAAGTCCGACTATATTTTTGGGGTCACTGTTTTTTTTTTTTTTAAATAGGTGACAATTTCGCTAGTTTCGGCTGCCAGAAACCGTCGCCGCAAAGAGCCAAATTGTTACCTCGTTAGTGGCAGCCAAGTTGACCAAAACTTTGACTTTCCATAACTTTTATATATGATGTCGGATTGGTTTCGTTTGCGCTGTTAGAAATCTTGCAACAAGCTATTCGATATGACCCTAGTTTCACTAAATTACAAATTTTATTTTTATTTTTGAGCCTTTCCTCAGCCCTCTTTGATCTTTGAATGTTTCTAGATCCACCTAGATCATTCCTCCCCACTGAGGAGCTTTTGGTCCTCCAAAAACATGAACACAATATGCAATCTATTGTACTCCCTCGTCTGCACAAAAAGTGCTCTAACATGCCACACTTCCCTCTCCTTCACCATTGTACTTTAGAGCCATAAATGATGAACCAACACCTGCATTATATACAAACTTGCAGTACATTTTTTCAAAAGAAATGTTCTTAATACAAGTCCAATGATGACCCAAATAACCCCATACTTTCCAAGAGTTTATAACACACTCTTTGGTCAATTTTACATCAAAATCACAATAGAAACCAATACCCAAGCTATCAAAAAAAGTCCAAAAAACATCATCGTGTTGTATTCATAAGTGATGGAAAACACTTCATCACTTTTACAATAATTTCACAATAGGTGATTTACAAAATGTGGCCACGAAAAGCTACTATAACTAATAAAACCATCTCTCACTCAACAAAATTAATGGGTCATCTCCCTGTGGCTGATTCACTTGTTGAAAATCTTCACGAGCTGGTTCCTTCATAGGTGATTTTTGGGCATGGAGTATCTGACATGTGGCTCTCTGATGTCCATCCTTGTTTCAATGACTGCAATGATTCTTTCTCCTCCAAACTTTCTGGACTATCTTGGAATGCTTGTTCATGTTGTGCTTTTGATGAAGAGAACTTCCTGTGGAATCCTCACTATCACTAGAATGTGGTGAGGTTCTCCCATCATCCAATTTTGGTTGGTAACTATTTTTATTAGAGAATTCTATAACCTATTTTTTGACATAACGAGACAATTCCTCTACTTTGATGGGGTTCACAATACCTTGGCCATTAATGTCAAGGCCCTTTCCTTGATACCCCATTTTATTCAAAAATATTGATCCAATTCCTGTAGTATGTTCTAAAAAGCAACAAAATCATCATCATAAAAAGAACATGAATTTGAAGAATCAATTTTTACCTCATGCTTGTTATGCTGCAACTTTTCCAAGACCTCCTCCTTGGCTTGTAATTGATGTTGTAACCTTTGTTTCTCCTCCTATGCTTCTTGTAGAGTCTCCTTAGTTAAAAATTTTCCGCATGAATTCTTTGGTTGATCTGTTTGATTTCTTAGATCCATGTAGCATTTTGTGCCCTCTTCATTTTTGGCACAACTTCTGCTGAAATATTTTCCTCATCGCCTGAATCAAAACCCAAGTCGATAGGTCCATCTTCTGCAAATATTGCAACTGTGATCTTCTCATCATCCTATGATTCATATTCTTGTTCTTGTTGCACAGTTTCAACTGTCTTCTTCTTCTCCTTCATTCCATTCTTCTTTGGCCTCAATTCCCAATGCAGTTTCCAACATTCTCCTCATCATTCCTTTCTTTCTCATAATGAGTACAAGAGGGATTTTTATCCTTTCTCTTAGCTGTTGTTGTCCTCTTTGGTCGGTAATTTTTCTCATGCTTCCCCCTTATTTCAATATGTACAACCTTAACACTAACTTTATCAAGAGTTTTAGGTTCAAATAATAACAATAAATGACACAAATAACTATGCAAAGAGAAAATATATTTCATCAACAGCTCAGGAGAGTTTAGTGAAACATTCAATGTTAATGCCTGTTTTGTAAATTCCTCTGTACAATTTTGAACATTTTGATCTTTTTCTTTTATTCAAATGTTTCCATTCCATCATGGCCTTGTGTCTATAACCTAATGGTTAAGACTGTCCCCTTAAAGCAGAAGCGAACTCAGACCAAGGTGAAAGAAGTTTACAACTACTCTTACCATCTTTCTACAACTTGCCTTCCCACTAGAAGATAGCAGTTCCACTCAATCAAAGGGATGCTAGATAAATATTGGCTTCATCCTCTTTTATTCATTATATGAAATGATATACTTCAACCTGTTTGATATAGTTATGTAGATTTTCTGCATTATATTCTTCACTAAACACAAACAAATCAAACTTGACATCTAGCTTGAAAAAGGGATTTTTATGAGTTTTTCTACCTCTAGAATGATGAGAAGAGGAAGAAGAAAAAATTTCACTGGAAGATGGAGAGTGAAGTTCAGGAGGCCCTTCTCCTCCTCCTTCATGCTTCACTGAGGCATGATGATCTGATCCTTCCTTTTTCTTTGGTTTTGCTATTGTCTTCTGATACTCTGCAAACAATTTTCCACCTTTTCTGCCATGGCGTAGAAGGCCTTAAGATAATTTCGCTCTTCCTCCAACCGAGCATCTTCATCTGCCATATTCATCCTTCATGCTACACACCCCACTTCTAGATCAAAGGACTTGATTTTTCCTTCACCTCTTTAGAGCTCTACCCTAGTTATCATACACTTGAAATTTACATCAACATAAGACCCACATTGATACCAAACTTGATCCATATCTTTTCAATTCAAAGATGCATACATAATTGCATTTAAAAGGGAATGTAACCATAGAATGCATACATATGAAAGAAGCAGAAAATAAAGACAACCACGAGAAGTAAAGACACAAACAAGTTGATAATGGAGTTCACCCAGTGTGGGTAATCTTTCCGGGAAATGCTCCATGTGGGGAGGCCTCTTTCATTAATCTTCAGTGAAATCAAATTACATGCATGTACATAAGACACCTTATACCTCCACTTCCAGGGATGGCCTGAAAATTCACACCTATACTGAATAAATGGACAACACAGTTGAATTCCTGGCAAAAAATCGAGTGAGATTACTATAAACTCGACCCCTTTCTGCTTCGGTAAAAATATGGACCCGCGGGAATCTTAAATATTCCCCATTCTTTCCCGCAAGTAGACTAGAATTCAACTACCCAGGTGAAGAATATGATCACACCATTGCGTTCCTAGTGAAATTTTGGTTCAAATGAGTATAAAATTGGCATATTTGTGAATTTTTTTTGGCATTAAGGGAATCTTTCAGATTCTTGGCACATTCGCCTGCGTCAGGGTTCTTCTCCTCGATTTCTGTGCCATATATGGGTTCCACCTCCACATTGGGTTTCATGCTCAACCTCCTCTGTTCCTTGGGTGAATGAAATTTCAGGTTTATACAAAAAAGTGGGCGTTGATTTCAAAGAGAGGCCCGTTGGGCTGTTGGAAACTTGTCTGCCTGTTTCGGGGCCCTCCCAGGGTCAAACCCCGTGAGCTTCACACTTGGTCACGGTTCGTTGTGTTATGGTTTGAGTATTTTTTTTTTTTGAATTGAATTGGGTTGCTGCATTAGGTGGGCTAGCCACTAACCGATGTGGGTTCAAACCTTGCCAACCCATTGTTTTTTATATGTATGGGTGTGGGCCGTTGGGCGATGGGTCCACCAATGGTGGCCCGCCACCAATACATACATACATACATACATACATACATACATACATACATACATACATACATACATACATACATACATACATACATACATATATATATATATATATATATATATATATATATATATATATATAGAGAATGGTGGGGTGGGAGGGTTCACTGGGCTTGACTTGCCACTGTTTTTTTTAATTAATTTTTTCAATTATATAACAAATTGGTAAAAAAAAATCAACCAAATTTTTGGGGTCACCAGTTTTTTTTTAAGTAGGCGACAATTTTGCCAGTTCCGAACACCAGAAATCGTCACTGCAAAGAACCAAATTGTTACCTTGTTAGTAGCTGCCAAATTTAGAGTCTCTGCCATATTTAGCTTGGCTCCAAATTTATTTGGCCCTTTGCTAACTTTAGCCAATGGGCTAAGTTGACCAAAACTTTGACTTGCCATAAATTTCACATAATTTGTCAGATTGAGGTGCCGTTGAAAATATTGTGACGAGATCTTAGATATTTCCATAGTTTGATTTCAATCCAACAAACTTGATTTTTGAGCCTTTCTTAAGAACTATTTTATCTCTAAGTGTTTCTGGAGCCACCTGGATCATTCCACCCATGTTGGGTTTGTGTTATATTCTTTCCATGACTAGTCACGCGGGGGGGGGTAATTTCGTACGTTGTTCTGGGTGCAACATATGGGGGATCCGGGGAAGTGCCCCGAAATTTTTTTTTGGTCCTTATTTTCTAGTAGGCAGATCCACCCATGGTTTTGTGCATGGGTTTGAACATGGTTTTGGGGAATGATGGTTTTCAGCCCCTGGTATTTTGTAGATCCGGTCAAGGGAACTACAGTTATGTTCTAATCCAGGGTTAATGTATTGGGGTTTATGTATGCTTCGACATGTATATATATGTGTTGTAACACTAAAAGGAATATAGTGAAAAATCAAGCTAGTTGTCTCGATTTGGGATCCAGGGGAAAATCTCTGTGTTTATCTGTTTTGTTTTATGCTCTTGCTATTGTTTATTTTATGTTTTAAAGATTCATTCGTAGATAATTTCTGTACAGGGTTAAACCTACATTTGGTATCAGAGCAGTTTCGACTTCAAAGGGATGCCTTCGCTGTTAAGGGGCTTTTTGCTTAGGCCTGAGGTAGACCCTGTTTAGTGGGAGATCTGCGGGATCGATTCTTGCTGTGAAAGAAGAAGGCAAGCGACGGGAAGATAGAGATCGATAAATTTAATGGTTAGAGTTTTGAGTTGTGGAAGCTCAAGATGGAGGATTTGCTAGTGGATAAATATCAGTGGATAGCCGTAGATCCAGGTACTAAAACAACGACAATGTCAGATGAAGACTAGAAGAAGCTGGATCGGAAGGCCAAGAGCACAATACGGTTATGTGTCTCAGATTTAGTATTGTTGAATGTATCTTGGGAAGCTATGGCGAAGAACTTGTGGGACAAGCTAGGGAATTTGTACCAATCTAAGTCTCTGGTGAATAAATTGTTCCTACGGAAAAAGCTGTATAACCTGAGGATGAAGGATGGAGAATCGGTGACAGAGCATCTGAACACCTTCAATACTATGGTAAGTCAGCTGTCATCTGTTGATATTAAAATCTCAGATGAAGACAAGTTTATCAGTTTGTTGTGTTCTCTGCCAGATTCATGGGACAGTCTGGTTATTGCAACAGGTAGAAATACAACTACCTTGAATTTTGATGACATTGTCTCAGCCTTGCTGTTGGAGGAAATGAGAGGAGAAATATGGAGGGTCAGAATGGAGATGCCTTATATATATGAGGAAGGTCCCATAACAGAAACAAGAATAAGGTTTCGAGTGGGAGATCTAAATCTCCTGGAAAGTTTGTAAAGGTGTGCTGGAAATGCAGAAATGAAGGGCACTACAAAAAGGACTACAGATCTAAAGCTCCTGAGAAAGGAAAGGGATCTGATGATGCTCCTTCTGATGAAGCAAAAACCACCTCGGATTAAGGTGGGGATGTGTATTTGGCTTCTTCTACAAATACACATGTAGATCATGAGTCATGATTGATTGACTTAGGTGCATCCTTTCACTTCAATCCCCATAGGGAGTGGTTCTGCGAGTATGAGAAATATGATGGCGGTGATGTCTTCTTAGGTGATGATAGGAAGGCCAGAATCGTCGGACGTGGAAAAGTCAAGCTGAAGCTGCAAGGTGGAAGGATTAGAACACTTCCTAGTGTTTTGCACATTCCTGGATTGGACATAAATATGATTTATGTAAGCAAGATGGATGATGCATGTGTAAAAACAGTGTTCAAGAAAGATGCCTGTAAGATGGTTCGGGGAGCACTGGTATTAATGCGGGGAGTTCAGATTGGAACTCTGTACAAGCTTCAGGGCAGCAATGTTATTGATGGGTGCAATAGTTCTGTGGTTCCTGAAGGTGGAGCAGAAAGCCTAGTGGTCTCTGGAGAAAAGACCATGCTATGGCATCAAAGGCTTGGACATATTGGAGAGAAGGGCCTTCGGATACTACATGGAAATGGTATGGTAGAAGGTTGTTGGCAATATGATGCAATGTGTTGTCCTTGATGGCAACCTACTTGATGAATTTGTCCTTAATGGAAACCTACTTGATGAGTTACGTTTTGATATCAACCTATTTGTTAAAGATGTAAAAATGATGTATCTACAGATCAGTTCAGAAGTAGCAGAAAAATGAATTTTAGTAAGTGCCAGAGAAATGATAAATATAATATGTCACAATGTATACGCTACTTTTATGAAGGCAACCCGCATATGGATTCAATGTATACACTACTTTTGTGAAGGAAACCCGCGTATACACTCAGGACTAGTATATACGCATCTACTTTGAAGAGAAATCGCGTATACATGCGGATACGAACGCTCCAAGTCGCGTATGCCTTTTGCGCACTAAAATTATAATACCAAGAGGCATTACCATGGTATTAGCCCACAATATTGAACGTTGTATTTTCTATTTGATTCCTTCTAAGAATACCATCGGAAGTAGTGTGGTTTTGGCTCATGGTATTGGTAAAGGATAAAACTATATAAGGAGAAGAAGATCATAGTGCTATGTGTGCATGTGCAAGGGTTGTTGATGATAAATTTCTCTAAGGAATATCTGCATGGATGAACTCTATTCTTAATTGATATATTTGAATCTATGATGCACCCATGGATATAATGATGGTTCAAGATCTATAGATCTGATAATGATAAATATCTAGAATGACCTACTGAAGGAATGATGAAGAACTGGTGCAAGTCTGCTGATGATAATGAAGAAATTTGGGTAAGTTTATAGATCTGGTATATTCTACAAATTCTACCATTTACAGATCTATATGCTAGTTTGTCTTGGTAAAAGCGCGTGTATACCCGGGTTCTCTTTATAAAAAGCGCGTATGGAAGTTAGGGTTTTTGAAGCTTATTTACAGATATTACTTCTGTGATTTCTGTTTTCTCTCTGCTGTCAGTCAATGGAGTATTCTTGAAGTTCTGGGTTGATTGAATATAGAGTATGCTGTTGATTTGATAATGAACAAATCTAATCACTGATTGAGAAAACATGATGAAGGATGAGTGACTATCTAAACAGTTCTGCATTGCTGATAGATTGTCTGAATTGAAAGTTTTAGAACTGAATATGAGTCTAAACAGATTCTGAAAGAAAGCATACGCTAGTTGGTGAAAAGAAAAGCGCGTGTATACACGGAAACTGTGAAGAAAAGTCGCGTATTATTTCAAGAATATAAAACTAGCATGCAATGAAGAATACACAGGTTGGTGTGAAGAAAGACGTGTATATACGCGGGTTACATAAAGAAAAACAACGTATGGTATCTAAATTAATGGTTTTTCAAGGTTAAATATGTATCTGATTATCTACTCTATTTATGATATTCTGGTTACAGTGGTCTTACTGTTCTGATTGAAGTTTTGGGCAAAGTATGGTTGTTAATGTTAGGGGGTTGTGTTGAAGCTGTTTAGATCCAGTATGAAAATTGATGAAACGTGGTCTGCAGTGGGTCTAAGGGTTGAAGCCTTCAGTATGGAAGTAGAAGCTTTTAGCCAGTAGAAGCTGGTGTTGAAATCAGGGGGTCGAAGCTCCCTTCCAGGAGAGGTTGGTAAACGAGATCAGGGGGGTTGGAGCTCCCTTCCAGCTGCAGCTGGAAAACGAGAGAATGTTGCAGCCTTCTGCAGGTAGAAGCCTGTGTACTGGTATAACTCTGCATCAGTACAATGTTGTAATATGTTTTCTATATAATAAAGATTGAAGACAGAGACGATAGCAGCGGTGGTTTTCTCCCGAATTGGGTTTCCACCTTAAATATTGGTGTTCATGTGTGTGATGCTTTATACTGTTGATTACTGCTCATAACTTCTGATTATCTACCCTTATTCATAACTGATAAATCTGTTTAAAAGACTGTTCCTGAGAAATTCTCTAAATCTGAAAGGTAAATCAGTATACGTTAGTTTCCTTCTATATTTCTGCGTGCATATGCTAGTTCAGTTCATAAAAACCGCGTATGGAAATATGCTCAAAGAAAAGGTTGAATTTATTTTATAAACTCTAAATACTGATTCACCCCCCCCTCTCAGTATTTTTCCAACAATTGGTATCAAAGCAGGTCCTTCTGAAAAAGCTTAGCCGCTAGAAGGAAGATCAAACAAGAGGAGCAATCAAGATGGAACAACATCTATCAGGCCTCCGCTCTTCAATGGAAACAATTTAATCTTCTGGAAAACAAGGATGAGATCCTATCTCCAGTCTCTAGGAGCAGATGTATGGGCTATTGTTGAAGGAGGATATCAATATCTAGCTGCAGTACCAACGGGTCCAATGAAAAGAAAGAATTATGAAACAAATGCAAAGGCGGTCAATGCTCTATTGGGAAGTCTAACTGAATCAGAATTTGTCAAAGTCATGCAGCAGTATACAACAAAGGCAATATGGGAAAAAATCATTCTAAGTTATGAAGGTGATGCAAAGGTAAAAAGTGCTAAACTCCAAACTCTCAGACTTAAATATGAGAATCTAAAAATGCATAATGAGGAGAGCATTGCAAATTTATTTTTATGTCTTGATGATATTGTAAATCGTATGAGAAATCTGGGAGAAACAATAACCGAATCTACTTTGGTTGAGAAAGTTTTAAGATCTCTAACGGTAAAATTTGAGTCAAAAGTTTCTGCTCTTGAAGAAAAGAAAGATCTTCAAAATCTTATTGTGGTGCACCTTCATGGCATACTAACTGCATGTGAAATGAGAAGAGGAGGACCATCTGAAGTCAAAGAAGCCGTCTTTAGAGCTTCTACAAAAGGGAAAGAAGTACAAGAGACAGAAGTATCAGGGTATATCTCAGAAGAAGATGAGGTAAATTTTGCAAAGAAACTCCAACTTGGCACAGGACAGTTCAGAGGTAAGCTTCCTTTCAAATGTTTTGCTTGTGGAAGAGTTGGTCATTATGCTGCTAAGTTTCCTCATAAAGAAACACAAGAAAAAGGGAAGGAAGTAGCAAGAAGGAATAAGAATCAGTTTAGCACTAGAAAAAGTTACTATACTCATGAAGACAGTGATGGGTTATCTGACAGTGAGGAAGAATGTGAACAAGACCTTAGACTTCTCATGGCATTTTAAAAATAATATAGAGAAGAAAAAGATACTTTTATTGATGCTTTAGAGGACAATGATTTTCTTGATGAAATCAATCAACTCAAAATATGCTTAGAAGAAAGTAAAATATCCATAGAAACTCTGGAATATCAGCTTGAAGAAAAGGTGAAACACAATGAGAAATTAGAATGTGAAATAGTAAGTCTAAGAAAAGAAATTGAGAAAGTAATTAAAGACTTTGAATCTTAGATTTGCTAAAGGATCTGAAACCTTAGATGAGATTATCAAGGTACAACGTTCTCCTTTTATAAATATAGGTCTTGGATATATCAGAGAATCTTCTCAGACTTCAGCACCAAACTATCTAAAAGTAGCTACAGCCAGTATACAACATTCCACCACTCAGCAAGGGAATAAAGAATCTTCACAGGTAAAGCATGACCATCTCAATTCAAAGAACACTAACAAGAATACCTTTCAAAGAAACACCAACCAACAGGTAAATTCAAATAGAATATTTCATGATCGCAGAAATTTATTCTTCAATGGACAATGTTTCTCATGTCACAATTTTGGTCATAAAGCTGTTCAATGTGTTGCATATAAAACCATCATGACAAGAGAAGCAAGAAAGAAAAGGATTGATATTGGAACAAAGAAGAATACCTATAACAACTTTTCTACTCTTCAAAATGAAGTTGAATGTGCTTATTGCAATAACTTTGGCCATGAAGAATCTGAATGCAGGAGCAAAGTCTAGCCAAAAGAGCATTTTCCTTCAAGCTCCAAAGTGTGGAAAAAGAAGGAATTACAGGTTGAAAATTGTGGCATAGCTTTATTTGCAGAAGGTGAAGAAAATAAATGGTACATTGATAGTGGATGCTCAAAACACATGACAGGTGACAAAAACAAACTTCTTGCATATAGTGCTCTAGAAAAGGAAAAGAATGTTACATTTGGAAATGATACTCCTGTTGTCATTAAGGGAAAAGGGTCTGTTTTTCTAAAAGAAAAGGTGAAAGCTAATAATGTCATGTATGTGGATGGATTAAAGCATAAACTGTTAAGTGTAAGTCAAATGTGTGATCAAGGAACTGAAGTTGTCTTTAGTTCAAAAGAATGTGTGGTACGTGATCTTGATACAGGTAAAACAATTATAAAAGGAAAAAGAACTCCAAGCAACCTGTATGTATTGAAGAAATGCAAATAAAAATGTTACTTGAGTAAATCTTCAGAAAACTGGCTATGGCATAGAAGGTTGGGGCATCTGAGCTTCTCTCAAATCAACAAATCAAGCAGACTTAAAGTTGTTTGTGATCTTCCCAATATTACTCTACCTGAAAGTATCATATGCAAATCTTGCCAATTCGGTAAGCAAACCAGAGTGCAATTTAATGCCAAGGAAGGATCATCAAGTAAGCCTCTTGAACTCATTCATACTAACATATGTGGACTTGTGAGGAAAAAGTCACCACGTGGTGAACAATACTATATCTTATTTATTGATGATTTCTCTAGAATGTGTTGGATTAGGTTGATTAAACACAAAGATGAAGCATTTGAGAAATTTCAGATCTTCAAAGCACTAGTTGAAAATGAATTAGATCTAAAAATCAAGTGTCTTAGATCTGATCGAGGAGGAGAATATACATCGGATGAATTCCTTGAATTTTGTGAACAACATGGTATAAAAAGACAGTTTTTGGTAGCAGGTACTCCACAACAAAATGGAGTAGCAGAAAGAATGAATATAACAGTTCAAGAAATGGCTAGAGCTATGCTTGATGATTCCGAAACACCTGACACATTTTGGGGAGAAGCAACACATACAATGGTAAATATTCTTAACAAGGAACATGTTCGTGTAAATAGTGATAAAACTCCATATGAACTATGGTATGGTAATCCTCCCACTGTGAAGCATTTTAGAGTTTTTGGAAGAAAATGATTTATCAAAAATAATGATGAAAAACTTGGCAAGTTTGAACCCAGAGCAGATGAAGGAATACTTCTTGGTTACTCCTCTAGGAGTAGAGCATATAAATGTTACAATAAAAGACTTCGGAAGATTGTTGAATGTATTGATGAGTCTCCTGCAGCTCCAAAAGAAGAAAAACAAACAACGGATGAAGATGATGGTGACATATATCCTTCTACATAAAATAGAAATGATATAGACAATGAACCCAATGAAGAACCCGAAGATGATTTATCTGAAAAATCTCCATCCAGATATGTTCAAAAGAATCATCCATAATCTCAAATTTTGGGAGAAAAGGGATCAGGTGTACAAACAAGAAGGACTCTTGTGGGATCTTCTAGCTATCTGGCATTTCTATCCATTATTGAACCACACAATGTCAATCAAGCTAGCAAAGATGAATGTTGGATTCAAGCCATGAATGAAGAGCTTGATCAAATTGAAAAGAATCACACTTGGGAATTAGTACCGAGACCTCATGACAAAAATGTCATTGGAACTAAATGGATATTCAAAAACAAGTTAAATGAGAATGGGGATGTTATAAGAAATAAAGCTAGACTTGTTTGCAAGGGGTATGCTCAACAAGAAGGTATCGACTTTGAAGAAACTTTTGCTCCTGTAGCCAGACTTGAAGCCATAAGAATGTTTCTTGCTTTTTCAAGCTTCCAACAAATCAAAGTTTATCAAATGGATGTTAAATCTTCTTTTCTCAATGGTGATCTAGAAGAAGAAGTTTATATAGAACAACCAGAAGGATTAATTTTGGGAAATGATGAAAAACTTGTTTGTAGACTTAAAAAGGCTCTATATGGTCTCAAACAAGCTCCAAGGGCATGGTATTATCATCTTGACAAATATCTTCATCAACAAGGATTTTCAAAGGGGTCTGCTGATAGCAACTTATACACAAAAACTGAAAATGACAAACTATTGATTATGGTTGTATATGTTTATGATATCATTTTTGGAAGTAATGAAGAGTCTATGAGTCAGAAATTTGCTTCTATTATGCAGCAAGAATTTGAAATGTCTTTACTTGGGGAACTAACATTATTTCTTGGCTTGCAAGTGCAACAAGCAACAAATGGCATACTCTTATCACATGCAAAATATCTTAAGCAAATTCTGAAGAAGTATGGCATGGAAGAGTGCAAACTTGTAAGTACACCAATGATAACCAGATGTAATCTCAGTTCTCATGATGATTCTCCCACGGTGAATCAACCAGAATATAGATCTATGATAGAAAGTCTACTTTATCTCACTGGGACTAGACCAGACATTATGCATGCAGTTGGGATTGTTGGATGATTCCAAGCTAATCCAAAAGAGTCTCACCTTCAGGTTGTCAAAAGAATATTCAAATATCTACAAGGAACTCAAGACTTTGGACTATGGTATCCAAAGAATGCTGATCTCACTCTTCATGCTTACACTGGTGCAGATTGGGATGGAAATGTTGATGATCAGAAAAGCACTAGTGGTGGTGCATTCTATATGGGGCCCCGGTTAGTATCTTGGTTCAGCTAGAAGCAAAGCTCTATTGCCTTATCTACAACATAAGTAGAATATGTGGCTTCCGCATCATGTTGCACTCAAATTATTTGGATGATGAAAACCTTACAAGACATTCAAATCAAATGTTCACCTCCTATCTCCATTATGTGTGATAATACAAGTGCCATCAGTATCTCAAAGAATCCTGTTATGCATTCCAAGACCAAGCACATTCCCATCAAGTATCACTTCTTACGTGAACAAGTGCTTGAAAAAAAGGTGAAGTTGGAGTATGTTCCATCCAAAGAAAAAGTTGCTGATATATTTACCAAACCTCTACCCAGGGAAGCGTTCGAATATCTCAGACAAAAGCTGGGAGTAGTCTCTGCCATGCAGAAGATCAGATCTACTTAAATATAGAAGATTAACTTGGATACGCAGATTTCCTGGAGGACAGTCGCGTATATACGCGCGTTTATACATAGAAAATTGCGTATGGGTGTTTGCTGACAAATTTTTTTTTGGGTCAGCATTCTTCAGCACAACTATGGTGTTGTTGGGTATCTCTGGTGATGTTTCAGCTCTCATATTTCTGTTTCATTCTCTGATATTTGATGAAGATGCCTTGATTATTTGCTGTTGAAAGTGTTCAGGATGCACAAGCTAAGGGGGAGTTTTGGTCATATGGAAAGGATGCATTGTTGGCATTCTAATTATTTGCTGTGGTCTGATCTCATGCTTGAGATTCTTTGGTCTTGATTGTATAAGTTATTTCTATAATTTGATGAAAAGGTCATGTTAAGACCTATGATGTAAAATTGTAATATTCAGTCATGTAAGGACTTGTTCAAATTTGTACACCCACTTGGTTGGGTAGTTGAGTCAAATATGTAAATCCACTTGGTTGGATCATTGATGTAAGTATGAGTCCTTGGTGATAGGATGAGTTATAGAGTCATGTACTTCATTGAAAAATATGTTTGAAGATTCAACGTGAACTTAGGGGGAGCATGGTAACTTCAGTGCACATCAGATCTATAGAGCTCTTCTTTCTACAAGAGAAGAAAAACCTTGTTTTGGTTTTGATCTGCCCTTTGCCCTTGATGCCAAAGGGGGAGAGTATCGTGGTGTTTGAATAATGGTTATAATCAATGTATCTATCTGTTGTGGTGATCAAACACCATCATGGTTACCATCAAGTCCAAAGGGGGAGATTGTTGGCAATATGATGCAATGTGTTGTCCTTGATGGCAACCTACTTGATGAAGTTGTCCTTGATGGAAACCTACTTGATGAGTTGCGTTTTGATAGCAACCTATTTGTTAAAGATGTAAAAATGATGTATATATAGATTAGTTCAGAAGTAGCAGAAAAAGGAATTTCAGTAAGTGCCAGAGAAATGATAAATATAATATGTCACAATGTATACGCTACTTTCATGAAGGCAACCCGCGTATGGATTCAATGTATACACTAATTTTGTGAAGGAAACCCGCGTATACATTCAGGACTAGTATATACGCATCTAGTTTGAAGAGAAATCGCGTATACACGCGGATATGAACGCTCCAAGTCGCGTATGCCTTTTGCGCTCTAAAATTATAATACCAAGAGGCATTACCATGGTATTAGCCCAAAATATTGAGTGTTGTATTGTCTATTTGATTCCGTCTAAGAATACCATCGGAAGTAGTGTGGTTTTGGCTCATGGTATTGGTAAAGGATAAAAATATATAAGGAGAAGAAGATCATAGTGCTAGGTGTGCATGTGCAAGGGTTGTTGATGATAAATTTCTCTAAGGAATATCTGCATGGATGAACTCTGTTCTTAATTGATAGATCTAAATCTATGATGCACCCATGGATATAATGATGGTTCAAGATCTATAGATCTGATAATGATGAATCTCTAGAATGACCTACTGAAGGAATGATGAAGAACTGGCGCAAGTCTGCTGATGATAATGAAGAAATTTGGGTAAGTTTATAGATCTGGTATATTATGCAAAGTCTACTATTTACAGATCTATACGCAAGTTTGTCTTGGTAAAATCACGTGTATACGCGAGTTCTCTTTATAAAAAGCGCGTATGGAAGTTAGGGTTTCTGAAGCTTATTTACAGATATTACTTCTGTGATTTTTGTTTTCTCTCTGCTGTCGGTCAATGAAGTCTTCTTGAAGTTCTGGGTTGATTGAATATAGAGTATGCTGCTAATTTGATAATGAACAAAACTAATCACTGATTGAGAAAACATGATGAAGGATGAGTGACTATCTAAACAGTTCTGCATTGCTGATAGATTGTCTGAATTGAAAGTTTCAGAACTGAATATGAGTCTAAACAGATTCTGAAAGAAAGCATACGCTAGTTGGTGAAAAGAAAAGCGCGTGTATACGCGGAAACTGTGAAGAAAAGTCGCGTATTATTTCAAGAATATAAAACTAGCATGCAATGAAGCATACACAGGTTGGTGTGAAGAAAGATGCGTATATACGCGGGTTACATAAAGAAAAACAACGTATGGTATCTGAATTAATGGTTGTTCAAGGTTGAATATGTATCTGATTATCTACTCTATTTATGATATTCTGGTTACAGTGGTCTTACTGTTTTGATTGAAGTTTTGGGCAAAGTATGGTTGTTAATGTTAAGGGGTTGTGTTGAAGCCGTTTAGATCCAGTATGAAAATTGATGAAACGTGGTCTGCGGGTCTGAGGGTTGAAGCCTTCAGTATGGAAGTAGAATCTTTCAGCCAGTAGAAGCTGGTGTTGAAATCAGGGGGTCGAAGCTCCCTTCCATGAGAGGCTGGTAAATGAGATCAGGGGGGTTGGAGCTCCCTTCCAGTTGCAGCTAGAAAACGAGAGAAGGTTGCAGCCTTCTGCAGGTAGAAGCCTGCGTACTGGTATAAGTCTGCATCAGTACAATGTTGTAAAATGTTTTCTATATAATAAAGATTGAAGACAAAGACGACAACAACGGTGGTTTTCTCCCAAATTGGGTTTCCACCTTAAATATTGGTGTTCATGTGTGTGATGCTTTATACTATTGAAAACTGCTCATAACTTATGATTATCTAGCCTTATTTATAACTGATAAATCTGTTTAAAAGACTGTTCCTGATAAATTCTCTAAATCTGAAAGGTAAATCAGTATACACTAGTTTCCTTCTATATTTCCGCGTGCATACGCTAGTTCAGTTCATAAAAACCGCGTATGGAAATCTGCTAAAAAAAAAGGTTGAATTTATTTTATAAACTCTAAATACTGATTCACCCCCCCCCTCTCAGTATTTTTCCCAACAAAGGTATGTTTAATAGATCTCTGGATTTTGATTTCTATGAACATTGTGTATATGGGAAGCAGAATCGGGTGAGTTTTCCTTCTGGTGCTAATAGGGTGAACAAGATATTAGAGCTTGTGCACAATGATGTGTTTGGACCTGTGTCAGTTCCATCATTGGGTAAGTCTGTGTACTATGATTCATTCATAGATGACTTCTCAAGGAATACATGGATATATTTCTTGAGGAAATCTGAATTCTTTGACAGATTTAAAGAATTTAAGGCTCTGGTGGAAAACCAGATAGAGAAGAAGATAAAGGTGCTGAGGACAAATAATGGTGGGGAGTTCTGCAAGAAGGAATTTAAAGAGTTCTGTAAGAAGTGTGGTATAGCACGACAGAAGACTAATCCATACACACCTAAGAAAAATGGAGTTGCAGAAAGAATGAACAGAACACTGATGGAAAAGGCAAGAAGCATGCTCAGTGGTACTGGGTTAGGACAAGAATTCTGGGTAGAGGCAGTTGAGACTACATGTTACTTGGTGAATAGATCACCTTCATCAGCGTTGGAGGATAAGACTCCACATGAGGTATGGACTGGTAAGAAACCCTCTCTTTCACATCTGAGGGTATTTGGATGTGATGCATATGTACATGTTCCAAAGGAGAAAAGGAGCAAGTTGGATAATAAATCTAAACGGTGCATCTTTATTGGGTATAAGGATGGTTTAAAGGGTTACAAGCTTTGGAACCCAGAAACAAGGAAGGTTATGTACAACCGAGATGTGGTGTTTAGAGAGGTGAAAGATATTGTTAAACATGAAGTCCTACCAAAGGAACCTAAGAAGATAGAGTTTGAGCTAAAGGAGGATGAATCAGACTCTACAACAGAAGAAGACTCAAAAAAGGAAGAGCCACAAAATCCAACTGTGAGAAGATAAGCTCGGGAAAGAAGAAAACCAGAAAGGTATAGTCCATTTTCTTTCTGTTCAAATTTTTCTTTAACTATAACTGATGATGATCCCAGAATCGTCAGGGAGGCAGTAGATTCAGACGATGGAAAACTTTGGAAGGAGGCCATGGTTGATGAAATGGAATCCTTGCATAAAAACCAGGCATGGGATCTAGTGGAGTTTTCGGCTGGAAGGAAGCCCATAGGGAGAAAATGGGTGTTTAATAAGAAGATGAATGTACAAGGCAAGTTGGAGAAATACAAAGCTCGGTTGGTAGCAAAAGGTTATTCCCAGGTGCCGGGAATTGATTTTGGTGATATTTTTTCTCCTGTTGCCAAAGTTACTTCTATTAGATTACTTTTATCTGTTGTTTCTGCATTTGATTTTGAGGTAGAACAGATGGATGTGAAGACAACATTTCTTCACAAGGATCTGGAAGAGGAGATATACATGAAAAAACCTGAAGGCTTTATGGTGAAGGGGAAGAAAGAGCTGGTATGCAGGTTAAAGAAGTCTCTGAATGGGTTAAAATAGTCACCAAGGATGTGGTATCAGAAATTTGATACCTATATACGGGGACTTGGCTTCACCAGAAGTAAGGAGGATCACTATGTTTATTTTAAAATTATTGGTGACCGTGTTATTTATTTGGTATTGTATGTGGATGATATGTTGTTGATTGGAAATGACAAAGAAATTATCCAAGATATGAAGACCCAGCTGTTCTCCAAATTCGACATGAAGGATATTGGTGCTGCAAACTATATTTTAGGCATGGAAATTAAGAGAGATCAGGCAAAGAGGAAGCTCTGGTTAAACCAGAGGAAGTATGTCGAGACTATATTGCAGAGGTTCAATATGCAGGATAGAAACCGGTGAATGTTCCGATTCCTGTAGGTACAAAGCTGTCTGCTGAACAGTGTCCCAAGACACAAGAATAAGAGGATGATATGTCCCATGTTCCATATGCAAGTGCAGTGGGTAGCCTGATGTATGCAATGGTCTGTACTAAACCATACATTGAACATGCAGTGGGAGTATTTAGCAAATTTATGTCAAACCCAGGGAAGGAGCATTGGACATCAGTGAAGTGGGTTTTCAAATATTTGTGTGGCACTAGTGATTATGGCTTGTGCTACCAGGGAAGACCAGGATTGGAAAGAGTGTTGGACATTCATGGTTTTGTTGATGCAGACTGGGCTGGAGATTTGGACCAAATAAGCTCTACAAGTGGGTATGTGTTTAGCCTATTTGGAGGTGCAGTCAGTTGGATGAGTAAAAGACAGTCTGTAGTGGCTCTTTCAACTATAGAGGCAAAATACATGGCAGCCAATCATGCAAGCAAGGAAGAAGTTTGGTTGTAGAGATTGTGTTTAAGTATGGGGTTGGTGCAGCAAGCCATAAGGATAGATTGTGATAGCCAAAGTGAAATTTTCTTAGCTAAGAACCCTGCTTATGATTCAAAGACAAAGCACATTGATGTTCAATATCACTTTGTGAGATATATGGTTCAAGCTAAAAGGGCGTTGCTGGTAAAGGTGGACACTGTAAAGAATGTTGCAGATGCATTGACAAAGTTTGTGAGCACTCAGAAGTTCTCTTGGTGTAGAGAAACAATGAGTGTTGCAAAGCTGGGCTAATAACTCAGCTCTCCTGTGGCTCCCTGCAGAAAGAAAACAACATGTGGGAGAATGTTGGGTTTGTGTTATATTCTTTCCACGACTAGTCACGCGTGGGGGGGTAACAGGGGGGGCGAAAGCCCCCCTGTTGGGGTTTAGGGCATTGCCCCGGAAATTTTTTTTGGTCCTTATTTTCCAGTGGGAGGACTCGCCCATGGTTTTGTGCATGGGTTTGCACATGGTTTTAGGGCATGATGGTTTTCGGCCCCTGGTATTTTGTAGATCTGATCAAGGGAACTACAATTATGTTCTAATCCAGGGTTAACGGATTGGGGTTTATGTATGCTTTGGCATGTATATATATGTGTTGTAACACTAAAATGAATATAATGAAAAATCAAGCCGGTCGTCTCGATTTGGGATCCAGGGGAAAATCTCTGTGTTTATCTGCTTTATGTTTTATGCTCTTGCTATTGTTTATTTTATGTTTTAAAGATTCGTTCATAGATAATTTCTGCACAGGGTTAAAACCTACAACCCCAATTAGGAGATTTTGGTCCTCCAAAAGTATGAACACAATATGCAATCTATCATAATCCCTCATTTTCACAAGAAGTGCTCTAACATGCCACACTTCCCTCTCCTTCACCATTGTGCTTCAAAGCCATAAATGATGAACCAACACCTACATTCTATGCAAACCTGTAGTACATAAATGTTCTGAATACATGCCCAATCATGACCCAAACAACCCCATACTTTCCAAGAGTTTATAACACACTCTTTGGTCAATTTTACATAAAAATCACTACAAAAACCAATACCCAAGCTATCAACAAAAGGCCAAAAAAAATCATCACGTTGTATTCATAAGAAATGGAAAACACTGCCTCACTTTTACAATCATTTCACAACATGTGATTTACAAAATGTGGCCACGACAAGCTCTTATAACTAATAAAACCATCTCTCACTCAACAAAATGAATGTGTCATCTCCCTATGGCTGATTTTTTTGTTGAACATATTCACTAGCTGGTTCCTATATAGGTGCTTTCTGGGAATGGAGTATCTGACATGTGGCTCTCTAATGTCTATCCTTGTTGTAATGACTACAATGATTCTTTCTCCTCCAAAATTTCTGGATTGTCTTGGAATGCTTGTTCCTGGTGCACTTTTGATGAAGAGAAGTTCCTTTGGAATCCTCACTATCACTGGAATGTGGTGACGTGCTCCCATCATCTGTTGTTTGCTGGTCATTGGTTGTCTTGGCACATTATCCAACCTCTTTTCTAACATAACCAAGTTGGGCATAACGAGACACTTCATCTACTTTGATGGGGTTCACAATAGCCTGGCCATTAAAGTCGAGGCCCATTCCTTGATACCCCATTTTCTTCAATAATCTTGATCCAATTCCTATAGTATGTTTCTTAAAATAAGTGAAATCATCATAAAAATAACATGAATTTGAAGAATCAATTTTTATATCAGGCTTGTTATGCTACAACTTTTACAAAGCCTCGTCGTTGGCTTGTAACTGATGTTGTAACCTTTGTTTCTCCTCCTCTTCTTCTTGTAGGAGTCTCCTTAGTTCAAAATTCTCCACTTAAATGATTTGGTTGACCTCTTCAAGTTATTGGAGCCATGTAGTATTTGGTGCCATCCTCATTTTTTGCACAACATCTGCTGAAATATTTTCCTCATCGCCTGAATCATAACCCAAGTCGATAGCTCCATCTTCTGCAATCCCAAGAGTTGCAATCTTAGTTTCATCACCTGAGTTCAATCCTAGGTAAATTGGTCTAGCACTTGTAAATACCGTAGTTATTATCTTCTCATCATCATTTGATTCAGATTCTTGGTCTTGTTGCACAATTGCAACTGTATTCTTCTTCTTCTTCCTGCCATTCCGCTTTGGCATCAATTCCAGATGTAGTTTCCAGCAATGTTACTCATCATTCCCTTCTTTATCACAATGAGTACAAGAGGGATTTTCTTCCTTTCTCTTAGCTGTTGCTGTCCTCTTTGGACAATCATCTTGCTCATGTTTCACCATGATTTCAAGATTTACAACCTTCAAACTAGCTTCATCAAGAGTTTTAGGTTCAACTAATAACAATGAATGACACAAATAACTATGCAAAGATCCAATTTATTTCATCAACGTCTCAGGAGAGTCTATTTGTAACCTAATGGTCTTCTATCTGTAACCCAATGGAATTTATTTCATGGTGGCCTTCTATCTACAACCCAATGGGTAAAACTGTCCTGTTAAAGCAGAAACGAACTCACACCAAGATGAAAGAAGTTTACGACTACTCTTACCACCTTTTTGTAGCTTTCCTTCCCACTATACGAGAGTGGTGCCACTCAATTGAAGGGATGCTAGCTGGATCTTCTCTTCAACCTATTTGATTCGTTGTATGAAGAAATACACTTCAACATGTCTGATCCAATTATTTATCCTTTTTGCATTAGATTCTCTAGTAATCACAGATAAATCAAACTTGACATCCAACTTGAAAAAGGGCTTTTTATGAGTTTTTCTACCTCTAAAATGTTCAAAAGAGGAAGAAGAAGAATTTTCATTGGAAGATGGAGAGGGAGGTTCATGAGGCTTTTCTCCTCCTCCTTCATGATTCAGTGAGGCATGATCATTTGGTCCTTCCTTCTTCTCTCGTTTTACCATTTTCTTCTCATACTCATTCAAAAAATTTGTCCACTTTTGCTACCATGGCATAGAAGGCCTTACGATAATTTCACTCTTCCTCCAACCGAGCATCTTCATCAGCCATTTTCCTCCTTTGTGTTGCACACCCGCTTCTGGATCAAAGGTATTAATTTTTCCTTCACCTCTTTAGAGCTTTGCCTTGGTTATTATACACTTGCAATTAATATCAACAGAAGACCCCCTCTGATACCATACTTGATTTTGAGCTTTTCAATTTAAATATGCATACAAAATTACATTTAAAAGGGCATGTAACCATAAAATGCACACACATAAAATAAGCAGAAAATAATGACAACCACGAGAAGAAAATACACAAATAAGTTGATAATGAAGTTCACCCAGTATGGGTTATGTCTCCTAGCCCTACTTCATGTGGGGAGGCCTCTTTCATTATTCAATGAAATCAAATTAAATGCATGTACAAAAGACACCTTATACCTCCACTTCCGGGGATGACCTGAAAATGCACATCTCTGCTGAAGAAATGGACTGCACCATTGAATTCTTGGCAAAAAATCAAGTCAGATGATTGTAAACTCAATTTCTTCTTCGGTTAAAATCAGGAGCCCCAAAAATCTCAAATATTCCCCAAAGATTCCTTGTCGCAAGTTGAATGGAGTTTGGATGCTTAGATGAATAATATGATCACACCATCACGTTCCTGGCGAAATTCTGGTTGAGATGAGTATAAACTTGGCATTTTTTTGACACTGTGAAAATTTGGCATAAAGGGAATCTTTCAGATTTCTTTCATATTCCTCTGCGTCAGGGTTCCGAGCTCAACCTCCTTTGTTCCTTAGGCAAATATATTTTGGGTTTATATAAAGAAGTGGGCGTTGAATTCAAAGAGAGGCTCGTTGCGTCGTTGACAACTCTTCCGCCTATTTTAGGGCCCGCTAGGGGTCAAACCCCACGAGCTTCCAACTTGGTCACGATTCGTTGTGTTATGGTTTGAGTTTTTTATTTTGAATTGAATTGGTCCGCAACATTGGGCGGGCCGGAAACCACCTGACATGGGTTCAAATCTCGCCGATCGATTGTTTTTTATATTTATGGGTGAGGGTCGTCGGGCAGCGCGTTCGCTAGTGGCGACTCGCCCCTCATATATATTATATATATATATATATATATATATATATATATATATATATATATATATATATATATATATATATATATATATATAGACTGGTGTGGTGGGAGGGTCATTGGGCCTGACCCACCCCGCCTTTTTTTTTATTTTATAATATATTGGTAAAAAAAATCCAACCATATTTTCGGGGTCACCGGTTTTTTAAGTAGGTGAAAATTTCGCCAGTTCCGATCGCCGGAAACTATCTCCACAAACTAAAAAATTGTTTCCTTGTTAGTGGCGGCCAAATTTGGTGGCCCCGCTAGATTTATCTGGGCTCCAAGTTTAGTTGGCACTCTGCTAAGTTTAGCTAATGAGCCAAGTCGACCAAAAATTTGACTGGCCATAAATTTCACATACGATGTTAGATTGAGGTGCCATTTGCACCGGTTGAAAGCTTCTGACGATATCTTCGTTCTGAACCTAGTTTCATTGCAATAATTTTTTTTTTATTTTCAAGCCTTTCCTGAGCCCTATTTGATCTCTGAGTGTTTCTAGAGCCACATGGATCAAATATGTTGCATATTGGTACAATATAACATCACATGATTCTAAAGTGATCAACCTTTGACTAAATGATCTGTTGAACCTTGAGCACCTTGCTCATCCCACTAATGTTGATATGGTTCAAATCTCCCTGACCTTGACATCAATGAAAATAATATGGTCAACAATCTCCCCCTTGTTCATTGATGGAAACACCTACTAATTGAGCACTACTTCCCATCTGCAATCTCTCTACAAATCTATAATTTTTGTGTTTGTAATCTCTCTACTATTCTGAAATTTCTTCCCCTTTGACATTAATGGAAAGGGGTTATACCTACTAAGAATGAGACTCCTCATATATACACCTTTTTGTGTGCAATTCTTCTATGATCAAATATCTCTATATTAAAGGACACTTTTTCCTGTAATTGCTACATAACTCCTCCTATCTCTTTGAGAGTTTTATGCTTCTAGCTCCTCTTCAAGTATACATTTGGTTTGTTATTCTTCACCGTGTTTGATGTTGAGATTCAAAAACAAGATTTAGTACCCACGCCTAGTGCATAGTGCATTAAGCACCTGGTTTCATTCAACACCTAGTTTCATTAAGCACCCAGACTAGGGTGGGGCCCACAGTGCTATTTTTGGGTGCATGCATATTTTTATTATCCCTTAATTAAGATGGACATTAAACTGTAATCTATTCTCAATGTGGACTTTATTGAGTTAAATGAAAGTGATAAATTCAGTTAGCTAGTGGATTTCGAGTTAGAGGTTGTTGGTGAGGCATGCAAAGTAATTCTAGTTGTAACATAGTTCGAAGTGTAGTGGTGCATGAGTTGGTGCAAGTTGTAAATCAGTTTAACTCAGTTAAGTGAGTTAAACTCAGTTGTGCTAGTTGTAAATGAAGACACACTAGTGAGAAATATAGTGAATTAAATATTAATTAATTCACAATCAATGATCTCACATGCAACTGAGGATTTACTATTGTTAGCTGCATGCATGTCAGATCCAGTGGAGACCCAGTTGAGTTCTACGTGAAAGGGAGGTTGACTATTAGTTGTAGGATTATCTGCTTGCACACATGCAGGAAAAAACCCATTGGAGTGCCCATGATACTTGCGTGTCAAGGTACGTAGTAATTCCTATATTTTATGGATCTTTACCATTAGGGATTGCATAAGGAAGGCAGACTATCTGGAGGCTGAGAATTGGCTATGTGTTGGTTTGTTTTGCATATGACAGTGTGAGACAATTAGCTGAGTACTAGAGGGCTCTTGTGAGAAGAGTTTTGTATGTAATTGTTTCATGATACATGCTTAATATACAATAGAAGATAGTGGGGTTTTTAGCTGTAAGATTTTCCCGGGAAATTATCTGTGTTGAGTGTGATTGATCTTTCTTCATGTTCATATGATTAGCAACTGTGTTTTTAATTCCGCAAAATAATTGTAGGAGCGATTCAATATTTAAATTTAGTACATTTTTAGATTGGGTGAATCCAAGATATACATGCTTGTTGTGTAATTTCTACATGGTATCAGAGCACAGGAAATTGCAGAAGTGAAGTAGGAGCTAAGTTTGTGACTGGATAGAATTCGAATTTGCAGAAAGACTTTCTTGGTGCTACAACTGATTCAAGATCGAAATGGCTTTCAATGGCTTGAGGTTAGAGTATGCACTTGAGGGAAGCTTGAACTATATTTCTTGGAAGGACAAGATGAAGGCAGTACGCTAAGACAATGGGTTGAAGGAATTCATTGACAAGGATGTTCCTAAATCCGATGCTGTAGATGCTGCAAATCTTAATGCATGTAAAAAGAAAGTGGCAAAGGTGAGGAGGATACTGTTGGAGGGAGTACGAGACCACATTGTATCAAGCCTACATGGGAAAAACACACCATATGAAATGTGGAAGGCTTTTAAGGATATATTCCAAAGCAACAACGACCATAGGAAATTGGTGCTCGAAGATAAACTCAGGAAGATCAAGATGGAAAAGGGAAACACCATTCCAAAATATCTAACAAAGTTTGTCCAATGTCGGGATGAATTGCAGAGCATTGGAATAACAATTTTTGATGGTTATTTGGTGAGCTTGGCTCTCCTAGGACTTCCCAAGAGTTGGCACAATTATAAATAATCTTTCAATGGAAGGGAAACATTTCCAGATTGGGAACTACTGTGGTCGGATTTGGTGCAGGAGGAGTTCAGACGGAACACCAAAGATGGATATTCATCTAAGAATGAGGATGAAGAGGATTTTGCTTTGGCTGCCAAGGCGAGGAAGGGGAAGGGGAAGAAATTCCACTCAAAAGCCGAGTCCAAGAATGGCACGAAGCGTGACATGTCCAAGGTGAAGTGTTTTCACTGTCACAAACATGGGCATTTTGCTACTAGTTGTCCACAAAATAAGAAGAACAAGAAGGCTGTTGGATCTGCATCTGGTGAGACCCTTGGCTCACAATTTGATATTTAATTCTCATTGATCGCATGCATGGTGTCTAGTGCATTTGGATATATGTGGTAGTTGGATAGCTGCACTTCCTTTCACATGATGGGAGATAAGGAACTTTTTAGTGACTTGGAGGAGAAAGATCTCCATATGCATATTGATATGGGTGATGACGGGCAATACAATGCTATCAAGATTGGTACCATTACCTTTTAGAGGGATTTAGGTAAACCATTTCAATTAAAATATGTAATGCATGTACTAGGCCTGAAGAAAAATTTGGTCTTAGTCGCAATGTTGGAGGATAGAGGCAATGACGTTGTTTTTAGTGATGGAAAATATTTCCTGCGACATAAAACAACGGGTCAAGCCAAGAGGATAGGGATTCAAGTTAAGAATCTATACAAGCTTGAGTTAGATGGCTACGCAACAATGATGGGCAAGGCAGATCAAGTGGTGAGACGGGATGAGGGAAAATTATGGCACAAGCGATTGGGCCATCTTCACCATGGAGCCTTGAAAGTCATGCAACAGATTTCTACTGGTCTTCCCAGGGGTACACTTGCACAATCAGACACATGCAAGGGATGTACTATGGGAAAATATGTAAAGGCCACCTTAATTCATGAGAAGGAAAATCGAGCTTCGGGGATCCTTGAGAGAGTTCACAGAGATGTGTGTGGTATTTTCTTGGTTGCTTCAACAACAAAACATAAGTACTATGTTATATTTATTGATTAATTTTCTCGTAAGTGCTGGATCTTCTTCATACATAAGAAATATCCAACATTCTCTAAGTTCTGTGAGTTTAAGGCACTGGTGGAGAAAGAGTCAGGGAAGCAAGTGAAGGCTCTTAGGAGTGATAATGGTGGAGAATACATCTCTAACGAATTCAAGAACTTCTTCAGCAAAGAAGGAATTCGAAGAGAACTCATAGCACCTCATAACCCACAACATAATGGGGTGGTAGAGAGGAAGAACATAACTATTGTGGGTGCAACACAAGCGATGTTACATGATCTAAGCCTATCGATGCATCTATGGGTGGAAGTATGCAATACAATGGTACATGTGGAAAACCATTGTACTCATAGATTACTTGGCATGAATACACTTGAAGAGGCTTTCACTAGTAAGAAATATGATGTTTCACACTTTAAGATTTTCGGCTCATCTGTTTATGTGCATGTGACCAAGGACGCCAGGAAGAAGCTGGTACCGACTGCTGAGGTTGGGATTTTTGTGGGGACCATAGAAACACCCCATAATTATCGTGTGTATTTTTGAAACAACATAATGACTGTTGTGCTACGGGATATCAAATTTGATGAGGAGAAAGCCACGCGGTTGTCCCTTGAGAGGGAGCTGAACTTGCATGTAGAGGAGGAAATGTTGGTTCCCAAGGATGAGTGTCAAGATGCGGATTAGCCACATGAGGAGGTTCATGGAGTGGAGGAAATCACTCATGTAGAGCCATCCATTAGAAATGGAAAAATGCGCACCATGGAAGTTGATAGGTTGAGAATTGATTCTGCACAAAATGTAGGAGCCCATACTTCACAACGCAGACAAAGACAGTCTCCTGACCTATTTACTGGATACATGGCTCTTATGAGAAAATTTATTGTGACTGAACCATCTTCCTTTCATGAAGCAATGGACAAACCTACTTGGGTTGATGCGATGGTGGAGGAATATGACTCCATTGTCAAGAACAGTGCATGGGAGATAATCCCAGGACTGGTTGATAAATCAATGGTTGGATCGAGATGGATCTACAAGGTAAAGCAAGCTGCCGATGGGAGTGTGGAGAAATACAAGGCTATATTTGTGGCCTGGGGATTCTCACAGATCGAGGGGATAAATTATTATGATACTTTTTCACCCATTGCAAGGTTATCTTCCATAAGATCCATCCTTGCACTCTCAGCGCAGATGGGCTGGCGCATTCACTAGATGGATGTGAAAATTTCATTTCTCAATGGGAACATTGAGGAAGAGGTGTTCATAGAGCAGCCTAAAGGTTTCAAAATCTTAAACAGGGAGTCACATATGTGCAGGCTCAAAAGAGTATTGTATGGGTTGAAGTAAGCACCCTGTGCTTGGTACACTCAGATAGACAGCTATTTCACCAGACTGGTCTTCACCAAAAGTGAAGCAGATGAAAACCTGTACCAGATTGTGCTTGAGGGTAAGATATTTATCATTTTTATTTATGTTGATGATCTAATTTTGACTGGTGCTGAGCAGTTAATATACTCATGCAAGGAGGATCTTGCAAGGGAGTTCAAAATGACAGACATGGGACTCCTTCATTATTTCCTTGGACTGGAAATATTGTAGTGGGATGATGAAATTTTTGTGTCTCAAGGCAAGTATGAAAAGGAGATACTGGGTAAGTTTAACATGGAGAGCTGCAAACCCATGGATACTCCTTTTCCAGGAAATTGGAGGAAAGAGAATGCTACTTCCAGAGAGGTAGTAGATGCTATTGTCTATCAACATTTAGTGGGTTCACTAATGTATCTAGTGAACACAAGACTGGACATTTTCTACGCAGTTAACCGACTGAGTCAAGCTTTGTTTAAGCCTACCAAGCTCTTTTGGAAGGCGAGGAAGCTTGTATTGAGATAGTTGAGGGGCACATCAGAGTATGGTCCATGGTACATATGGACGGATGGAGTGAAGTTGCATGGATTCACAGATGCAGATTGGGCTGGAAGTCCATCGGATATAAAGAGCACATTAGGAGGGATCTTTAGCATTGGATCGACAACAATTTCCTGGTACAACAAGAAACAATGATCCATGGAACTTAGTTCAACGGAAGTGGAATACATGGCAGCAAGTCAAGCTACATGTGAGGCTATCTGGATGAGAAAGATCTTGGTTGGTTTGTTTGGTAATCAAATGGATCCGACAGGGATTCATTGTGATAATTAGAGTTGCATTAAACTCTCGATAAATATTGTGTTTCATGATAGGTCCAAGCATATAGATATCCGGTACCATCGTCTAAGAGATTGTGTGTAGAGAAGGATCATGTTGCTTCAGTACATTCCCACAAAATATCAGGATGAAAATATTCTGACTAAGGCGCTCACCAAGAGTGAATTCGAATACCATAGAGACAGGATCAAGGTGAAGGATAATCCCTTTCTTGTTGAGAGGGAGTGTTGAGATTCAATAAGAAGATTTAGCACCCATGCCTAATGCATTAAGCACCTGGTTGCATTAAGCACCTAGTTGCATTAAGCACCCATACTAGGGTGGCGCCCATAGTGTTATTTTTGGGTGCATGTCTATTTTTATTATCCCTTAATTAAGATAGACATTAAACTGTAATCTGTTCTCAATGTGGAATTTAATGAGTTAAATGAAAGTGATAAATTCAGTTAGTTAGTGGATTTCGAGTTAGAGGTTGTCGGTGAGGCATGCAGAGTAATTCTAGTTGCAACAGAGTTCGAATTGTAGTGGTGCAAGTTGTAAATCAGTTTAACTCAGTTAAGTGAGTTAAACTCAATTGTGCTAGTTGTAATTGAAGATACAGTAGTGAGAGATATAGTGAATTAAATATTAATTAATTCACAATCAGTGATATCACATGAAACTGTGGATTTACTATTATAGCTGCATGCATGTTAGATCCAGTGGAGACCTAGTTGAGTTCTTGGTGAAAGGGAGGTTGAATATCAGTTGTAGGATTATTTTCTTGCACACATGCATTCAAACACCCATTTGGGTGCCCATGATACTTGCGTATTCAAAGCATGAAATAATTACTATCTTTTAGGGATCTTTAACATTATGGATTGCACAAGCAAGGCAGGCTGTCTAGAGGCTGAGAATTGGCTATGTGTTGGTCAATTTTGCATATGACAATGTGAGACAATTGGCTGAGTATTGGAGGGCTCTTGTGAGAAGAGTTTTGTATGGAATTGTTTCATGATCCATGCTTAATATACAATAGGAGATAGTGGTGTTTTTAGCTGTAAGCTTTCCCCATGAAATTATCTGTGTTGTGTGTGATTGATATTTCTTCATGTTCATGTGATTAGCGATTGTGTTTTTAATTCCGCAAAATAATTGTAGAAGCGATTCAATATTTAAATTTATTACATTGTTAGATCGGGTGAATCCAAGATATACATGCTTGTTGTATAATTTCTACATTTGAAATTATACATTTTGTCTGTATATCCTTCAATTTCCACTTACTCCCCTTGTTAGCAACTTCTGTAACTTTTTCTCTATCTATAACTTCTCTCAAAAACTGTAATTGCTCCCTCAGTTTGCTAGATTTACTTATGTTTGTATATTCTCCCCCTTTATGAATGGAAAAGAACTATGTCTAGTTTTGATTGAAATTTCTCCACCTTAGATATTAACATAGAACAATTTCTTTCATTGATTTTCTCACTTTTCCTTTGTTTGCGACTACGCTCCCATTGTGAAGATTGTGTCTATCTATTCCTACATGGAACATTTCCTCTTTTGCAGTTATACTCTTTAAACTACTCCTTCTGTGTTTGAACTTCCTTTTATTTTTTTTCTTGTTAGGATTTTTCCCTTTGGGCTTATGATTCTAAACTCCTTTGACATCAAATGGATACTCCTCCTAAACTGATTCTTCTCTTTATTTTCAACTTGTATAACTAATGAACTACTCCCATTGTGATTTTTTTGTACATGAACAACAATTTGTCTTCTACTAAGCACCTTGTGAGAAAGACATGGTGTGGTGAACTATAATTGTGCACTGCTCTTGTCACTGATAAAGTGAAGGTGAGGTCATTACTAATCCCTCTCTAAGACATTTAAAATATTATTTTGGTAGTGGTTTGGTAAAGATATTTGAAACATGTTCTTTTGAAGAAATATATTCTAACTTGACATTCTGATAAACTACCTGTTCTATGAGAAAGTGATATTTGATGGGGATGTGCTTTGATTTTGAGTGTAGAACATGCTTTTTTGATATATTGATAACACTTTTGTTATCACAGAGAATGGGAATAGGTTGATAATGAATTACCTTCATATCTTTTAAAGTTTTTTTCATCCATTTAACTTGAGTGCAAAAAGCTATTGGCGTAATGTATTCTACTTTAGTTGTGTATTGGGAGATTAAAGTTTGTTTCTTACTCAACCAAGAAACTGAACAATTACCTAAGAAAAATTCTCCTATGTTGGTTATTTTCTTATCATCCACACTACCTACCCATTCAACATTCGTATACGATGTTAGGGTGATATATTGACCCTTTATATACCATAATCCAAGATCCATGGTTCCCTTTAAATACCTAAAGATTGTTTTCATCGCAAGCACATAAATCTCCTTTAGAGAATATTGGAACCTTGAAACTAGACCAAATGCTTGCATGATGTCTTGGTGCTATTAGATATAGTAAGATTTCAATAATTTACCTATACATAGTTTGGTTTTCATCATAGGATTCATCATCTTTTCTCAACTTGCATCCTATGAACATAGGAGTGTTGCCAAGTGCACAATCTTCCATGTCAAATTTCTTTAACATCTTCATTTAGATACTTTGTTTGGGAAATGAATATGCCTTTGTTTGATTGTGCAATTTTCAGTCCTAAGCATAGACATCTCAAACTCCTCCCATATCTCACTTGCAAACTTTTGACTTGACAAATCAACATCACTTCAAAAATTGTTTCATCCACGTAAATAATAAGAATTAAAAGATTTTCGTTTTTAAAGTTAATATACAAATTATTGTCCATCATTCCCTTTTAGAAGCCTTGCTGCTGTAGATATCTATCAAGTCTTGAATACCAAGCCTTAAGAGCTCGCTTTAACCCATAGAGAGATTTATTTAGTTTGTATACCTATTCTACATCTTCTGATAACTGAAATCCCTTTGGCTATTCAATATATACCTATTTTAAGTCACCATTCAGGAATGTTGATTTGACATTCATTGGATATGTTTTGAATTTTCTAAAACATTTGAATGCCAAGAACATTTTGATTGATTCAAGTCTAGCTATTCGAGCAATTTTTTCTTAAAAATCAACACATTCTACTTGTGCATACCCTTTGTAGACCAATTTAGCTTTATTCATCACTATTTTTCCGTCCTCGTTTAACTTGTTTATGAAGACCCAATTAGTTCCAATTACATATTTGTATTTGGTCTAGACACAAGTTTCCATGTTTCAGTTTTATCTATCTTTGATCCAATGCTTATCATTGCTAGCTTCGACAAAGTTCTTGGATTCTATTTTAGATAGCAAGCCTAGATTTTCATGCCTAGGTGTGTTGACCAATCTTCTTCTCGTGTGAACTCCTAATTATTTATTGCCAAGAATTTTATTTCTAGATTAATCTTCTGAACATACCATGAGGGAATATTTGGATGTCAGAGGTTCCTCCTCTTCTTTATTTTCATGATATGCTTCTTCACATTCACTATTGTTGGTTCATCTAAACTAATTTTTATATCCTTGTAGGGTAATGCTTCATATGCCATCACATCAATGCAGTCAAAAAATTTGTTCAATCTTTTGTTACAACGTCTGTAGCCTTTTCTTTTGGTTGCATAATCTAAAAATATGCTTTCATTTGCTTTGGAATCAAACTTTCCCAAGTTGTCCTCATTTACTTTGATATATCATTTGCTACAAAATATTTTAAAATGTTTAATTGATGTTGGCCTTACAAACCACAATTCATGAGGTGTTTTGTTATCATTTATCCTGATATTAAATTTATTCAAAATATGAACTACTCTGTGAACAACTTTTTCCCAAAAGGTTATTGGCACCTTTTTTTCATGAAGCATAGTTCTTGGAATTTGCTGCATTGTTTTGTTTTTCCTTTCAACTACTCCATTTTGCTGAGGGCTCTTAGCTATTGAGAGCTTATTTTTTATTCCATCCTCTTCACAAAAGTCATTAAACTCATCAAATGTAAACTCTCCTCCTCTATCAGATCTCAAACACTTGTTTTACATATTAGTTTGTTTTTCAGCTAGAGATTTGAATACTTTAAACTTACCAAATGCTTCAAATTTTTCTTTTAAGAAGGTAACCCATGTCAACCTACTATATTCATCTATTATTAACATGAAATACCTCTCACCACTTGGAATTTATGTACTTTTTGGTCCACAGTGATATGTATGAACTAGATCCAATGATCTTATTGTTGAATTCTCCTTTCCCTTAAAATAACACTCTATTATGCTTCCCAACATGACAGGATTTACAGGTTGTGTTATTTGGCTTTTAAAATTTGGGTAAATATTTAACTGCCTCCTTCTTGTTGAGCTTTACTAGGCGATCAAAATTTATGTGACCCAATCTTCAGTGCTAGAGCCAACTTTCATCAAGTTTCCCATGCGACACTTTTCATTTTCTTCATTAAGAATAACATATTACTTGGAGTTATATGCACTGACCACAACTTTCCCTATAGATGCTTTATTTATTTCACACCTTTTAGAGTGAAAAGAGGCATCATAGCCTCTATCACATATCTAAATTTCAATGAGGAGGTTGTTCTTAAGTCCATAGACATAAAAAATGTTTTTGGCTTTACCTTTGTCATTCTCTAGACTAACCGCGTGTTTTCTAATATTCTTTCTTGGTGCATTGTTTCCAAAGGCAACACTGCCTCCTTTATATTCATTCAGAGATAGAAACTTGTGTTTATAACTTGTCATGTGTTTTGAGAACCCACTGTCAATATACCACTGACTTCCTTGATTTTGTGCATACAAGGCAAAGCCACACTCTACTTGCTTCTCTTATCTCTTTTCCTTTCTGGTCTTTGTAGCATCTTTCGCTTGCTTATTTTGGTTGTGATATATTATTTTTCTGCTTCTACAATCACCTATTCTGTTTTCATGGTTGTTGTAGTTGTAACACTTAATGAGATTAATTAGAGGAGAAAAAGAATTAGTACCTTTGTCATTTCTCTTTTGGAATTTTTGTAATGACCCTTATTAATAAATCAAATAATAATGATAATGATAATAATAATAATAATCATAATCATAACAATGTCAAGTCCCACTATCACAACCAGTTAAGGATGGGCCTCCTTATCAAGGTGACCCAGGATCAAACCTAATGAGGTGATTTGAATGGAAAGTGGTATCTACCCATGGTATTCATTCACCCATGGTATTTATCCACCCATGGTATTCATCCACCTATGGTTTTTATCCACCCATGGTATTCATTCACCCATGGTATTGTAAGGGGCATCTACCCATGGTATTCATTCACCCATGGTATTTACCCACCCATGGAATTTACCCGTGGTATCGTAACTTAAAAAATGCTATAAGTAACAAGTCACATTTTGTAAAAATACAGAGTGTCCAACACAATGTAGATCTTACAGCTATTCTTCGTTTTAATAAAACAAGTTTCTTTGTGGTTTTTTTTTTACTGTTATCTTCTTTTCTTTTGACATTTCAATTTTTTAGATCTGGATCAATGATATCAGATTCAGGTTACGACTCCGTGGGAATGAGGTTTGATGCATATTTCAGCTTCAATTTTTTTCAGGAATCTTCAAAAAACTTCATGCACATGCTATGACCTCCACAGAGCACTTTCTTGGGCAAAGCAGGATTTTTTTTTTTTTTCATTTTTTTGTAGGAAATTTTTGGGATGCTAGTTTGAAGATCAGATCTGAAAGTTTTGGTGCAAAATTTAAAAAAAAAATAACATATATGGATTCCTTACGAAAAAATACCCAAATTTAAAAAAACAATCGGCCGAATAGAAGTCAGGATGAGGGAGATATCGCTGATTTAAAATCAACTATGTCGCAGAAATTATTCTAACGACAATTCGTGGATGAAAAATTTCCAATCACTTTTTGAAGCATAATTTCAGAAAAATTATTGAAGATCTGAACTCCTCTTGAAAAATCACCCAATTTCAAAAAAAACTGGTCGAATTGGAGTTTGGATGAGGGAGATATTGCTGATTTAAATTTAAATTTTTATTTTTATTTATTTTTATTTTATTTTTAAATTTTTATTTTATTTTAATTTATTTATTTTAATTTTAATTAATTAATTAATTAATTTTTTTTCAAAACTTTTGTGATGACGGGATAGTTGTAGCGTGAATCTGAGTTTCTAGAGTAATCACATGGGAAGATCCAAAATGGTCATTCTGTTTCCAATATTCTGAGCTATATTGACCAATTTATTCCGATTTTAAATTAGTTTTTATATCTGGAGAAACATTCAGAGCGGGTTCCCTGCAGAGACATGCCCTCCCACCCTGCTTTAGTAGGAACCTGCTTCACATTCATTAGTTTCAGTGTAGAAGCATCTGGGTTGGTTTCTTTGAAGATGTTCCTTCCCATCCCAAGCTATGTAGGCACCTGCCACTTTATCAATAGTCAACATCAAGGTTATGGGTCAACCGCACAAAACCCTTGTCATTGAAGTCCATTTTCTAGGCCTCACACTATTAGTATCACAGTTGGTCACAAACATTACAAGGTATCTCTATCATTGGATATTCATTTTTCATGGTTATGGGTCATCCAAAAACCCACACTTCATCGAAGTCCATTGGTAGGTCGCATATTGTCAGTATCACAGTTGGTCACAAGAATTGCAAGGTATCTCTATCCTCGGATCTTCGTTCATCAAGGTTATGGGTTAACCACACAAAACCCATCCCTTGAGTGACTCTTCATATTCAACAAATGCTTGTCAGGAGGGAACTTCATGCAATGAGGACCATTGCTTCTTAAGGAGGAAGCATTGATCTGAATGGAAAGTGGTATGTACCCATGGTATTCATTTACCATGATATTTATCCACCCATGGAACCAACCCATGGTATTGTAAGTGGCATCCACCCATGTTATTCATCCACCCATGGTATTCATCCACCCATGGCATTGTAAGTGGCATCTACCCATGGTATTCATTCACCCATGGTATTTATCCACCCATGGAATTTACCCGTGGTATTATAACTAAAAAAAGATATAAGTAACAAGTCACATTTTGTAAAAGGACACAATGTCCATCAAAATGTAGATATTACAATTATTTTCTGTTTTAATAAAACAATTTTATTTGTGGTTTTGTTTACTGTGTGTTCTCTTCTTTTCTTCTGGCATTTCAAATTTTCAGTTTTTGGGGGCCTCCTCCTCCAAGATTCGGATCATGGGGGATGGTTGTGCCCTGTGCTAGGGGGAGGAGACATGCTAAAAAGTCCAGTCAACTCAGGGCCGGTATGGCCCAGGCTAGGTGTAATCCCTGGGTGAATTTGACAGTTTAGATGCCCCTATGTTGTGACTCCTTAGGCCACAGGTCAAGCCTGGAGGATCACATACAACTTGAAAAAATAATAATAATAGTAATAATAAACAAAAAATGAGAATATTAATATAAAAATAAATAAAATAAAAAGTGATAAATAAAAGTTAATAATAATAACAAAATAATATATATTTTGTAGAAAAAACGACGTGTAATTTTATTCATGAGAGAAGAAAAAAATCACATTTTTCATATGCGTAAATGCATTCCAGTAAAAACAGACTGAGAAAATGGAATTTTCCATTTGAAGAAACCCAGAAGGGCTAGCATGAAAGCGAAGGAAAAATGCTTCAGGCTAAGATGAAAACCCTGGGGACTGCACATACGAGCCCATCGATAGACAACCAACATTACAAAAATGGGTCATATAAACCCTTGCATAATGTCCAATAACCTAAGGTAGAGAAACACCTTCAGAAACAGGGCACAAGCTGCATCGGTTAACCTAAACATCAAGCCAAAAAGTGGGTGACCAATAAGTACGGCCAAAAGTCCTTAGATAAAACCAATGGAAACCCCAGAACGAGCACCAACGAATGTAACAACGAACATGGCAACTGACCATGGTGGCACAAACAAGGCAATGAAAAGCAACCTGAACAGATATCAAGCTCCATAGTAGAAGCATGCGAAAACAGAGAGCCCTGATAGAAGCAAAACCGAAAACACACAACACACACCATAAAGAGAGAACCCACCGAAGATAGCATCGCCCACACCAAAAAAAAAAGAGACCTTGGAAAAAAAGAGAAATAGGAGGCTCAAATGAGAGAGCCAAGGTGGCTAGGGTTCCAATTTCCCCACCCTCTGCTCCCTCAACTCTCCCGCCCTACAAAAAAATAATAAATATTAAAGAAAATATAATAATAGTAAAAACAATAAATAATAAATATAAAGAAAATATAATAATATTAAAAAATAAAATAATAAATAATAAATAAAATATAGCCCATAGGGTGTAGAATAAATGGTGGTGGGGTGTACTGTTAAGTCACTCTCTGATGTGAAGGTCATCGGTTCAAAACTCTGTGGGAAAAAATCCAGACATGTTAAGGGCTAGTGTGTCCCAGGTTGGGTGCGATCCTTGGGTGATTCTGATAGCTTCGATGCCCCTCAGTTGTGGTTTTTCAAGCCATGGGTGAAACTTGATGTAGTCTTTGGAGAACTCAGACAACTTGACAAACAAAAAAATAAATAATAAAGAAAATTTAATAATATCAAAAAACAAAATAACAAATAATAAAGTGAAGAGCTAAATAAGTAAATACAAATAAACTATAAAACTAGTAAGAATAAGTAAAATTGACAAAAAGTAAAAAATGAATAAAGTAAGAAAGAAATCAATTAAGAAAAACATTGAGTTAAAGAGAACTTAAGAATTTGTCCCGATGACACATGGATTGTGTGCATGAAGTTTCCCTTTCCATTTTTAGAACAGATTTTTCTACCTAATGGATGAAGAGGGGGATGAAGGGCATTCATTATTTCAAGAGGAGAACTATGGAAGAAGAAGATTCACTAGTTGTAGAGTTGATTGAGGGATTAGGGGTGGCCAACTATACAAATATTTAGTATCACTGAGCCTATGGTTAGGCAGAGAGTCGTCCCCAAAACATTGTTGCGGTTAGCGGTATCCAAGTAGTGCCATGACTATGAAATCTCTAATAATATATATCTTCATTATACAGGTAAGTCTTCTCTTCTCATGGTTTCGTAAATTCTATGCCAGTTGAATATTTTTGTGTTGATTATTAATGACATATATTTATGTAAATAGTTTGTATGTTATGATTCCATGTCCTTTTTTTTAAACATAAACGAGTAAAGTTTCTATTCAAATCTTCATTCGGATGCAACCGATACACGAGAAATCTGGTACAATGTTTCTTCTTGCAGAGGATCCTCCTAGGAGAGACTAATAAGAGCATAAAAAAGACTAAACTGAAAATCAATTGCTACAGAAGGTCAACATACATAGACATTACAAAATTGGCCAAGTAAAAAAACACATTTACAATAACAGATCATCATAGAAAAAGAAAGAAAACTTCTGTTGGAGGCCTGTTGAGATCAAATTGAAAATTTTCCAATGGGGCAGGAAGATGTTGTACTTGTGGAATTCTGGTATTTGTTTGTCTTAATCTACCACTCCAAGTTTTCCAGCTGCCTATGTAGTGCATCACTTTCATCGTCTTAGTGAGAAATTTTATCTTGAAGGGATATGATATCCTCTATAAGAGAGATGAAGATCATCGTTTGCTAGTGAATTTTCCAAATTTTATCCAAATTTTACAGTTGTAAAGCTTCAATTTGTTTGGAGCACCTTATACAATCACTTATGCCCCCTGGAACCTGAAATTTTATTTTCCTGGTTGTAATGGTTTAGTTATAGGAGAGAAACTTCCAAGTGTTAAAGAGGACAAGGCTTAGGGTAGATAGAGGTCCAATGGGAAGGCTGTTGGGTGAAGCAAAAGAAACAATGAGAGTCCAAGGCTAGGCAACAACATTGTGATAGCAAGTACAAAACAACCAATCCTAACCGAGAGGAATAGAGGGGTTACAATTGTCTACAAGGTTGGGGTTACATAGACCATAGAAGAGGAGCCAATAACCACATATAACTAATTTAAAAGAGAAATCCACACACAAAGAAGAGAGGTACTTGAGTTCGAAAGGGCCCAAAAGAGGAAACCATGCTAGCATAGAAGAGCACCCTTGAACATGAGTAGAACTGTAAATTAGGCTAGCATTAATTGAACAAGAATAAAAAAATACTTTATGAACAAATAATAAGACATGATTAGCTCTTGAAGTTGCTATAATGCTCCATTCACAACTATTGACATAAATCAAACTCTCCCCTCTACAAATTGAGTATGTAATAAAATTGATTTGCACATACATGCACTCCCAAGTCTAAAAAAAGCCACCAATTAGATTTCCTCGAACCAAATAGGGATGAAATGTGACTTCTGCACAGAAAATGAGACCTTAATATCCCAAGAAATGACTATGCTTCCTCGTACACAACTATTCACACAATATGAATTCTCACCTTTTCCAATTAAGTAAGAGACAAAACAATTCTCTTCTGAGAATCACTAATTATCGTCAATAACTTCTGAGAAGCCAACATAGTTAAGATGAATAGTCTTTGGCCACATTTTCAAGAGAATTAACCTCATCTCCCATGACACAAGCAATCTATAGTAGAAATGGCCAATGTAAGTCATGAATTTAATTCCAAAATAAGAGATCCCACACAATTCACAAATCTTATCACCATTAAACTTCATAATAACCCACAACAATGAATCCACCAATGCTCTAGGTGTGAGGTAACATCAAGTCTGGTTGTGTTGTCCAGACTCACGACTAAAAGTATGTGAGAGAATTGGGAGGGATTCCCATGCATGATCCTCTTTCTCTCTAAAAGCCACGACATCATGTTCGGTTTTCCACCTTTTTTGCACCTGTATTGTTATGTTACGATTAAGACTTGTCGAGGAGGGGGGGGGGGATGGGGTTAATTATACGACCTATTTTAAGATTCATTAATACAAAAGGGGGAGGAATCATGGGATGTTTCTCCATCCCATTGAACTGTTTACTTTAGTATGGCCACTTTTAGGAGGAAAGCTAGGTTAGCTTTTCTATCATCTTCCACATTTTTCAATCCGAGGATCTGAAAAAAGAAGTTAAAGTGAAAGTGATCTAAAGCACCAATAATTATTTGAAAGAGAAGTTGGAGGTGATTTTATTTAAAAAATGAGCCTTTGTATAAATTTTTGACTGCAAGTAGAGAGTCCCCTATAATCGCAATCTTAAAGATTTCCATATCTTTTGCCAAGTTTCATCCAATCAAAAGGCCATACATTTCAGGTTGATTATTGGTTCTTCTTCCAAATCCCTAGGATTTCTTAAAAACTATATTTCCTTCAGGGTTATAGATAACCCTTCCCCATCCTTCCACCCTTGGATTCTTTTTGGAAACTCTGTTAAATTTGAGAATCCAACAATTCTCTGCCTTTTTCCAATCTTCAAGTTTACCAATCGAGAGATAATGCTTCTAGGTCTTCTCTGCAAGATGAGATTTGAAAGCTGCTGTGGTGATACTTGTCAATGATGAAAATGACAACAAGAAATATTGAAAATGATACTAAAAGAGGCTTCTAGTTTGATTTTCCCTTAATCAAAGTAGAAGTAAATTGTAATTCCACATCACATGACAACTTGTAAGTGTTAACTGTGTCAGGAAGACACAATAAAACTTGTAAATGTTAACTGAGCTAGGAAGAATTAGTTATGTCAGTCAATTCAAGTTGGAGGTCAAACTAGAGGCATTTAGGGTGTCTCCTACTTTTTAGGAGCCCCAGTTGCAGTTTATTTTGAGTTGTAATTAGTTAAATCAATTATTTGAGTTAAAATTAGTTTAACTAGTTCTAATTGATGGATGAGCTAGTGAGAGGTCCAGTGAAATAAATCTGATTTAATTAACTATAAATATTTTTTTGCATGTTAGTTCTAAGAGTGACCCAGTTGAGATTGGAGTTAAAGGGAAGTGTACTATCAATTGTACAATCATCCAAATTGTACAGGTGGTGCATGCAGTCAGAAGAAGGCCTAAAATAAATCATTCCTTAATTAGGTAAAATTACCTTTAAAACGAGGAATGAAGGCACAAGTTTATAGATTGTTTTGGTGAGCACGAGTTGGTGAGACCAAACAATAGAAAGCACAAGTTTGTGTGTGGAGCTTGTGAGAGAAAGGTGTTACAAGAGAATCTTGTGCACATGTTGGTAGTGAGATGGCTAGAGATAGTGCAAAGGTTTCTTAGGAAGGGAAATAACATTGTATTGTTTCATGATGTTGACTTTATGCAATATACAGATAACAAGGTTTTTAGCTGAGTCTTTCCCCAGATACATCTTGTGTTGTGCGATTGATATTATTTCTCTTTCTTGTTATGTGATTGTGCGACCAAAATTAGCTTCCATAATTTGTAGAAAAGATTCAGGTATTTTTTTTTAGCATATTATAATATCAATTAAATCTATGTGGATTTTATACATTCAATGGATCAAACAAAGAATCCATCCATTGTTGTTTAGACTGATCTAGAGGAGGGTCTCAGGCACAAAATTTAGATATGTTGAATTCAATACAAAAATAAAGAGCCTTTAGGGCTATTGACTTTGGATGGATGTTGATATTTTTGAAAATGCCAACACAAATATTTAGGAAGGGAGGTCTAGAGCCATTTTTAGTTAGTTTTCCCAAAGAGGGAGCCCAAATAATGTTTTTTCCAAGATGACATAAAGGCAAGGAGATCGAGATGCCACTTAAGATGAGGGAACATAGGGCTAAGGTCCGCATCTCAAACCTGCTTAATGTTATGGCATGAGAGGAAAGATGGGAAATCGATTCTTCCTATTGTTCACATAAAATAAAACGAGAAGGGGTATCGATGCTCCTTTCTTAAAGTTTATCATAAGTCAATATTTTTTTGTGTGGGTGTGAACTCAACAAAAGGTGTTCAATTTGGGGATGAGATTATTATTCCAAAGTTTTTTTCTTGAGAGAATACTTTTGGAGCACTTGCATGGAAAATAAAACATCTTCATATACATCCTTGACAGTATAAACACAATACTTCCAACCCAATTGATCTTCTAACTGCTGACTCCCAAGATCACAACCCATAAAATTTTCTCTCAAGATCTCCACCAAGGGTAGGAGATTGATGGAAATTTCTGTAAATTTCCATCCCATCAATTGTCTTGAATAATCCCACTATGAAATTTGAGAAAAAATGACTATCCCTTGATTTCTAAGGAAATATTTGAGGGGGAACATGACATCCATCTCTTGCAGATGTGGGTTATTCATTATGGATTTAGTCCAAAAATTAATTTTAGATCCATTCCCTAGTGTCCAACTAAGGTTTTTGTTTATGTGATTAGGCATAATTAAGATAAGCTTCCATATTGAGGATCCTTGATGCGATGGTTGAATATGATTTATTCTTAATTTATTTATCTGCCAGGAATATTTTTCTTTAAGAACTTGAACCACCAAGTGTTTAGTTGGAATTTGTTTTTCCATTCCAACTTGGCTCCAATGACATGATTCATTAAGGTGGGATCACAAATATTTAACATCCCATGCAATTTTGGGGCTCATACTATGACCTAGTTAATTAGATGAAATTTCTTGGTAGAAGACTTTCCACCCTCCCAAAGGAACTTTCTGATGTATTTGTCTAGATGTTGAAGGACATGTTTTGGAGCTAAAAGGGTATAAAATTGGTATAGGGGGATTGAAGATAGTAAAAAATTTATAAGGAAAACACATCCTACCATATTTAGCCATCTAGCTCCCTAATAATCAAAATTTTCTTCTATTTTAGAGAACACACTTTGCCAAGCCTGCAGAGAGTGTGATGTGAGACAAATAGGGGTGCCTAGGTAGATGATATATTCCATGTTAAAATTTTATATTTTTAAAAGTTGGTGGAGCCTCCATATGCTAAAAGGAAGTTATCCAAATCTTGCATGAATCTCCTGGCTATGACCAAGGAAGCTCCACCAAGAAGGATAGTTTCATCTTAAAATTAGGAGTTATAGGAAATTTTAATCCCATTCACATATTGAAGACTAGGAACATGGCCAATTCTACGCTGAAGCTCCAAATGATGACTCAGGCGTTCTGCCATTAGAATGTATAAGAAGGGAGACAACGAGAAACCTTGACAGAGACCCCTAGAAGTTTTAAAGAAACTAGACACTCTTCCATTCACCAAAGGAGCTATCCAAGGAGAGCCAATGCAAAGGTGGATCCATTGGATGAAATTCGAGTCAAACCCCATTTTTTCCATAACTTTATAAAGGAAGCCATGCCTAACTCTATTGAAGGAAATAGCCATATCAAGTTTTATAATCATTCCTTTCTCTCCCCTTGTCGAACTGGAATCTATGGTATCTTGAACCAAGATGATGTTGTCAATGATCTGTCTCCCAGGAACAAATCCTCTTTGGTTTTCAAAAATAAATTTAGGGAGGATTCTCTTCAATCTTTCCATCCAGGTGCTTAATTATAATTTTATATGAAACATTGCATAGGTAAATCACACAAAATATAGCGAAAGAGGAGGGGTTGGTTTCCTTTGGGTCTAAATCTAGGAAAGATGAGTTAATGCCACCTCCAATGTATTTCTATTTCAAGGAGTATCCAACCATTATTTAGAGGTATCATTTAATAAGATCACACAAATTCTGGTATAAATGAGTTGAAAAGCCATCATGCCTTGGGGCTTTATTTGGGTTGAATGAAAAAACACTTTGCTTATTTCCTCTTCCCTAGGCTAAACAATAAGTTGGCGGTTGATTTCTTTAGATATAACTTTTGATATTAGATTTAACATATAAGACTCAACATATTTTAATGAGGGTTCCAACTTGCTATAGAGGTTGCTAAAATGTACTACTGCTTCTGCCTGAATTTGATAGAAATAATTCACTTTAACCCCATGCACATAGATTTCATGAATATTGTTTTTATATTTCATGATTCCTCACTTGCTTGTGAAAGAATTCAACATTTCTGTCTATAGATTGAAGCCAAATGCTCTTATATTTTAGTCTCTAATACTCTTCCTCTTTTAATAGGGAATGATATTTAGTGAATGTTGGTTTATGTTGTGATACTATTTCATTTGTAACAGGTTTTCATGCCATGGAAGATTGGATTTGTGCAATCTCTTTCTCTAGGGCTTGAATAGAGGTCCACTTGTCATATTGTGAATTTTCAATATAGGGTTTAATATTATATTTGAGTCTTTTAATCCTTTTCAACCTAAAGTTGTCATGGCGAAGAGACCAAATCATGAGAGTTTAGGAACTGCATCCATAAAGGGCTGAATCTAAAGGGAATTGGGCCATAGTTAAGAGGAGGATATAGATCCAACTAGATAGGGTGGTGGTCCAAGACATTCTAAGGACTAATGGAAAAGTGAAGGTTTAGGTTAAGGGTGTGAAAGGAATCCAATATTAGGAAATGCTCCAGCCTCACAACAATATGGCTTGGACCAAATATTATTATTCCAAGTATAGCGAAGAGAAGAGGGATTCATATCCATAAATTGGAGATGGTTAATGAAGTCTTCCACTTGTTCTTGAAATGGGCCTCTTATGTGTGAGCCCTATTTTTTCTCCCAGCTATGTAAAGTAGTATTAAAATCACCTTCAAAGATGTTAAACATTCCAAATTCAGTATATCTAAGGCCAAGAAGAGAGGCCCAACATTCTTGTTTTTCTCTGAAATGGAAAAACATAAATATTGATGATAACACATACCTAATTGGAAGTAAGATTCAGAAAAGAGGTAGCTAAATAGTGTGTTGATTTAAGTGAGTTGAGGAGCTAAAGTTGATTGGGGTCCCACAGAGTGCACAATCCACTTGAAGCTCCTTTAACACTGAACAAAGCAATGGCACTACCATTCCATATCTTGTATTACCTTGAGAGGATCTCATGATCCTCCATTTTGATCTCCTAGAGTAGGGCCACATAAGGCCATTATTTTATTAGAGATTTTACTTCTACCATTATCTATCCAGACCCAAGTCCCCTACAATTCAAAGAGATGATTATCATTACTTATAGTTTGAGTTTACCCCTTAGAGGGGGCAACGTTGAAGCCTTATTTTCTTCCCTTATTGACCGTTTCCAAAAGATGAAGGTGTTTCAATGTGGTTTTGTGACTTAGTTCTTTCACCTTCTCTGTCTTTTCAATTCAAAACTCTCTGTTAGATTTCCTTCTTGATCTATGGATGTGATGGTCGGTCTCTTTTAATTTTCCTACTTCATATTTCTCATCAAATTAGCTTGCAAATTTTGGCATTGCGGTGGCCTCTCTTGGAAAGATAAATCCTCTTCTTCATCAAAGAGGTCAACTTGATTTGATACTTGCTCCACACTAGGTCTGAACTCATCCATTGGCTATAAAATGGGTTCTTGGTGGGGAGGTTATTCTATTTGATGATCCAAGTCAATGGGGCCTTTCTGGGGATTTCCCCTTCCTCTTATTTAATGTTTAAAACTTCAAACCTATTACCATTCCCACTAGTGTTTGTTGATTTTCTCATGCCTTCCCCACTCTCAGTGGATTTATTTTTTGGAGAGTTGGGCCCTTTTCCTTTCTAATTTTCTTGCTCCTATTTTTTATTAAGAAGAGGTTTTTGTGTATTGGATCCATGCCATTTCTTGTCTTGTTGCCACTATTCTCCTGTATTTCCCGACTTTTCCTGTTCTTCCTGCTTTTTGGAGCAATTTCGAGCGAAGTGACCATATTAATGGAAAAAATTGCATTTAAAGGGGAGTTGATTGTAGTTTACTTCCTGGATGTGATACCAACTATCCAAAATAATATTTATATCTATATGAAGACCGTTTTCCATATCAACCTCCACACAAATTCAGGCATGGGAGAAGAGGTTGTCGTGGGGCTTCGCATAATCAATGTATCTTCCCAAAGTGTTGTCGATGCTCTTGAAGCTAGCATCATTCAAATGTGGAGGGGGAGAAAGGAGAGTTTAAACCAAAATATAACAATAGAGGGAGCATCATAATCAAGGTTGAAGTTGGGGCTCCACCAATCCAAATAAATCCCTTCGATACCCATAAAATATGGCCTTTTATAGAAGATAAAAATTCAATCTAATTTGTTCTCGAAGAAGAAAGTGAAAAACCATTTTCCACAAAAGGAGGAGGATATCTCCCCCTTGATTAAGGGTTTCCATTTTTTCTCAATTCATAAAAAAACAGGTCGAGGAGAGGGCTACAAGACCATAAATTGACCCACAAGGTACCTTTCAACAAGTTGAAGGGCACACAACTTGCGTGAGGAACAAATACCTCCACCTTTGGAATATCATCGAGGTTTTTGACAAATCTAAAGGAGGGGATTTTTAAAATTTAGGTCCATTGGTCACCAAGGAGTTAAATGCTACAATTTCCTGGTCCAACTGTGATGTGGAGGCCAAACTAGTCATAATTGACTACCTGGCCTATCTGAACTATGACTGCTGCTAATATCTAGGATTGCAGAAGGATTAGAAGAAAATCATATCAGAAGAGAATAGGAGGGAGGAAAGAGGGTTCAACACGTAATCTAATAATATTGACCCTATAGAATCCAAACAGCCAGGGATAATGATGATGTAAAGGGGTAGATAAGACCTACCGATCAGAGCTGATAAGGACCCCGCAAATTCCAAATGCTTGAGAATGTTGACACAGAGGGGCAGAAATGGCTCGATAATTAGAGGTGACAGGTTTCAGAATATTTCAAGGTCGTAGGGCCACCAAGTATAATATAGCTAACCCTAAGCTATAATTTCATCTCAATAAAACCTAAAATTATGATTTTAGGTTATTACATGTGGTATCAAAGGTAGATTGCAACTCTTTCGACCTATAAGTACCCATGATTTTATTACAATGCTTGAGGCTATTTATGTTACCCAACACACTTATCCTAGCCTTACCTATGTAATTATATAAGACTTTGGGTGGTTAAAATTTTCCCCATATAAAATCATTACCACGTAGTGAATTAAAGCATGTATCTATTTGTTATTTTAAAATGTTATACACATATATCTATATATTGGTTTACTTTTAAATGATTTATGAAAATTAACCATATTATTCTATCCCTCCAATTAAAATTGTGTCCATTTAAGTTTAAGGTGGAGGACATAAAGTTTTATCTTTAAAACTCTATGGGAGAAATATCTTCCCTTAATGGATTTTGCATATGACAATAGTTTTCACAGTTCAATTCGGGAAACTCCCTTCGAAGTCTTATATGGAAGACCATGTTGTACTCCATTAAGCTAGGATTTATTAGAGGATTGAGTGTGTTGGTACCTGACATGCTCCAGGAAATGGAAAAAAAAATGGCTACAAATTAAGCAAAGGGTAAATGAAACCAAGGATCACCAAAAAAGTTATGTAGATGCAAAGAGAATTAATATAAAATTTTAGAAAGGTAGCTAGGTTTTTATTAGAGTCAGAATCTCTAAGAGTTCCTTCAGATTTGGCAAAGGAACAAAGCTATCCCCTAGGTTTGTTGGTCCATTCAAGATCCTAAAGAGGATCATACTAGTTTCTTATAAACTTGAGTTACCTTCCCATCTAAGAAGGATTCATAATGTGTTTCATGTTTATATCCTTAGAAAATATATACATGACCCTTTTCATGTATTGAAATTTGAGAAATTACAGGTTTATGAGGAGAGAGTCCTTTAGGTCGAACCATTCTATATACTAGACTGTTGGGTTCATCGACTGAGGAACCACAAATTTGAGAAAGTAAAGGTTCAATGGGACAAATATACCCCTAGGCCAACTACCTAGGAGGATGCAAATGCTATTCATCGTGACTTTCCTTATATTTTTTATTAAATTGTGCTATGAACCAAATAAGACCGCATAACTTAGCTTAGATAAATACTTAGGCTATATGGGAAATATTTTTGGTTTATCTGAAACATATGAATCATTTCTAATTGCTTAAATTTTATTGATACTCTATGGTACTATCCATGATGATTATGGTTTAATTTATTTGTTTATGTCAACATGGAAATGTTGAAGTATAATGTTGTGATAATGTTTCACGACAGGATGGTATTTGGTAAATGGACATAGTTTCTAACGAGAGGCTAATGATGTAATGTATATTTGATGCTATATATTTGATAGATGTGTTGATGTTATAACTTATGATGGTATTTCATCATGTGAAACATATGGTTATTGCATGAAAATTTTATGACATGCACGAGCATGTGGTTTTCACTATTCAAATTGTTGATATAACAATGATGTTAAGTTCTCATGATGACATGCTAGAGTTGACATCCAAATTGTTTTCTATGATATCATGATGTTATAACTAATGAATTGGCTGCATGTTGAGATCTACTGATTAACAAGAAATTGACAAATTGGTCTAGAGGGTTAGTTTATTTTTTGATTTTGTGGGAGCCCATACTTATGATGGAGAATATGTAACATAATATGGATTGGGGAAAAAATCAATCAACACTAATTCCAGTGTTCCTTTTGCCTTGTATAACTCTCGATGAGTTATGGGACCATCTTGGGGAGGTCGAGTGCCTAGTGTTGGAGTTAGGATGTCGAAGTCCAAAAGTGGGTCCAAAAGTGGGTGTTGGACTTCGATGCTTGGGGTTGTGTACCTTATTTACCGTGGAGGGAATTGGGCCAACATTTCAAGATGCCTGGGGTATGTGAGTACCGATATTGGATTCCTCCCTTGGGTAAAATGAGGTTTGAGTCTTGGGGTTCTAGTATAGACCAATTAGGCTTTATGCTTGGTTCTGAAAGTTGGGAAAGAAGTCTTGAGATTTCTCAAGATTTCCTAGGTGTTGCGATGTAACTTTTGATGCCCGTTGGTATACTAGTTAAACATAGGGTGTAGGGTATACATAAAGTAATAAATAAATAAATAAATAAGCTAAATGGTTAAAATTAACTTTAGGACGAAGGTCCTTGACAAAGGGGAGTATGTAATACCCCATATTAATAAATCAATAAATAATAATAATGACAATAATAAAATAAATGAAATAATAAACAACAAAAAGTTAGAATATTAATATATAAATAAATAAAATAATAAGTAATAAAGAAAATATAATAATAGTAAATAAATTAAATAATAAATAATAAAGTGAAATTCTGAATAAGTAAATAAAAATAAACTATAAAAGTAGTAAAAATAAGTAAAGTTAACAAAAAGTAAAAAAAAACACTAATAAGCAAGATTCAAATTAAGAAAAACTTTGAGTTAAGGAAAACTTAAGAAGTTGGCATGTTGACATATGGATTGTGTGCATGAAGTATAGGTTTTAACCCCATACAAAAACTACCTGCAAATGAATTCTTAAAACAAAAAAATATTCAATGGTGAGAACATAAAACAAAGATACACAAATATTTTCTTGTGAATCCCAAAACCGAGACTACTAGATTGATTTTTCTTTATATTCCTTTCAATGTTACAATACATATATATACATATAGAAGCATTCAAAACCCCATTCCATTAACCCTGGATTAGAACACAACCGTAGTTCCCTTGACTAGATCTACAAAATACCATGGGTAGAAAACCATCATGCCCAAAACCATGTGCAAAACGATGCACAAAAACATGGGCAGGTCCGTCCCCCATCCTTGGGTTCACCCAACTATTAGTGCGCAAGGCTAGTCAAGGAAAGTACATAACACATACCTAACATGAAGATTCCATTTCCATTTTTTTGAACAAATTGTTCTACTTAATGGATGAAAAGGGGGATGCAAGGCATTCATTCTTTCAAGAGGAGAACTATGGAAGAGGAGGATTCATTGGCTATAGTAGTCGATACAGAGCTCGGGGGTGGTCAATTGTAGAAAGATTTAATACAATTGAGTCTATGGTTGGGTGAAGAGTTGTCTCCAAAAAATTGTTGTGGTCAACAAGATCTAAATAGCGCCATAACTCTGAAATATCCAGTAAGATATATCTTCAGTATACAAGGAAGTCTTCTCTTCTCATGGTTTCGTAAATTTTATGTTAATTTATTGAATAATTTTGTGTTAATTATTAATAACATAGATTGATGTAGATAGTTGGTATGTTATGATTATGGGTTGTTACAAATTTATACATTTGTCATTCCTGTTTCTTGAAGTTTGAAAATTTTCTTTACTTATATTTTTGAAATTGTCATTTCTAGCATAGACTCTAAAATTTATATCCTTTTGACCAAAATTAGTACATGAATGTAAATAACTATAAAATAAAATTTGGTCCCTAGATGTAAAAGGCCTTCTTGGAGGAAATATTCTTCTGAATCCATTTCTAGGTCTTGGCTATTCTTCACTTCCTTGCCTAGTTTTGTTTCTTTCCTTTGAGGATTAGATATTTGCTGGTCCTCTCCTTCTTTCCTGTTGATGTTTTCTTTGATACAATTTTTGAGCAATTTGACGTAGGTTTCAAGTTTCTTGATCTTTGATGTGTTTGAAATTTATTCTCCTTTAACAACTTCATGATAATCGATACCTTGTTTAACAAAAGGGGATCTCTGATTGCTAAGTGTATTATCTAAGATTTCATAATTCCTTCCAAACTCTACCTGATCGTTTTCATTTTCAAGATCATTTGTCAAGGAAATAATCTTAGCTTCTAAATTATCACAATGTCCTTCCTTTTCTTCCAGTTGGATGGTCATCACTTTTTTCATTATTCTTGCTTATTCTAATTGAGTCTTTAGGAGGACGATTGGTGTTTCATAAAATTCATGATAATTACTTTCATACCTCATCAATAAATGTCTTACCTTCTTATTATTTCTCCTAAGGTTGTCAATTTATCTCAAGGCATTGATCAATTCACCTTCAAGATTTACTTCACATTCTTCTTCATCTGACTCTATTTCATCTTGTCCCTTAGTATGGGTCTCTATGGCCATGAGGAGAAAATATTTAGCCTTATATTCATAAAATGATTGTTCATTCTATTTTGCTGATGATTTGTTTTCCTCTTTGGGATATAAGGCTTTCTTCTTGAAAGTCTTCACATTCTTGAAGTTCATAGATTTTTTTCTTTCTTTTTCATCACATTCATTATCTATCTTACCATAGGGGAATTTAGAAGCATAATGACCAGTTTTACTACAATTAAAACACTTCCAAGGTAGCTTACCTTCATAGTTTCTAGATCCTCTCTTTAGCTTCCTCACAAACTGTGCGTCTTCCTCATCAGATTGAGAGCTTGAATAGTCATGATCCTATAATGTGTCTTCTTTGCTACTCTGAAGGCTGCTTCCCTTGATCATGAATTATCCTTAATGATCCTCGTCTCATAGGTTGTCAAGCTACCTTGAAGTTGATCCATTGATAGTTTTTAAATATCTTTTAACTCTTTCAAGGATGAAACTTTTGCATTGAATCTAGAGGGGAGATATCTCAAAACCTTTTGAGCTATTACAAATTCATCAATCACTTCTTCAAGACCTTTAATAATATTGACTATCTCTTCCACACAAAGGAAGGAGGTTATTATATTTTGACCTTCTTTCATCGTCAAAATTTTAAACTGCATTCAATGAACTTAAAGTTTAGCTCTCTTTGCCTTGTCATCTTCTTCATAGGTGCTCTGTAACTTGTCCCACATCTCCTTTATTGATTTGTAATGTGTAAATTTGACAAATTTTGATTCTAAAAGGCTACGGAGGATAACATTAATTGGTTTTACATTGTAGGCTAAATCCAATTTGTCATTTTTATTAATCAAAGGAGTTTCTAGATCTTTACATCCATTCACCACTCAATCCCAAACATCAAAACAAAGAGACATTAGATGCCCTTATTCTCACTTTTAACAAAGCACAATTTTTTCCATTAAATAAAGGAGATCTATTTGTGAACCGCCATCATGAGCCACGTTTCTTGTTGGATCTTCCTTCCAATGTTAGACAACTTCTAAAGGAACATGCTCTAATATCAATTGTTGGAATTAAGATTATAATAAGAGGGGGTGGACCATTATAATGGCCAATTTACAATAATAAAACAATTAAAACCATATAATGCATTAAAAAAACAAGAAATACATGATAACGCTATATGTACATGGAAACCCTTAAAGGAAGAAAACCATAAAACTTATTAGAATAATTTTTGTAGGCACCAAACTGGAACCAACCAAAAGGAGACACTAATCTCTTAATTTACTGGCACCAACCCGACGAAGACACCAATCCCCTAATTTATAGGCACCAACCTAAATGAGACACCTATCCTTTGATTCATAGGCAACAACCTGAAGGAAACACTAATCCCCTCTACTCTACTTATGATATTTTTTGCTTCGTTCTTCACAAATTTTCTTAGCACAATGATTATGATATTAAAAAATTTGTACGTTTCTCTTTGATTTGTACTACATAAATTTGCCACTACATTTTTTTCATTACATTACTGGTCTGCATCATAGATTGGCTTCTCTCAATTGTTGTAACACTTGTTTTTCACTTCAACACTTAGACTTGTCATTAAAACATTAATTCATACTTCTTTGCATGCCATAAACTTCATTACTTTAACATTTTGTTTTGGAAATTTATGCGACATAGGATACATGTCTTCTTCAAACATAATCCTTAGAATTATTTGTGCTAAACTCCATAATATTTATACTTTGTTGTCCCTACATCAAATATTAGTTTTGTTTATTCACACTTCACCATGCCGACTCTCCCAATTTTCATTACTTATAGCAAGTATCCATATTTGGGTTGACATCTCATGGAGATTTAATCTGGGAGGACAAGATGCCTTTAATACCCTTCTGGGGCTAATACCATGGGATGCTCAAAATACCATGGGAAAATATCACTGGATTAAGCAATTTGGTGGCCCAATCGTAAATACTAAAGGAGGAAAATACAACAAAAAAACCTGGTGATCCGGGTCTGTCAGCTACTGGATTTACCCATGATCCTTTACTTCTGCGACGTTGTTAGAATTTAATTCTAAAAGAGAATAAAAGAACACATGTGCATGCTGTAAATAAGGGAAACGAGATACCCATAAAAAACACGAGATGTTGATAACGGAGTTCACCGAGTGCGGGCTACGTATCCAGGTCTGGTGTCAAAATGGGGCAGGCCGCTTCATATAGTGCTGGAAATGGGAAGATGTACATGGATGATGTTCATACAAGGATGTGCCCTCAACATGAGTGGCTTGTTTCTCCACAATACGTTCCACAATAAGAACTCTCACTCATAATGCACCTCCTATCAGCATGACATAATCTCACATGAAGCAAAAACAAGATCCCACAACATGCATCAAGAATGGATCTAGAAATCATAATACATATCACAACAAAAAGAGGCACATGATCAAATTGCAAATACCTCACCCCTGAAGCTAGCTAAAGAAGCAGATGCTCAACTACTGAATTTGGTTGCACCGTAGAATTTGTGGCGTTGAGGGGCATATAATTGATTGTCCACACTTGAAAATCGGACATTGTCACTCCAATCTGGAAAATGGCCGAAAAATGGGAAACTCTGCTGCTAAAACAGACATCCCCATCAGACCAAGAAATTTTTTAAGGATTGAAATTTATCTTAAAGTTTAGATGCCTAGGCGAATATTACTAATCCCTAGTATGCAATGTTTGTTAAATTTTTTGTAGAAATATCTATATTTCCAATGATTTTATAAAAAATTTTGGCGATTGTTAAGGTGAAATAATTTCTTATTGTAAAATTTTGGCGAATATTTTTTAGGAAAAAAGGAAATTGGCGAATCTTTTTTTGGAAAAAGCATAGAAATTTAGCTCGCTTGCGAATATTAGTCCCTAAAATTTTCCTTACATCGGACTCCTATCGCTGAGAGGTGTAAAATTGACATAAAGTTTGTTGCGTTTTGACTCCTGCAACTTCGGGGCCTCAAGGAATCTTTTGATGCCCTCAAGATTCCTTGGGGCATGGTTCCACTGCCTCCATGGCTTGTGGTTCCACCTGCATAAAAAAATGTGTCTCGAATTTTGCACTCTCCTCTGCCTAGGCGCATCTGTGGATTTGAGTTCTTACGTTTGAGTGGGTGGATTTTACCAAGCGACACCTTGGCGCGTTGGTTGTGGGTGAAGTTCATAAGGTGGAGGTTGGGGGTTCCAACCCCACTGACCCCACCCAAATCAACATTTTGTTTTAACTTACGTTGGTTTTTGGTTTTGTAATATTGTTTGAAATATATTTAAATATGGCTTGGTTTGGTTGTAATTTTGGTCCGCCCATGGATTGGGCTGGCGTACGTGGCCAAGCAGGATTGATTCCCAACGGCCCATTTTAATGTGGTGCCATGTTATGGTTCTGTGGGTAGGGTCCTCGGTCAACTAGGCCCTGAACCACACGCCATCGAATATATATTTATATATATGTTGGCTGTTGTTTGGTGTGTGGTGAGTTTTGGCAGGGGTGGCGAGGTTGAAAGCTCGCCCCCCTGTTAGACTCAGTCTTGTCGGTCCTCTGTCAGAGTCAAATTCACTAAAGTTCATTTCTCGTCATTTGCAGTCATTGATGTTACTGTGGTCCAGAAAAGAGTCATTTCACTTTCTTGAGTCCAGGGTTTTGTCTTCAGAAGTGCTTCAATAACATGTGCAGGCCAGAGGAAGGTTCAATAAGTTTCTTATTTCAAGATTTTTATCATCATTAATGCTCAAGGATGATTCTTCTCCAAAACCCTGTTTTGGAGAAGAAATTGGCAAATTAGTTGTTTGTAATAACCATGTAATTTTCCGTCTTGAAGATTTCAAATGCAGGCTCTATGTCACCTTGCCAAACTTCATGCTAAATATCCCTGCAAGCAGATAAAGAAAATCCATCATTCAAGTCAGAAAATCAAAAAGGAAGTTTGAAAATCAGAGTTTGTATTAATGTGAAAAAGTGCCGAGCCAAGACAGGCCACCATCCCTGCAAAAGACAACAAAGAAAACTCTTTTTCTTTAGAAACCAAGAAGAAGTTGCTCAATTGGAGCCCCGAATTCACAGTAAGAACAGAGATTTGTTTATTTACAGCTATTTTTATACCTTATTGCTTTGAAAAGAAAGCTTAACTATTGAATTTGAAGGTTGTTTAAATTCAGTAAGGTTGTTTGAAGGTTGAATTATGAAAAAGATCCAGTAACGCTCCATACTAATGCATGAGATATCATGTGCAAGAATTGGGTTGTTGGAACCAATTTTGGGGTGGCATGGAGTATCGTGTATAATATTAGAGTTTACAAGAAGGATGAAATAGTGTGTACAAGATTCAGGTTGTTGGAACCAATGTTGCATGGATTGCTAGAAAACAAGTTAATAACAATGCAATGTGGATAGAATTTGTGATTAAGTTTGCAGAATTCCTACTTTTCATGTTTATTTTGAGTGGTGAACTGTGTGGTAACATTATAGTTATGTAGCTCTCAATACATAATTCAAAAAAGAGTTCGAATTTAAATTTGGAGCAGAGAAGTCGAATTGCAAAGTTAGAGGCCAAACAGTATTGATTGAGAGGCCGACTGTGTGTTTCAATAAAGCGCGGCGCATACAAAGGAGCACGCGGTGCACTGGGTGAAAGTTTGCAGTGTATTTTTGTGTGCGCGCGGCGCACCAAACCAGCACGGCGCACTGGGAGTGAGCGTGACGCGTTGAGTGTTATTGCCCAGGCTACTTCAAATCAGATGTCCAAGCGAGAATCATTACGACCTTACATGAATGTGACTGATAATATGCTGCTCCAGATGACCAGAGAAGATCCGAACATCAAACCATCCGGAGGTAGATTGGGGGAAGACGACATGGATTATGACACTGATGAAAAATCAATGGCTGCCCTTAGGTATCAACTAAGAAGAGCTGCAGAGGAATATTACCATTACAAAAGTGAGTACATAAGTAATGTGTGTGAGGCGCTTGAGCTGGAGGATACAATTAAGAACTATGAACATGGTAGCTCTACAGAATGGCGTTACATATCAAGTTTCCGTCAGCCTCGCACTGGTACTTTTGGGCAGTACTTGGATATGATGAAGTGGGTCTGGCGGTGTGTTCTTAGGCAGCGGCTTGAGAAAGTCTTGGCAGTTGTTCTGGGGTCTATGTCAGCTGTTATTTTATTGGCAGAGGCCACACTATTGCCAAGTGGGGTCGATCTTTCCCTATTCTCTATCCTCATTAAAGCTGTTGGTGAATAAGAGATGCTAGTGCAGGTTACATCATTTGTTCCTCTAATGTACATGTGCATCTGCACATATTTTTTCTCTTTTCAAGCTTGGGATGTTTAGTTTCTATTCCTTGACACCAAAGCAGACAAATGCTGTTTGCCTTCTCATGATATGCTCAATGGTTGCTTTACCAAATAATTTGGAGGTCCAGCTGAGCGACAGATTCTGATCAGTGAGATGCTGGGCTCAACAGATGAAAACGAACCTCTGCAGGCAATGATGAAAGATCAGTTTGCAAATTATGATGTTCAAAAAGTTTTGGAAACTTGTGATGACCAAAAACGTGATTTCATTCTTTGTCGCATCAAAGTGCATTTAAACGCCTTAAAGAAGTATACATATGGAAAGCATATAGTTTCACGTGTTGAGAAGTTTGTTGCAGCTGGAGAGAAGCGTATTGGAACTCGTTCAACATATCCGTTGTAAATTCTGCAGAGATAAAACATAAATGAGAACTTGTATAGTTGAGGTTGGTTTCACATCGTCGTGTCGATTAGATCTGAACCTTCAAAGCCCTGAATCAATAATAAATTCAAAGCTAAATTTAAACAAAGGATATCCACCATGGCAAAAAGATAGGTTAGATTGCCTATTTTGGTTTTCAGTTACGATTTCAGAGGCTCTACATTACAATTTCCGCATTCTAATTGGTCATCAACAAACAAAATGTAACGCTGCTCCTTTTTAGAGCAGACTTTTCCTATTTTCATGATTTTAGGTGAAACTGCTCCCTATTTTCATCGATTTGTTTTCCCCATCTCTAAGTTTATTTATGTATTGTAAATCATTTGTAAAGTAGAGGAGAGTTCTGGAAAACAATGGGAGAGGTGTGAAGGAAAACTTCACTGTACAGTTTTTGACAGGGATTTAATGAAAAGATACAGCTCTGACTCCTGAGATTCTTGTGGTGTGAATTTAGCATTTGTCTTTGCTTTTGTCTCATATCTAGCTTGTTATGTTTTACTTTTCATTTCATAATCATTTCCAATTTGAATGTTTCTGAGTGAGAAGGGTAGAATTCAGCTTACTGCTCTGCCCTGGAGAAGCGTTCATGTTTTGTGTTTCTTCCTCTGTCTGAAAAGGATTCATACATTAATGCCCTTTTCAGCTTCTTAACAGTCCTTTCATTCCATATAATTTCAATTTGGATGCTTAAGCTCTTGCCTATCTTGCCTCATGAGATAATCTGTGTTTTTCATTTAATTTCCCTGCTCATGCTGTCCTTTGTCCCCATACTTCCCAGAAAACCCAGTCATTTATCAAAAACCCCTTTCCTATCTATTTACTAGCCTAAAATCAGTTCCCATTTTAAGTCATCTCGCACCTTATTGCTCATTTTATCGAGATTGACTGGAGAGAGCCCTCTCCTATCCTCGTAGGGCTAGCTACGAGGCTTGGCTTGGTTTGATGTTGCCTTGAGTTTTACCTTATTTCAGCCTAAGGTAGATTCGAGTGCTAACATAGTGGCGACCATACTGGGGAAAGTCTTCCCCGGTAAAGGATGACAAATTTCAGATCTGATCGTTGATGGTGAACAACGAGCAGACACCGCAAGGCTGAAATCATTCACCTGGCGACTTCATTCACTAAAAGATCCAGACAATCAATCTTTCATGGTGAATTCACTGCAGGGAGATCAGTAGCTTCAAGATTTTCAAGATGGACCGGATTGCAAGAAGATATGCTCCCATGAGCCGAGATCACATTCCAGGTTTTCCGAATAAGATGCCCAAGGTAGATTGGTCAAGGAATCTGCCTACGTTTAACAATGATGGTAAGAAAGATGTTGCTTTACATCTGGTTAGATTTCACATGCATATTCGCAAGTTGAAGGTGGATTTTCCTGAAGATTGCTTGATGAAGATATTCCTGGCCACTCTGGAAGGTGAAGCCCAATCTTGGTATGAAAATTTGCCGTTGGCCTGTATTTACTGTTTAAAGGATTTTCATGCCCTGTTCATTGAAAGATATCAAGCATCTTATCCATCATTAAATTTAGTTCATGACTATTGCAAACATGCTTCTACTTTTATTGAAAGCCTTGAGAAATATTATGAAGACGATAATTTCATGGATGATGAGATCATGGAAGCCCTATATGAAAATCCATTTCAGCAGTATAAAGACGATCATGAAAATTTGCAGCAGGATCAAGATCTTAGTGTGGTGGAAAATGAAGGAATTTTGCATCTTGACAGTCAACAGGAATTACATGAAATGGATCAGCAGTATGAGAAAAATTTGTATACTCTTTCACGTGAAATCAATGAAGACAATCGCTGTATGAGCAAAAGAAAACAAAGGGTATTATCTCCTCTATCTGAAGACGAGATAGACCAACTCATGAACGGTCACGTTCCAGCTCAAGTTAACGCAGATCAGCAGGTTGAAGATTGTCATATGGTTGAAAATGATGAAAGAGAAAGTTTCGTTTCAGATCTGTCCACAGAAGAAGACCGCATGCAGATTGTAGATTGTGATAATGTCCGGTCAGCCATTTCAGATCTACATTTAGATTGTGATGACCAAGAACACCTTGTGTTAAATCCCATGAAAGAGAATTCTGCTGTTGAAATCATCTGGGATGCAGAAGACACAGTTATGGATCCAAATGTTCTCAGTTCATTAGAACACAGCCTGCATGAGGAGGTAATTCGGTCAGTTTATGAACAACAAGATGAGGTCTTTGTTCAAGTAAGTGAAACAGTTCCTTTGGATGAATTTAGGGTAGATGATAGAAATGTCATGTTTGAGCATCAAGAATCAGCTGAAGTTTCTTTTCTTATGATTGATGAATGTAATGAGAATCTGGCTGTCATATCATATGAAGATGACCTACAATATATTCAGGCTACAAAAGATCAGACCGTTCAGGATTCCCTTTCAGATTCTTCTTCATATGTTTCATGTGTTGAAATGTTTTTACAAGAGGAGATCTGCTCATCTACCTGTTCAGAGTTTTTTGAAGCCCAGGAATATATTTTTACTGAAGTACATGATGAAGGAAGATTAGAATTAGAAGCAAAGGACACCTTGTTTCTTCAGCAGGAAGAAAATCTTCATGTTTTTCAGGATCCATTGGCAAATCTGTTGCAGTCAGCAGTAAAGGTGATTATTGTGGTGTTCAGTGATGAAGGAGATCATGGTCAATTATGTTTTTTGATGCCCAGTTACCAGTATTTATTTTTGACCAGCAAATCTGATCAGGGGAATCAATCAAGAAGGCATCTGCTTGATTGGTTACATTGGCATTATGATATAGTTTGATGGTATATTGTCTTGTAAGAAACACAGGCAGTTATGTACTTCCATCAAGTTTTAAGTTTTAAGTTCAGGTCTTGAGTTAGTTTGTTAGAGTCAAGTTTTTTCAAGTCATTTCAGTTTGCATCGACTTAGTTTGAGTCGAATTTCCAGTCAATAAATTAGTCGTGTCGATTTCTTGCAATAATGGACTCCATATCCCAATGGATGGAGGCAATGTCTGCTCTCCCAAGGATCTGCAGTTCTTGGCACCTCCAAGAAGCGGCAGCTGCCATCCCCATTGGAGCCAATGTTAGACTCAGTCTTGTCGGTCCTCTGTCAGAGTCAAATTCACTAAAGTTCATTTCTCGTCATTTGCAGTCATTGATGTTACTGTGGTCCAGAAAAGAGTCATTTCACTTTCTTGAGTCCAGGGTTTTGTCTTCAGAAGTGCTTCAATAACATGTGTAGGCCAGAGGAAGGTTCAATAAGTTTCTTATTTCAAGAGTTTTATCATCATTAATGCTCAAGGATGATTCTTCTCCAAAACCCTGTTTTGGAGAAGAAATTGGCAAATTAGTTGTTTGTAATAACCATGTAATTTTGAAAGTCTTGAAGATTTCAAATGCGGGCTCTATGTCATAACACTGAACTGTGCTAAATATCACTGAAGCAGAGATAAAGAAAAGCCATCATTAAGTCGAAAAATCAAAAGGAAGTTGAAAAGCAAGTTGGTATTAATGTGAGAAAAGTCTGCAAAGACCAAGGCAGACCACCATCTACAAAGAACAACAAAGAAAAACTCTTTTTCTTTAGAAGCAAGAGAAGTTACTCAAGCTAGGCCCCAGAATTCACATTAGAAACAGAGAGTTTGTTTTATTTACAATTATTTTTATACACTACTGCTCACTTTGAAAAAGCTTAACTATAGAATTTGAAGGTTGTTTAAATTCAGTAAGGTTGTTTGAAGGTTGAATTATGAAAAAGATCCAGTAACGCTCCATACTAATGCATGAGATATCATGTGCAAGAATTGGGTTGTTGGAACCAATGTTGGGGTGGCATGGAGTATCGTGTATAATATTAGAGTTTACAAGAAGGGTGAAATAGTGTGTACAAGATTCAGGTTGTTGGAACCAATGTTGCATGGATTGCTAGAAAACAAGTTAATAACAATGCAATGTGGATAGAATTTGTGATTAAGTTTGCAGAATTCCTACTTTTCATGTTTATTTTGAGTGGTGAACTGTGTGGTAACATTATAGTTATGTAGCTCTCAATACATAATTCAAAAAAGAGTTCAAATTTAAATTTGGAGCAAAGAAGTCGAATTGCAAAGTTGGAGGCCAAACAGTGATTAAGAGGCTGAATGTGTGTTTCAATACAGCACGGCGCATACAAAGGAGCGCGCGGCGCACTGGGTGAAAGTTTGCAGTGTATTTTTGTGTGCGCGCGGCGCACCAAACTAGCGCGGCGCACTGGGAGTGCGCGCGGCGCGTTGAGTGTTATTGCCCAGGCTACTTCAAATCAGATGTCCAAGCGAGAATCATTACGACCTTACATGAATGTGATTGATAATATGCTGCTCCAGATGACCAGAGAAGATCCGAAATTCAAACCATCCGGAGGTAGATTGGGGGAAGACGACATGGATTATGACACTGATGAAAAATCAATGGCTGCCCTTAGGTATCAACTAAGAAGAGCTGCAGAGGAATATTACCGTTACAAAAGTGAGTACATAAGCAATGTGTGTGAGGCACTTGAGCTGGAGGATACAATTAAGAAATATGAACGTGGTAGCTCTACAGAATGGCGTTACATATCAAGTTTCCGTCAGCCTCGCACTGGTACTTTTGGGCAGTACTTGGATATGATGAAGTGGGTCTGGCGGTGTGTTCTTAGCGACGGCAGAAAGTCTTGGCGGTTGATGGTGTCTATGTCAATTTGTTATTATATTAGCGAAGCCACCGCTATTGCCAGCCAGGGGTCAAAAATATTTATATTCTCTATCTCTATTAAAAATTTGCTTGATGAATAAGAGATGCTAGTCTGGAGATTTCCAAACATTGTTCCTCAATGTGTATGCATACGCACCTGTTACACTTTCTCTTTTCAAACTTGGGATGTTTTCCATCTATTCCTTGACACCATGATACAATCTTTGTTGCCTTCTCGCAATGTACCTCGATAGTTGCTTTACCAAATAATTTGAGTCATTGTGACAGTTTTGATCAGTGGAATCTTTGGGCAAAGCAGATGAAAACGAACCTCTGCAGGCAATGATGAAAGATCAGTTTGCAAATTATGTTGTTCAAAAAGTTTTGGAAACTTGTGATGACCAACAACGTGATTTCATTCTTTGTCGCATCAAAGTGCATTTAAACGCCTTAAAGAAGTATACATATGGAAAGCATATAGTTTCACGTGTTGAGAAGCTTGTTGCAGCTGGAGAGAAGCGTATTGGAACTCGTTCAACATATCCGTTGTAAATTCTGCAGAGATAAAACATAAATGAGAACTTGTATAGTTGAGGTTGGTGTCACATCGTCGTATCGATCAGATCTGAACCTTCAAAGCCCTGAATCAATAATAAAGTCAAAGCTAAATTTAAACAAAGGATATCCACCATGGCAGAAAGATAGGTTCGATTGCCTATTTTGGTTTTCAGTTACGATTTCAGAGGCTCTACATTACAATTTCCGCATTCTAATTGGTCATCAACAAACAAAATGTAACGCTGCTCCTTTTTAGAGCAGACTTTTCCTATTTTCATGATTTTAGGTGAAACTGCTCCCTATTTTCATTGATTTGTTTTCCCCATCTCTAAGTTTATTTATATATTGTAAATCATTTGTAAAGTGGGGGAGATCACAGAAGAAAACGATGGGAAAATTGTGAAGGAAAACTTCTTGTACGAGTTTGCAACCGAGGATTTAATGAAAAGATACGGCTCTGCTCTGAATTCTTGTGGTGTGAATTTAGCATTTGTCTTTTCTTTGTTCCTTATGTAGCTTGTTATGTTTTACTTTTCATTTCATAATCATTTCCAATTTGAATGTTTAAAGGTGAGAAGGGTAGAATTCAGCTTACTGCTCTGCCCTGGAGAAGCGTTCATGTTTTGTGTTTCTTCCTCTGTCTGAAAAGGATTCATACATTAATGCCCTTTTCAGCTTCTTAACAGTCCTTTCATTCCATATAATTTCAATTCGGATGCTTAAGCTCTTTCCTATCTTGCCTAATGAGATAATCTGCGTTTTTCATTTAATTTCCCTGCTCATGCTGTTCTTTGTCCCCATACTGTCCAGAAAACCCAGTCATTTATCAAAAACCCCTTTCCTATCTATTTACTAGCCTAAAATCAGTATCTATTATAGGTCATCTCAGCCCCTTTGAAGACCTTTTGCCAAGATAGACCTGGAGAGAGCCCTATCCTATCCTCGTAGGGCTAGCTACGAGGCTGAGCTTGGTTTGATGTTGCCTTGAGATTTACCTTATTTCAGCCTAAGGTAGTTTCGAGCGCTAACACCCCCAACAAATTCTTAATATTTGTTGTAATATGACATTCCGTGGGGTGGCAGGGGTGGTGTCCCACCCACCCCCCATTTTATATATATATATATATATATTTCTTTAAAATAAACTGTCCATTTTTGAATTTAAAGAAAATAAGGGTTATTGGGTAATTTAATGAGGCCACAATTTCACTCATTTTCAGGAGCTAAGTTCCCCTATCGGTTGACGGTGAATTTGTGGGACACTTAAGCCTGGCCCACTGCCAACTTTGGCCAAAAATTTGACTCACTCTAAATTCTCCATATACGCTCAGATTGGAGATCTGTTCAACCGTTAGAACCAGGGCGATGAGTACTTGAATCTGTACCTAGTTAGAGAGCAATCCAACAACTTTGAATTTTTACCATTTCTGAGCCCTCTTGATCTTCTGAGGGTGTCTGGAGCCACCTGGATCAATCCTCCTCTCTAAGGTGATTTTGGTCCCCCAAAAAGCATGAACTTAATTTGTATCTACTTTGTACCCTATCTACACCACTAGTGTCCTAAAAGGTCACCCTTCATTCTCCTTCACCTTTGTCCTTCGGAGCCATAAGCGATGAGCCGACACTTGCATCATCTGGAAACCTGCAGTACAATATTTTGCAAATTACATGCTTAAATAAGTGACTAATATATGGCCTGAACATTCCCCAAAGTTTCCATGAGTTTATAACCATACTCTGTGGTCAAGTTTACATCAAATGGAATCAATACCCCAACTATCTATACAAGGCCAAAATATCATAGTTGCTTAACTAGTGATGGAAAAAACATCATCACTTTTAAATTTTAACATGCAACACATTATTTACAAAGTAAGGCCAAACACACTACCAAACCTAGAAAAACATCTCTCACTTATCAAAGTGAATGGGTCATCTCTCTATGGCGCATTTTCTTGTCACACAATTGTTTCAACTGATTCCTGTACTGATGCTTTGTCCTTAAGGTGCTACTTTGGATGGAGCTTCCAACAGGTGTCTCTTTGATGGCCACTTCTGTCATAATGACTACAATGAGTCTTCCTACTCCATACCTGCTTTACCTTCTTCTTTTCCTGCAGTGGAGAAGGCCCTTCACACCTCATCCTCATTCACAAAGTCATTCTTTTCCAACACTTAACAAATACATGGTTATGTAATCCACAACAACTACATGTTTTCTGATGCCATGATCTATGTTCATTGTTAGAGACATGTTTGTAATTAAAATTAGCATTAGAATACCGAGACTTGTTATATCTTTCTCGGTTGTCTCTGGTGCGATCATGGTGACGAGAGCTTGCCTCAGCTCTCTTTGCAATGTGCACTGTCATAGGATGATGCTGAAGTGTTCCCATCAATATCTTTTCCCAATGGTTTCAAGAATGCATTGGAAGCTTCTGACACCTTCGAGCACTGTCCTTTAGTGTATCCCAAACTTGCTAATCAAGGTCTTTGCACAACCTCCAATGGTTGAATTATGCCTTGGCCATTAATGCCAAGTCCTCCTCCTTTGTATCCCATCTTGGTGAGGAGTCTCATGCCAGTTCTCGTAATGGGTATCTCCACATTTCCCACGGAAATGATAGCATGTGAAGATGAAATTGAAGAAACATCAACATTTTTTACCTTAGATGTTGATTATGAAATAGGTGAAGATGGCTTCTTCAAGCCTTTGTTTCACTTCAACTCCTCCAAGGCCTCTTCCGCGGCTCATAGCTGAAGTTGCAGTCTCTACTTATCCTCTTTCTCTTCTTGTAGAATCCTCCTTAATTCAACATCCTTTGCTTGAAGGCTCTAGTTGTTACGCTTCAGTTCTTCCAAGGCCACCTCTATGGCTTGCAACTGAAGTTTCACCCTCTTCTTATTCTCTTTCTCCTCTCGTAGAAGCACGTTGAATTCATAATTATCTACTTGAAGGCTATGGTTGACATCCTCATTCGAATGATGAGAATACGATGAGCATGATGAATATTCACTGGAAGATGTGGATGAAGCATCACTTTTTGCTTCTTGTTTATCCCGTCTTTCATGAGCTTCATACATCATGTCCACCATTTTAGCCATCCTAAGCATGGCCTCTTACATGTATTTTCCATCCTCCATTGCTGCACATTCCATCATTTTTCACGCTCACAATTCGTATAAGAAAGAAGACCACCCTGGTACCACTTGATCCAGGTCTGTCAGCTACCAGATTTACCCATGATATTTTACTTCTATGATGTTGTTAGAATTGCATTTTGAAAGAGCATAAAAGAACACATGTCCATGCTGTAAAGAAGGGAAACAAGATGATCATCAGCAACACAAGACATTGATAACGAAGTTCACCCAGTGTGGCTACGTCTCCAAGATCGGTGTCAAAATGGGGTAGGCCGCTTCATATAGTGTTGGAAATGGGAAGATGTACATCGATGATGTTCATACAAGGATGTGCCCTCAACATTAATGACTTGTCTCTCCACGAGACGTTTTGCTACAGGAACTCTCAATCACAATGGACCTCCTATCAACATGACATAATCTCATATGAAGCAAAAAAAATATCCCGCAACATGCATCAAGTAGGGATCTAGAAATCATAATACAAATCATAGCAAAAAGAGGCACATGATCAAATTGCATATACCTCACCCCTGAAGCTAGCTTAAGAAGTGGATGCTCAGTTGCTGAATCTGGTTGCACCATCAAATTCATGGTGTCGAGGGGCATATAATCGATTGTCCACACTTGAGAATTGGACACTGTCACTCCAATATAGAAAATGGCCAAAAAATGGGAAGTTCTGCTACTGAAACGAACATCGCCATCGGAATCATGTCGCTGAGAGGTGTAAAATCATCATAAAGTTTGTCGAATTTTAACTCCTACAACTTTGGGGCCTCAAGGAATATTTTGACACCCTCAATATTCCCTGGGGTATGGTTCTGCTGCTTCCATGGCTCGTGGTTCCACCTGCATAAAAAAATATGTGTCTCGAATTCTGTGCTCTCCTCTGCCTAGGGGCATCTTCGAATTTGAGTTCTTATACGTTTGAGTGGGCTGAATTTACCAAGCGACACCTTGGTGCGTTGGTTGTGGGCAGAGTGGATAAGGCGAAGGTTGGGGGTCCCAACCCCACCGACCCCACTCGAATTGAAATTTACGTTGGTTTGCGGTTTGGAATATTGTTTGAAATATATTTAAATATGACTTGGTTTGGTTGTAATGTTGGGCCGCCCGTGGATCGGGCTGGCCTACGTGGCTGTACGGGTTCGATTCCCTCCGACCCATTTTAATGTGGCACCATGTTATGGTTCCGTGGGCGGGGTCCTCGGTCAACCAGGTCCCGACCCACATGTCATCGAATATATATTTATATATATGTTTGCCAATAACCCTTATTTTCGTTAAATTAAAAAATGGACAATTTGTTTTAAAGAAACAAAAAAATATATAAAAAAAGGGGGGTGGCGGGCCACCACCCTTGCCACCCCAAAAAATGTCATATTACAAAAAATATTAAAAATTTGTTGGGGGGCAAGCTGTCAACCCTGCCACCCCTGCCAAAACTGACCACACACCAATAATGAGGCCACAATTTCACCCATTTTCAGGAGCTAAGTTCCCCTGTCGGTTAATGGTTAATTTGTGGGAAATTTAAACTTGGCCCATTGCCCAACTTTGACCAAAACTTTGACTCACTCTAACTTCTCCATACGGGCTCAAATTGGAGATCCATTCACACCATTGGAACCAGGGAAACGAGTAATTCAATATGAACCTAGTTCGAGACCAATTCGACCACTTTGAATTATGAACAGTTTTGAGCCCTCTTGATCTCCTGAGGGTGTCTACAGCCACCTGGATCATCTAGAGATGTTGAATGATCATAAACACTCGGCCTAGAACCTAAACCATCAAGTACACATGATCTCGTGCTGTGACCTTGGTCTAAAAGCATCACTCTAATATTTTCTAATGACAATTGTTTCAGTACTGATATGATAACAAAACTTGGTAGAGAGATCATCAACTAGTAGAATTTTCATACTTATCAATAATTGACAAAATTTTCCTTGTCATATCTGGATATTGCACACCAAAGTGCTTAAATATTGACATCCATTCTTGGTACCACAATACTTTCGTAAATCTAACGACCACAAAACACTTTCCTTGTGTGGAATCGTGACATGATGGAATCATAACCAACAATAACCAAAATATTCCAATATTACATGGTCTAGTATGGTATGTACATAGCCCCAAATGATAAGCCATAGGGTATTTCTGACCATGGCTCAGAATCACAACCTTTGGCCTTTCAACCAAAAATAATAACACAACAAAACCTTGTTGAGACTGATACTTGCGTGAGTCCGAAGACCTCTAGGTCTACCAAATCAAACCTTCATGAACCAATCATTTTCTACCACATTTTACAGTTTCCATGTCATCTTGACATGTCACCTTATAACACTACGAAGTGTCACTTTCTGATATGAGATCGTTAAAGTGACTTGGTTCATTAAAAATGTTCAAGTGTGAGTGATCAACTTAAAACCATTTTTAAAGTGTGAATTTCTTAACTTAGATCAAGCATAAAGGATTTACTGAAGCTGCAATTAAAAAATATAGTAGAAGATCAAGAAGATAAGAGAATAAGAATGGAAACCAATTAATAACAAAGTTCATCTAGTGTGGACTACGTCTTTGGGTTCCACCTCCACAGGAGTGGCCTCTTTTATTAATCAGATGCTAAGCATTATAAATATTTTTACATCACTCAATTTTGAATATGCTATGGTAAGCCTACAAAACTAATACTAAGGTAGTGGTGTTTGTAAACCACTTTCATCCCTTCTTACTGCGAAAAACAAGGTTAAAAACACCCTATCTACAATTTTAACTAAAAAAAAAAAAAAAAAGCCTTAAAAAATGCCAACAAAAAATGAGCTCTTTGCTACTAGGAAGTGGTTTCGAAATACCACTAAAAACCTCCTTCGATTGCTGTAAATTTTAGCTCCCAAAACCCACTCGGTTTACAAAAATTTGTAGGCTAATACATAGCTCAAAAAGCTCTTGGCTCCATTTAAAATTCAATATAGTCTACTCTAGTGTATTGGTATTACTTTTAGTGTATAAAACTTAGCATACGATAAGACCCCCATTGTTGTCATGATATGACCATAGTCTAAAATCCACATAAATATAACCATAAATTATATGGTGCCAACCACATTACGATACCACCCACTCATATTCGAGCCCCATTATACAACATTACACTGAATTATATCGCATGGCATCTATTTTTGTAACCAAAATGAGAATTTTTTATTATTAAAATATGTGCCCATACGTCACTATTACTCAATAAATAGTTATATTAATTTATCTAATTGTTGATCCTCAAGAGAGGAGCTTTCTATGATTACAAAAATACTAAACCGGAAACCAATAACTGCTAATAGACTACATGCAAAAACTTTACAAAATTTTCCAAGGAGAAAAACACATTTATGGAGGGAATAATTCATATATTTGAAGGAGTATTATCTTCTCGAAGCTGGTTAAGATGTGATAGAAGTCTTCCTGCGAACTAGATGGAGGCACTGTTGTTGGTGGATTGAATGTCACTAGTTGGCTGATGCATCTTCAATTCTTCTATCTAATGTTTGAGAGTGTTTATTTTGTCCTCCTATTGGGATGATTTTCCTTTCAAGGTTTGAAGTTCTTTAAGGAGTTTTATGGACATTGTCATTTGTTGGTGCAACTTCTAGTCAATTTCCATTGTTTCCAGTTGCATAACTTCAATTTAAGGTGAAAAACTGCTACAATATGGTATACCCACTATTTGAGAAGTTTTGTCTCGTTTAATCCATATGTTCAAGTTGGTGGCTTGAGATACCTCATTTCCTTCTTGCACGGTGCATAGGTGGCATTGAGGGACAAGAGGAGAGTGACATGAGAGAGGAGATGAGATGGAGGAAACCTAAGGAGTGGCGAGCATCAATCTAAAGCAAACTACATGACCTAGACAATTAGGGAACCAACCCAATTTAGAAGAGAAGATAAGACTTTCTTAGAGTAAAAAAAATATAGTGACACCCGAGCCAGAATAACAACAAGGTAGAATGAATTCACAAACAAAATTAGGAAGGTGACAAGTGCACCAAGACATAGAGGTTACATTAAATTCAGAGTCATAAATGATCTAGGTGGATATTGGTGGCCACCCACCTATTCCACTTGGACCCCCAACATTGTTTCCTACCAGTTTATTACTTTTTAGTACAATTTCCTATTTCAGTAATTCTCTATTTTTGGCACTTTTTTGGGTCTTGAACTTATGGAGCCATTTTGAGGCCCTAAACGATGTCTTTTTTGGGAAACAGGTAGACATTATTCAAATACTACAATTTCATTCAAAAGTTGTTGTCCTTGGATAAACCTTTCTAACGGTCTATAATGCATGCTAAAAAAAGATCATATGACAAAGTTACGACCACATGAAGTTGAAATTCTAACAGACCCCATTGGGGCCCATACGATTTTGGAACTTCATCTCTTAAGGTTAGGTTTTTTGGATGTTTAGGCTTTCTCATTATTCTTCATGATAAAAAGGCCTAAGAGCCTCATTTTAACATATTTCAGAAGGTGCCCACGGGGCTTTGGTTCGATGGTGAAGGGTGCACTATTAAGGCACTCCATGTGATAGGTCATCGATTCCAATCCCCCCATGGGTGCTGACTTACAAAAAAAAAAACATAGTTCAGAAGGCATGTATCCTTCATTATAACATAGTTTAGAAGGAATGTAGCTGTCATTTCTCTTCTCAGAGATAAAATACTACTACCCGAGCTACTTTTATTTCATTCTACATGTAAACAGTTTTCAACATTTTCTATTTATTAATTGAATTTCAACTTCAAAATATCTTTATGTTTTTTGGTTTAAAATTGCATTTCATTTTGTTCCTTCATAAATCCGTATTAATAAAATACAAATCCAACAAGATATATACTAGACAGAAAGGATAACTTATCTAAATTTGTAGAATTCCTACATAGCTGAGTAACTTGAAAGGGGGGAAAACAACTTGAAAATTAAATTTGACAATGGTGTACCAAAGTGATCATGAAGACCTAATGATACCATAGGAAAGCATGGATTCTATAATATGCTTTGAAGAAAAATAAATAACCACCCTATAGGATGAGCCCGCCACCATAGAGAACCATGGAGAAGACGACCTTTCTTAGACGTAACAATGCAGAACATCCCCAAAAACATTAGGTATTGAATTGATAGGGAATAATCATCATAGTGGAAGAGTATGATCTAATACAAGACATATATTATGTCAAGAGATAGTCCCACATGCGAGTTTATTCCAAACTCCATTAAACTTCATAATTGTCACAACCTTGGAAACAATCAATCTTCACTATGCGATGTTTGTGCCTGGATCATGATGTCAAAACTCCCTTGTACTCTGATCATGTGAGGGTATTTTTATTAAGTTAATTGCATGTAATAAAAAATTCATAGGACCGACGTTATCTTAATGCATGCTCCCCCAAATTTTATCCAATTTCCTAATGTGCAAAGGGGGGCTATAAGTGATGATGGTTTGCTTTATAACCTTATGAGATAGGAGAAGGGGAGAGGGTCATGGTATATTTTTCCATCAATGACTACCATTGATTTCAATTTTCCTGACATTAATAAGGAAACATAAATTGGTTCGTTTGTCAGTGTTTGTATTTTGGTACCTAAGGATGTGATAAAAGGATTTGGAAGGAAAGAGTTCTGAGTTGAAAATATATGTGGAAAAAACTTGTTAAGAGTTTTTAACCCAATGTTTCAGACTTCAAAGTGAGTCCATATTTAGGGGATCACAATTCACAATGAGAATTCAAGGTTTCTGGAGATTCTTTGGAGTAGTAGTTGAGGTGGTTTTCCTTAGGCCAAGTGTATTTGCACAGATGTTGGATAGTTAGAGAGTTCCCAAAGATTACCAAATTTTGGCTATGAAAATATTTTGCAAGCATTAGACCTAGAAAAAGGCCATACATCTTAGCTTGCCATATTGGTTCTTTGGCCCAACCCCCAGGAATAACTGGTAACTAATTTTCATTTGGGGTTGTGGATAACCCCTCCCCCTCCTACCATTCATATGGCCTATTTTAAATCACATAATATGGTTATTTAAGCATATAACATATGATGCATCATATTTTTGGTTAATCAAAACTTAACAAAGTACATTTTTGGCCCAATCATAACTCATTTCCATGGCACATTCATTTAATGTATGATTAAAATAAGTTGGGGGATCCTGAAGTCAAACCACGGGCCTCCACTTATGGGATTCCCATTATAGTTGTTGTTAATTAATCAAATTATTGACAAAATTTTCAAAGGAGTTATCCAATAGCACATTTACAAGTCTTAACATTGGTTGTTGGGTGGTTTAAGGTTTGATTCCCATTGGCTCTAATTACAGAACAAAATGAAATCATTTTTTTTTACATCTGTCGAACCTTCTCACCACCATTCGAAACTTTTAGGGTCTTTCAGAAGTTTCCACATGGAAGCCTCTAATTGGCCCATGCCACATCTACAAATAACTTGCCACATCATCGATTACCATTTAGATTCCACCTTAGGCCGCCATGTCAGCCTGATGCTACTTGTCACTTGACCGACTTGCCATGTCCTCTCTGTGTTGTTTTCCACATCAGCGTGCTACATGTCTTACCGTGTTAGATTGTACTTCCATGTTAGTGTATGGATATTGACATATGTCACCATATAAGCCTGCAATATCATCATATAGACTTACCACATTAGCATCTTACAATTCCATGTGGCACTTCTTGGTGCTGCCATGTGGAAACCTTGCTAATATTTTTTGCTTGTTCCATGAAAACTTCAGAACGCGGTAACTTTTGCTTACAAAATACATTTTTTCCTATTAAAGTTGGGTTAGAATCGTCTTGTTGAGCTCTTCGATATGGCACTGCTTCCATTAGGTTCTAAGCACTTTTATTTTGAGTTTTTTTTTAATATATATATATCTGTCTGGATCACTTTCCAAAGCCCTGTTGGTTGGCCAAAAACTTAATTTTTTCCTACCTTTTATCCCTCTCTGTCATAGCCATGTTATTAGATCTGCCACCTGTCATCCACACGATATTTTAACATCATATCCTTGTCATTTCATCTTTCTACCACATCATATTGGGTACCAACCTATCCTTTTATGAAGCACTTTATCTATAAAGAATCTAGTGCATGGTACCTCAGTATGCGACCCACCATTGTTGTGTCACACTAGATCTATGATCACATTATACTAGGATGCTAGATAAATAAATCATTTGGTTCTGGTTGTTCTTAACATCTCTAAAACCATATTTAATTAATGTAATCTTGGTTTCATAAATGATTAATATACAAGGTTAATAAAACAATTTTACAGAAAAATTGTTCGATTGTCATTTTATGTTTTCTCCCTTATTTTACATACCGACATCACCCTATCCTTTTGAACACTTAAACATACACCCAATATCATCATTTTTGGTATCAGTAATGTTGCATACCGGTAGAATATAACATCTATTGGAATTTCTAGTGCTTAACCCTCACCTGCTTGATTTGTTGCTCCTTGAGTGGCCTGCTTAGCCTACTGTTGTTGATCTAGTTTGACTCCCCTTGAACTTGACATTAATGAAAATAATATGGTTAACATGAAATTTCCTTTGAAGTATTTGAAATTGGAGTCAAATAGTAGTGCTGAGTCTCTGACTTTAAATTTATTATTTTGATGAAATTATCGTTCCACCTAGCCCTTTGATGTTGTATCACTGTGGTCTAATGTAGGACAACCTAATGTAGTTCATCTAACTCATTGATTTGGAGGAGCATTTTCTTCTCATATTATGATAAGTTTTACCACTATATTTAGTGTTTGGATCTCTATCTCAATAGGAAAAAACACTCTCTTTCAATATAATAGTTCACATACAGTACAATCGGTAGTATTTATCTTGGTTTTTATATAGGCCTATGGTGCTTTAGGGAGTCAATCAACCTAACCCTTGAGGTGTAGCATGATAATATTGGTGATGATTTCATCAAGGATCTTGTTAGGTCCCCTCTTATGCATTGGTTAGTTGATGATTTGGAGTTGTTACCCTATGCTTGATCTTGTAAGTGTCCATTAATTCCTCAACGATCCTTGAAGTAATCTGAGTTCTTCTGCTACTCACCATCTCTCAAGGTATCTTAAAAATTGTAAAAATTTATCCATGAATTCCATTACTGTATGTTCGGTTTCATCAGGAGTGCTTCAAATTCCTTCTATTTTATAGTATAATTTTTGTAGACAAAGAAGTAGGAGTTCTGAGGGGAAGGAGGGTTTATTGGCCCCATAAAATCAATGGCTCATTGTTATAGGGTTCCAACACTAGCTAAGGCTACAACGAAATCTCATATGTTTTTTTTGGTTTACCCATGCACTGGTAGCCATCACTTATCTTCACACATTCCTTTTCATATTTGAAAATAGAGAGTTGATAATATGTGTTATGGAGCACCTTGTACCTAGTTCTTTTGTTGGAAAATTGACCCCCATATGGACCATCATGGAAAGCTTTCAATATCTTTTAGACATAATTTTCCCATATACATATTCTGACAGTCAAGTTAGGTCTGGTGAAAAAAATATAACCATTGATCCCCAAGAATCTTCCACTTTGTTTGATAATCCTCTGTTTCTCTTTTGGAGTCAGGTGATGCAGAAGCTTTCTTGTAACTGAGTAGTTAGCAATATATCCAAATCATGGAGAGTTAGCAGACATAGCGAAGGGATGTTAATTTGGAAAGGATTTTTCTACTGGGGCTTCATTTTCATTAGATGTTAATCTAGAAAGGAAATCAATGACTACATTATACTTTTTAGGTTTATTTAAGATGGTAATGTCAAACTCTGACAATAAAAACAACTATCTAGTAACTATGCCAATAGTTATTGGTTTGTTCATTATGTATTTAGCATCATGCTTAGTATGTGATGTTATCAAATATCCTATAATATAATGTCTTAATTTATTTATTGCGTTAATAATGGCAATAAATTCCTTTTCAGTCATTATATAATGCATTTCTATTGGTGAGAGGTTTTTACTCATGAAGTGTATGGCATAAAAATTGTTCTCTTCTTGTTTCCAAAGAACAAATCCAATGGCAGTATCTGATGTGTTTGTAAAGATGTGAAAGGGGAGGGACCAATTGGGCCCTCTTAGATTAGGAGCTTGTAACACTTTGGAATTTAGTTCCTCAAAGGCATGTTGATAGCTTCTTATCCATAAAAAAATAGCATTTTTGTTCAGTAAAGCAAATATAGATGAGATAACTATGAAAATATTCAATAAAGTGATGATAGTAACCAACATGACCTATGAAACTTCATATTTATCTTTGTGATTGTGGAATGGTAAGGTTGAGTATTACTTTAATATTTTTCATATATGCTTGGATGCGTTTAGCAAATATATGATTTCCTAATACAATATCGTCAATCAACATCATCGTGCACTTCACATTATTGAGGGAAAAATTATTTTCCTTAAACCTTATTAAAATTTTCTCGAAATTATAAAGGGCTTCATCAAACTCATTGCTATAAGTGGTAAAATAATCCATGTATATCTACACAACATTGGATAAGGTGAGAAAATATACCTATTACTACTCTTTGAAAGGTGGTTGGAGCATTAAAAAATCCAAGTTGAAAGACACGATGGGAAAATGTCCCCCATGGATAGGTGAATGTTGTTTTTCCCCAATCCCTAGTAGTGATTTGGATTGGATTATAACAATTGAATCCATCGAGAAAAGACAAGTGCTTCTTTCCTACAGTTGTATCCAAGACTTGGTTGATGGATGGGAGAGGGACACAATCCTTGTGTGTTTATTTATTTAGTCTCTCTAGTCCACATAGGTACTTCATTTATCATTATTTTTCAGGGCTATGAAAAGAGGGAGACCCATTGGATGTCAAAAAATAGGTATATAAAGCCAATTGCGAGCAACTTTTTCAACTCCTCTTTTACTATGTCTCTTAGTGTGGGGTTCATCCTACAATGATGCTATACAGTTTGTTGGGATCCTTCCTTAATTAAAATGGAATGTGTACACAACTTGGGGTGGATCCCCTTCATGTCTAAATAAGTCCAAGAAAAAGCATCACTACTATTTTGTAATGGTTTAACCAATCGTTATTTTTTTTCTCTTTTTTCAACCCTCAATTTATATTGAATGTTTTTCCAAATCTGATTTCAATCATCTTTGAAGTTGACCCTTGATATTCTCGAGGTGAGGACTCATGTTCGAGAGATGAATCACTTGTCGAGGCTAGAGATGCCTAAGAATTAGGTTGCAATATGTGGTCAAGAGAAAGTGTGTTAGAGGATGAGGAATAGGAGGCAATGAAATCAATGATTTCATCTTCCTTAATTTTCTCCATAATGAAAATATATTATTCAATAGTGATGTCTTGATGAGCTAGATCTTCCTCATCATTATCCTCCTCATCAACCCATAAAGGAGTTTCAAGATATTTAATATGCTTGGTGGGAGGATATAAGGTCATATTTTTAGTGGAGGTACCATGGGAGATTATCATAATCCCAAATCTGCAACCAATATGCACATGTACAGTGGCCAAATATGGCTTCCCAAGGATTAGAGGGTATCCCCCTAGAGAGATTTTAGGTTGGAGAACCATAAAGTTGACAATATTTTTTGACGAGTATACAAATATCACTACATCCTTTGGAATTACTTATGGTTTAATTTTTGGCCTATTAACATTCTGAAGCACAATGGGGGTTTGTATGAGGCTAGTGAGTCCCAAGGCCTCCACGGTTTCTCACATCATAACATTAATGGCGGTACCCAAGTAAATTAACATGTTTCGAATAATAATATTACTGATCTACATGTTAATAATTGGGATACCGAGATCAATTTTTTTTTCTTTTTCCATGAGGACTCCTCCCATCACAAGATCTAATAGTTTTCCCATATCATGGACTCTTTGGGGATCTTTCCTTCTTCGGCTGAGCCTCCTCATAAAGATTTTCCTCGTTGCTTTTGAGTAAAATGACACATATCTAATAACTTGAAAAAGTGGTATCTTGACACATATTTTCTTGAGTTCACTCAAGAAATGAAATTTAGGTTAGTTATAGGTTTTCTTGATTTAGTATTTTAGGGTAAGGTGTTTCTTGAAGTTTAGGGCTTACATGTTGAATTATTAAAGGTTTAGAAGATTACTCTTGGTAAAGTTCTTAATTTTGAGTTGCCTCATTGATATCTTCCATATGAATGGGAGGATTCTCTTTAGTCAGTGTCTTCCTAGATCTAAGGTGGATATTATTGCGTTCCAGGGAATATATAGATTAAGTTGGGTAGGTTGCAAGCCTGGTAGTTTGTTTTGGTGGAGTTGGATTATATTGGGGTTATCTATGGGTTTTTTAGGAATTTCCATGGAAGGGTAGATGTGTATGCTTACATTTGAGGAGAAGTAAGGAGCTACATAAGTGGCTGCATAAGGGCCTGTTGAGGGCCTCCATATGTAGGAATTATACACCCCTACTACAAAAGTTGTTAGGAGGATAAGGATAAGCTATCCATGGATGAGAATATGAGCACCACTTTTGAGAGGAATAATTATTGGAAGGGTTAGTTCAATAAGAATTAAAACTTTTATATGAATCTTAGATCATACCTTGTGGCTTTTATGGCCACGAAATTTTTTGTGAAAAAAGAAGAAGTTGTTTTGACTCTTTCGATTCATGATAGAAAACTTTGAATTATGGTAGGGAAAAGCATCTACTTATATGATGCCATTTTCTACATATGGAAACATTTTCAATATGATCCAATGGGAATTTCTTCAATGGATGCTTTCTTCTGCATTTTGGGTAGAAGATTCCTAATGATAATTTTTTCTCCTCCTCCTTCATCTTTGATTGCAAGGTATCTAGATGGGAACTTAGTGTGCTTAATATATTAGTGTTGAAGTTCTTTGGCATGTTAATAATTTCTTCTATGGTGACTCCTCCAATAACTATCCCATCGATCCTAACCAACATATCTCGGGGCACTTTGCTAGTCTTAGAAGTTCCTCGTGAATATTGTTGATAGAGTTCCATAATGTCATCAAATTTTTCTACGAGATATCTTCTCCACTCATCAGGTTGAGGTGTTGTATATAACCATCTCTCATCCCCGAATATAATAAGACACAAAGTGTCTCCAAAGCCTTCAATACTTTTATTTACATGTTGGATCATTTGGAAGAATTATTCTCTTCACTCCTTGTCCTTGTAGTAATCATGGTATTTTTCAAAGAACTTGTTTTTCATTTGTGCCAATGTCTTTGTTTTATCCCACCCCAATCCCACCCCAATCCCATGAACCGATACAGTGTGACACCTTGGAGGGTAGGAGGAAAGGATCTCAAATTTTGCGCATTAGATATAGTCCTAGCTTCTGCATAAAACATTAAACTGAAAGTGAAAGGTGTCAAGGTGTTCTTTTATGACCATGAAAATTTGGGATCTTGGATCATACCTTGTGGTTTTTGTGGCCACGGTCATTTTTGTGCAACAAAAATAAGATATTTCGGCTCTTTCGCTTCTTGATACACAACTTTGATATTGGATAGAGACGTGCATTTACTTGTAGGATTCTCTTTGCTACACATGGCACATATTTCAATATGCTCCAATGGGAATTTATTCAATGGATAATTTCTTTTACATTTTCAGCAGAAGATTCCTAATGATAAATTTTTCTCCTCTTCCTTCTTCTTTTTCTGTAAGGTATCTAGTTGGGAGCTTAATGTGCTTAATATATAAGTTTTGAATTTATTTGGAATGTTTCTAATTTCTTCTCTAGTGACTCCTCCACCAGTAGTCTTATCAATCCTAACCAACATATCTCAGGGTCCTATGCCAATCTTAGAAGTTCCTCGTGAATATTGCTAATAAATTTCCACAATTTCATAAAAATTTTGTTACAAGATATCTCCTACACTCATCAGGTTGAGGAGTTATATACAGTCACCTCTGATCTTTAACAATAATAAGACAAAAAGTTTCTCTGAAGCTAAGTTTCCTTGCCTTTATCTTTACAAATTGTAGCAGTATCTATCAACATAGCCTTCAATACCTTTTTCTACATGTTGGATCATTTGGAAGAATTATTCTCTTCACTCGTCCTTACAATAATCTTGGTATTTTTCAAAGAACTTATTTTTCATGCATGCCCATGTCTTGATGCTATCCCACCCCAGCCCATGAACCAACATTGTGCGACACCTATAAGGGTAGCAAGAAATATTTTCAACATATGCACATTAGAAATATAGTCGTAGCTTCTGCAAAACACTTCAAACTCAAAGAGAAAGGTGCCAACGTCTTCTTTTAAGACCATGAAACTTTGGGAATCCTAAAGGTGAAATGTTTTTCATATTGGCATGCTCCTTTGATTCTCTTATGGGGAATCTAAAGGAAGAGGATTTCTCCTTCCTAACTTCATGGGATATTTCTTCTAAAGACCTATCATCCTCCTCTAAGGGTTCCTTAGGAGATACAAGAAAAATTAGCTCTCTATGGAACTATTTATTGGGAAAATATTATGGGAACAAAGCTTATACAAGAGTATAAGATGAAGGATGCATGCATTTGGATTCTACTTTGAAGGATTTAGATTTATTTTTGGCTAGTGCACTTGCTATAAGAGTCAAATAATGTAGTTGTTTGTGCCCTTTTTTGCTATAACTTGCACTATTAGTTCAAGGGAGAGTTTTTCCAAATATACCAAATTTATCTATACTTCTAGGAATATAACAAGTTATTTTGTTGAAAACAAATTGTTGAAAAAGATAAATTAGAAGAACAATGGATGCGAATTATATTGAAAGAAAGAAATATGTAAAGAAACTAGATAAAAACAAGTATAATTGTGTATAAGTAAATTGGGAGCTAGCTGAGCATCCCTGTAACCTTGTGGTTTACGTTCATATGCATGATATTCACATATTTTAATGGTTAATTGCACTGGATTTTAATTTTAGTGATAACTTAGTGAAATCTTAGAATAAGCACTCACTACGTGCTTCAAAGAGTGAAGCTGATCATTAAGTGAAAAATATATAGGACTTCATGTCTAAGATAGGATGGATGGGGTTTGGATAAGCTTGGATTATGATTCGTGAACTCATAAAGGATGAGGTAAAGTCCTATAACTATAAATTAAAGGTGAAAACGCAAGTCTGCATGGCCTAATATAATTTCATGAAGTCTAAGAACTTTGTGAAGACAGGGCTAAGCTTGATTCAGGAGTCAGCCAGGTAAGGAGTTGATAGTCGAGTTTTGTTAAGGTTATTAGCTAGTTGTGGTGATGAGGACCGACCCTAACTATGTTAAACCTATGTGTGATTCCATCCTTCCATGTGGAGTTTTATAGGAGTGGTGGAGTGACCGCGTGGGCACCACGTGAGGCACTAAGTGGGTGCCACATGGTGGACCCCGATTAGGTGGAAGGGTTTAATGGGACAAACTTATAATAACCATAAATTTTGACTGCATAAGTCAGATTGGGGTAAAATTTATATCTTTAGAAATGTATTGATGAGCCCAACACAATGATGGTATTGGTTTTCAATTTTAAAGTAGTTGGAAAAGGAGAAATTTTGTGATCCCATTTCAATCATAGGATCATTGAGGTCAAGTGAAATATATGTAACACCTCTCATGGGCCTTGGAGAGTCCAAGGGGATGGGAGGGAATGTTACAATGAATCCTATGGAATTATATGCTTTTTCATTTCTCCATATTTTCTCTTTCATGTTGAAGCTGGCTTAAATCCCAATGAGGTATGGAATATGTCGGAGGGACTATTTAGAAGATGGATGAGTTGATAGGACATCTAATAGAGAGTGATTTCATAGATTTGATCCCAAGAAAATTGAAGACACTATATTAATCTTCTTCTCTAGGTTCAAGACTTTGGTTCAATAGGTAAAATATTGTGGAATTAATAGAAAAGAGGAGAAACTTATCTCTCTGTTCCTTCAAAGCTATGACTCAAGTATTCATTTTTTGTTTCTTCTTTCCACATAAGTAAAATTTCCATGTAAATATGGGAATATTCCCTCTATGAATGACTTCATAGAAACATTGATTCATGAGAAAAACAAACTTATTCAAATGGGGGACCTTAAGTCCAAATCCCATGCTCTTGTAGTGCAAGATTATAGTAAGAAGAACATATATAAATGGAGAATGGTAATAAGAACAACATATATAGATCAAGGGATATTGATTACATAATTGGAGAAAGAATTAATTACATAAAGGATACCTCAAACCTGAAGGGAGGAAAGAAGGAGAGAGCAAAGTGATATTTCATCTAGAGAGTTCTTGTATGGTGAAGAACATTAATATTATGACAAAAGTACTTTACAAATGCAACCTTGCAGATTGCATACTAGACAGTGTCAAGAAGAATTTTGAAGAAGCCACTGGAAGATAATGGTATGGGTGATGTTTTCATTTTTATTGCTTCATCATGTGATATATGGATCTTAGAATCAGGGGCCTTTAATCATATGATTGCACCAAAATTTTCTTTTTCTTCCTTGGTACCTTGCACTAAACCTTCTATATTATTGTGAGACAAAACTCCAATGAGAGTGCACAAAGAAGGAAGAATCAAACTTGATTATGGAATATTTTAGAATGTGTCACATGCTCTAAATATCTCCTTGAATCTCCTATCTATCTAGAATATTACACACTCAGGTGCATGCAAAAGAATTGAGTTCACTATGGATTTAGTGATAATTTTCGAGATGATAGTTGGTTCTAGAGTTATAGTTGGGGAGATGGATCATCATTCAAAGATGTATAAATTATATCATTTAATTCACAAATTAATTTATGTTTCTCTTCTAACCCATGCACATGAAAGAAATAAAAGATAATCATATGATAAGGCTGAGGAAGGGCCCTTGAATGCACTATAGGAAAAACTAGTTATGTCATTTTCACATCTCTCCGAGGCAAATAATCAAGATGTTTTTACACACTATTCAGGTCATATTTTTTATTAGATTTTAGAATATTACTTAGAAGTCCATGAACAACCTATTCTAGATCCATATCATAAGTCATAAAGGGCACATCATACCTTATAGGCAGTTAGTCAGCTAGTGGGTGATATGGCTTAGTATTATGAAGCTTCACTTAATACTTAATATAATTCATGACACATGGTGGATTACAAAAAGAGGAAGAAAGAAAAGAAAAAGGATTGGTGTGAATGACCAAAAGTGAAAAGTGATACATGAAAATGGATCAACAAGGGAATAGACTAGTGTATTTATATTTTGATTCCATGAAAATTTATGATAATTTTTAAAATAACATTCTTTTCAAAGTGCATTAAATATTTTCCAAATATATAACTTTTATCTAGATTATTTTATTTTTTAATATACATGTTGGTTTTTAAAAATCATCATAAAATTTAAGGAAAAAAAATATTTTGTGAAGATTCTCTTGAAAATTTGTTGTTTTAATATGTTCCATGCTAGTTGCTTCCAAGTTCCTATTAAATTCACAACATTGTTCTTTTTTTAAAAATATTAAGCATGTATGTCATATTTGAAAAAAAAGAGAGAAAACAAATATCTCATGAAAATTTTCATGCGCCTTTTGTGTGTTTATCATGTCCAAAACCTAACATTTTTGTTGTCTTTCTTAAATTTTTGTGTTTTACTAATTCCTGTAATATTTGAGATTTTGTAATCATTGATTTTTGCTCAAATAATGGCTTAATTATTTTACTAATATGTCCTCTAATGGTCCAATAAAGATTTAAGTCCCCAAATTATTCTTTTGTATTTTCATCCAAACTCTTTAAAAGTTCCCCCCTTTATGGAAACAAACAAAACTTCCATTTATTCTTAAAACTTGACAAGGGACAAGTTCTTGTGGTGGCTAGTTATATTTATCCCTAAATAATCCAATCAATTTTATACATGTGTTATGTATACAACATGTGTCAAAATTTCAATTGGGTTTATCATAGACGCTTGGGAGGAGTAATTGTTTTCCTACCAACTCAAGTTCTATTCTCGAAAGTGACATGGTGAGTTTTATTGTAATGGTAGTAGGATCTAAACATGTATATTCATCATACGAAATATAAATATATTTCCCATGGAAAAATAAAGCATGTCAAAACATAAATAATAATATAAATCAAAACTACCCTATAGGGGGTGCCATTTTAATATTATGTGGAGAAATTACATGAAGGGTAGTGAGGGGTGGGGTCATTATATTCCGCACACTTGGTGATTGGAAATTTTAGTGTGGTAAGTAATTATATTAATGCAAGTTATCATGAAGGTTGATGGCTAGTGTAGTAGTTTGGTAGCCCATAGACTTATGACTCCTTGTCCTAGTACTTTGTGTCATCCTAGTAATCATGGAGGAGGAGGTGGTAGTTTACAGAGAAAAGGGGGAAACGGTGGAATATGTGAGAACGGGAATTTATGAGAAATTTCCATTACTACTTCCCTACAATGTGGATTTTCTATTTAATATGGTTGTTTTTTTATCATGGAGGAAAGTTAGAGGTAATTTTCTTGCAATGTTTCAAATTTAGGCTTGGGAAATGTGAGTCAGCAAGAGACTTTATTTTGGCTCAATAGTTTGGCTTCTTGGGTAAGGTATGCTCAACTCTCTTGAATATGAGTCTCTTGCTTATCTGGAAATATTCTTGTGGGTTGAGATTTTCCGCCTTCTCCTACATAAGCTAGTAAGAGCATCCTCCCCCTTCTCATTCTATTTATGTTTGGTCTATGGTTTACTTGTTTTCCTTGCCACTCTTACGCATCTTGTCTAGTATTGGGTATATAAATTTAGCCACCTCTAAAGGTAAGGCCTTCATTGAGAATAGGTTTTAAGATTATGTGTTGAATAATTCAGTTACCAAAATTCGTTTTTTTCTTTATGATTTTGGTTGGATAGATGTTTTAGTGTCTATGCTTGATGAAGGTGAATTTTCATAGGGTTCTCTATGGATTTTTCCTTTGTGGCTTCTCATTGAATTTCCTCATCCCTGTACCTATAGAATTAGTTTGATAGCTCTGCACTCACTGGATAATTTATCCTTTTCCCCATTGTCTAATCTCTCCGTGATGTTTAGTAAAATTCCCATGATACATCATCCAGGTCAAAGGGCTTGTCGTAGGGCCCATCCATCCCCCTCTTCAAGACTTAATCTATAACTTAGTGTTTAGATGCAACTTATACTGCTAACATGCCTATGGAAATTCACAATGAAATATAGTAGATTAAGGAAGAAGCTCAGGTGTAAAGGAGGCTTATTCCCGATGCTAAGATTCAAGAAGAAGTTAGTAGTTGGTACTTGAGACTAACAACACAGAAACCAAACAAAATTAGTACATGTAGACAATGGATTTGTAATGGAAACTAAAAACTATCATGAGGAAGGTTCTGCTGAAGATGTTAGAGACCCCCAAAAAAAAAACTTCTTTGTATTGATGAAGTTCAAAGACAAATATGGAAATTAGATGACAATGTATTCATTTTAGCAAAGAAAACTGTGGACCTAGAATTCTACAATTCTGAGAACCCTAAAGTTATTTCCACCATTCAAGTGGAATGTCCATTAGCTTAAAATGCTTACCTTGTTAGCATATATTTTTTTGTCTTAGTAATGGTAAGAATTTTAATTGCAAGTTAGATATGACTCAATTTTATGGTATTAATTTAGAAAATGTCATATGTTTTATTGGTTTTGTCGGTAAATTCAATTATACTAAAATTATGGAACATTTCTTCTTATCAATCTGAGTTTGTAAACTTATGAAGTGTAAAGAAAAATATATGCAAGGATTAAACTTCTAATTATAAGAAAAGTAAATTGACATAAGGAAATTCTATTTTATGAAAGGGAGTAAATTGACATGAAAGGAAATTATATTCTATGAAAGCAAGTAAATCTAATCTAACTCAATATGAACATGGTTCTGAAACATTTATAGACCCTCATCCATGTATAAATTCAACTAACTTTTAACAACAAATCCTTAAAAAATATTTGAATATATGTTATGTGGAATTGTAATCTACGGATAAACCAAATTCCCTAAGTGTGGTGCTAGTCACTTAACAATAGAATAAAGAATAACTATCATTTTCTATAAAAAAAAGTAGATATAAAGAAAGGTAAAGGAGCCTATTTTTGATTCAATCGCTTCTCCTTCTCCTTCCATCGTTGTTTCCTTCGCTCTCAATCCAACCCAAATTGCTAGATCGATTCCTGCAAACAAAAACAAAGAACATCAAACAACATGAAATATACATATATCTACTTATATTACTCAGTAAAATCTATTAGGTATAAAATACATACATCATTAAAGGATATATTTCACAAGAAATAAAGACATATGTATGGGAAAATAAACAACAATGTTTATTAAATAGTAGAAGGGGGAGATTACAAGCAAAGGATTGATTTGTTTTCAACCTACTCCAACTTCATTCCAGCCTCATCACATCCAGCATCATACCAGAAACATATCAATACTTTCACTCTCTTATCAAATGAGAATACAACAACATAACTTTACCAAAATTATTCCTTCCCTAGCACTAGAATGAGTGCTCAATTTATAGGGAAATTGATGGCAGTTTCTAAATGAATGAATTTCTAATAATAGGCAAGACATGTTCCCAAGTTTACTGGTGTTAAATGGACACTTGGTTTCAAATTTTTACACATATGGACTCTTCTAGAAGGCATTGGCCATGTGGAGATTCCCAGAACAATGAGAATTCCTCTCCCAGGTGACCAACGCACCCTTGAGTGTCGGGAAGTGCACTGCAGTGCACCCTTTAATGAAGGATTTGGCACTGCAACGCAGTTAGTCCCTTTAGAGAATGTGTTGGTGAGTCAATAAGTGATATAACATATACTTTAAACCTTGGAAATATCAGAATAGAAGCCATGAATGAAATGTTCTTCTCTTAGGGCATATATCAAATGAAATATAAGGGGATGATAGACCCTATTTCATTGGTCCTGGGGATGATGTCCAGTTTGACCAGGTCATGGGGGATGATGCCCAAATTGACCTATAAAATCTTCCCCCTAAAGCACAAAGTCAAAATAATAATAGTATTTGGATGAGATGCTTTACGATGTGATGAGCCAGAACTGAAGTGGATGGTGATCGGAATCAATCTCACAATACATTATATCATGATTTTTTCATCTTGATCACGAATTGTTGAGGGAGGCATTCCCATGATCAACACATAAACTCTCTACTAACATGTACATAGTTCATAAAGTCATCTACATTGGAATGTTTCCCAATACAAACATGCCTATAGATATAGGCCCATGTTCGGATGGCGATTTGTATGTAAAGTCATCATATAAATGATGTGTACAACAATCCTGAAATCGCAGCCCAAATGGATGAAACTAGATCTGGGGTCTTCTTATCTCATTCACTTGATCATTCAGGTACATTTCTAGCCATGTGAATATATGATTTGTAGTCGAACATGGGAAGACATTGTTTGATTACCAACTAATGATGTGAGCTGTTAAAAAACATGATAGAAACACCATTGATGTTAATGGATCTCAAGGTACTGCAATACAATTTTTAAGGCGTGAATAGATGATTTGATGTCAAACGCCAAACAAAATATTTCAGTCAAAGGTCCAGAAGTGAGAAACTTGTCAATGATGTAACAAGCCTCAGGGTATTGGTAGATGATGTTTATAAGTAAACTTCTTGGATGATGAGATGATGTTAACAGGAAGCCACTTTATTGAAAAATGAGAGTTGCTGATTTCAGAGACAAAATGTGAGTTGATATAGCAATGTTCAGTGATGACTGTCATGAAAATGAAGGTTTATGAGTATTGTAGAACGATGAGTATTCAGTGGATGACTTCTCTTGAACATATCGGCGACACTGAGATGAGTTGGCATCATTGACCCAAAACCGAAGTGAAGGTATGATGAACCATAGGTATGAATGCATCGTCAAGAATATTACCCAACCTAAAATTCATGATGATGGAGTGAAAGTGTCATGTTCAAGAGCGACATTCTACCATAAAGTGTTCTGTTTGCTTTCCCAAATTTTCCCTGGTCATTTGTTGATGAGTACCTCTTTATTTTTTAACAAGCTTGAGGAGGATAACATATTCTTGATCTATAATTCAACCCTTTAGGCGAATGCATCACTATTTAATAATTTAATGAGTCTAGTGATAAATGAAACTTGATTCTTGCCATGATCGACAAGCCCATTGCTATTTTATGTTTTAACGAGCCTAACGAAAGTGACAAACTGATCCTTTTTCATATTTAGAGAGTTTGAAAAAGAGGACAAAATAAAACTCCATGATTCCTTTTTCATAAATTTGTCACTCAGATTCGAAAAAGTGTAAATGATGTATGAGAGAACCTCATAGCCATGTTCGACTAAGGTTTTCCTTTATCGTAAATAATCTATCTCAGTCCGGAAAAGGGTTAAACTTATACTTAGTATATGTCGTTTCATTTATTTTTACGAGCTCGAAAAGACAAGTGCTCAACAATATTTTCAAATTATTGGAGTCTGAAAAGAGCTAAAAGAAGACTCCACGGGTTCCTTTTTCGCCGTTATCAAAGCTCGAAAAAGAGATAAAAGTGCGCTTCAAGTCCTTTTTCATTTTTATCAAAGCTCAAAAATAAGGATAAAAATATGCTTTGTGGTCAAATCATTCTTGAATAAGTGTGCACGACTAATCTGTTGTATCAACTGTAAAACCTATTTAGAACACCATTAAACGAATTAAAAATACCTGTTTCATAGCAAAAAATAAATTAAAACCATAGTCACAACATTAAATATGATTTGCAATAATCAAATTGACTAATTAAAAGAGTTTTTACCATTTGAAAGTTACCATTTGAAATTTGGAGCTCTGAATCAATTTTTGGCCCCGAACTTCAGCAGTTGATTGCGATAAATTCTGTGGATGAGTTTCCTCACCATTCGATCCATGTTAGAGCTATGAAACTTCTCTTTCCTTTAGTAGCATTTATGTTTCATTTCATTACAAATTTTAAGGGTTTTGAGCCCCTTAGGGTAAATATACTTCACTCACAAGGAAGTGCACCATTGAATGTTGAAAGGTGTGTTGCAGTGCACTAGAATTGAAAGCCAGGTGCATATGAAATGCACTGTCCCTTAACCAAGGGTGTGTTGGGCACAATTTCCATTTTTGTTTCTTATTGTGTGCCCAAATTTTCCCTATTTTTTTCATGAAAAGGATCCTAATGAGTCTTATGATTGTGTTTCTGGTATTCTTTGGACCAAAATGAAAATTACATGGAGGGAAAGAGAACATGAAGAATATAATATGATTGCCCTAAACGATCTGGGTATGGTAAGAGCCCTCAGAAACTGTAGGTTGCTAAATTACTTCAGACTATCGGGTATGAGGCAACAAAGGGAAATATTGGAGTTCCTTTTTGTTCATTGGATCCAACGATACCTGATTTTCACATTGGGGAAAAGTGGTCCCAATATTAGTGGAGGACATTTATTTTATCACAGGATTATCGAGGCAAGGTCCGCCCATTTCTCTTTTAGGGTCTACTCTTGGAGGAGAGTCAGTGAGAGATTACATATTGCAGTATTGCAATCCATGGATTGAACCTAGTAAGGATGGGAAAATAAACATCCGCGATGTATGTGATTTTCCTTTGAGGACCATCCTATTCACTATCGCAAAGCTTGCCGGTACCACTGCACTACATGTGGTAAACCGATCATACATGTAGTATGCACTAGAGTGCTTGGAACCAACAATTTTTAACTGGGCTGAAGTTGTCCTCTTTCAGATGAAAGAACAACCGAATAAAGAAAAGGGAGAAAGGAAGAAGAATTTCAAATATGGTTCGATCCTGATTTCCTTCGCCTTAGAGTGGATTCCATTGATGCAACCCCAACATGTTACACTGGGTATATCTAGCCCTAGAGATCTAAGGATGCAGAGATGGGTAGAACTGATGGCTAGACATGCTGGTCAATAGACCATCGTATTCTCGACTACATTCCTCGCTTGGTTCAGACGACAGATGGTTTCCATCGATGATTATGCATATTCAGGCATAGACTTCCAAGGAGATCCAGACTTGGTTCTACCAGACGACACTAAATGGGGTGAAATTGGTAAGAATGTTTTGACCATGTTTTTTGATTTTATCTAAGGTTTAGATATGTTTTTTTATTTTGATGTTTCCCAAGACTAAACTAAAGTTTTTATGTACGTAGATGTAGGTCGACTTCGACCACTAGGTCAGCCAGAGCATAGAGAAGACGAGCCAACAGAGAGGGATGTCAGGAGAGAAGTCCTTCAGGATTTGGATATGACCGAGACTCTTGCTGAGCTAGAAAAACATATAGAGGGATTGGCTCTTGGGATTTCGTATTTCCGAAACGAAGAGTTACCCATGAGACTACAATGCCGCACTATTGGCGTTCCTAACCATTGGATGTGGTTATTGCGTAGGATAGCTAGATTAATGTCTTGTTATCATGAGCATCACTAGTTGCATTTGACATTTTTCATACATTTTGAGGTCAGGTGACCAATGTGTCTTGGGCACAAATTTTGTAAAAACCTATAATTATCTATCTATTTGTTTTTAGTGTGTTGAGGAGGTAAATCCCCTCTGCGGACAGAGGCGATCCCTACTAGCCCAGCAGGGGTCTAGCAACAAAAAAACAATGCTATGACGCAAGCTCTTAATTACGAATGGAAGACTTGGGATAGAAGCCTACCTGGATTCCAACGCTATGATCTGAAGAAGAAGTGTCCCCGTCCTTCAGCCCTGGCAGATCACAATCCTTCCACGATCTCCGCGGATGAACACCTTCACATAGAAGAAACGAATAGATACAAGCATAGGAACCAGCATACGTAACTAAACATCGGTCAGAAAAGATATTACTCGCATTAACATGATGGAAAATGGAGTGGAACCATAATCATAGTCATCTATTAAGTAATAAACGAATAGAAGTTACAACCAAGTTCTGACGTCGCAGCTTCCTTCGAACGGGTCTCCGGTCGTCCACGTCTCGCAAAGCTCGCCAAGGGAAAGGGAAACCTCTCCCGAGTCTCGTAACAATGGTCTCCTCGCTTGAATGGGCCTTAAGGGAAAGAAGGGATTCTTTACAGCACAAAGGCACTTGGGAATAGGGAGATGCAAAGCTTCAGCACTTCAAGACTATCAACCCTTCAGCCCCTTCATCAATGGATGAAGGCTATATTTATAGAGGAGAGGAGGAGGTTGGGATCCCTACAATAGTGGAAGGGAGGCCTTATCCTTTGGGAGGTTCCCCATATGGTGGAAAAAAGAGGCCAAAGGAGGAAGGCCGTGGTTATTCAGGCGAAACCACTCCTGATGACTCATCCACGAAGTTGTTGTAATCGAAACTTCGCCTCTTCTTTTAAAAAAACTTTCCATAAACAGAGTGGCGCGGGTGCAACACTGGGACAGAGCGCCAAGTGGCGCGGGCTCAGTGTTAATTTTCCCCCATTGGCGCGGGTACATAACGGGCTACCAGCGCCAATGCAAAAACAGGTGTTTTTAGGGCTCTGCTCAGGAACTGATCAACAGAAGGATGTTGTCTTATCATGGAAAGGGATGCAATGATGGTATTTGCAAGGCATGACACTGCTTATTGGTCACAAAATGGGTCCTCCATTGTGCGCGACGGGGAATGGTAGGGACGGTGACAAATTACTGTGTAACAGATGCCCCCTAAAGCATGAGGCCCAAGAGAGAGAGAGGGGTGAAATGCTTTACGAGAACATGTTCAACAGAAGGCCCGCCGTCGGAAAACCTGCGCAGAAAGATACAACTGATATCTCAAGTACATGATGTATATGTGGTATGGACGCAGCCATCCGAAACAGAGTATGCTATAATCCAGATCCAGGGTATGGGCGCAGCC
>CM076584.1:541123333-541212695 GCA_034641835.2 Pinus albicaulis | reverse complement strand
GAAGTTCTCTTTGCACATGAAAGATGTAATTTCATTCCAATTACCGATAAATAATATGTTTTATTTCTGAAATTAAAAAAAATACATATATATATATATATATATATATATATATATATATGTCCAATGAATGACCATAAGGTTGGTCAATAGGATTCAAAAGTATTATACAATTTTGATACAAAATTGTAATTTCTTCATATTTAAAATAGACTTTTGAATACATAAATAAATTAAGCATCCGAAAAAACCTTGAAGACACTCAAATTTTACAAATTAAAAAGTTAAATCTATAATTCTTAAAATTCTTAAAAAAAAATTAAAAAAACATTGATTTATGGTTACATATCCTCTTAAAACATATACAACAAATTTTCTTCCATTGAATCAACACTAACTGTATGAAACCACAAAAACAGTATGCATGTATTGAAGTCATATTGAAATCATAATAAAAACACTAAGCATTCATCCAAGTATAATTCAGAAATAAAAAAAAAGAAAAACAGCCCATTCAACACTAACTGTATGAAACCACAAAAACAGTAGGGCCGTATTGGAGTCATATTGAAGTGATAATAAAAACAGTAAGCATTCATCCAAGTATAATTCAGAAACCAAAAAAAAAAAAAAAAACAGCCCATTGTTCAGAAATAAAAAAGAAAGACAGTCCTGAATATTGAAATTTTATGGCAATCTGATATGTCCTTTTTCCCTGATAATATTCTGTCAAAATTTGAGTTCTGTAGAGGAAATTTATATTCTGTCAAAATTTGAGTTCTGTAGAGGAAATAGAGGATGGAATATTAAATGAGACTCAATTGAATGAGATCATACAAATATGTGGCAAAATTCCACTCATGCTAACATTAGCTGCACCATTCATAGGTCGGGCTGATGATAGACATGAAGCTTATTCTACACTGATGCGATAGAAAGATAAATGGGTGAGTGAAGACTTTAAGGAGATGCGCTACGCTTTTGCCTACAATGCTCTTCCCCATAATTGCAGAGATCCATTTTTAGATATATGTTCATATTTCAAAGGATGGGATTGGCACACTGTGGAAGACATTGTGGGAAAAGCTGAACTGAAGATGTTAGAAAGCAGAGCTCTTGTTACTAGAACCACAAATGGTGTTGCCAGTGTACACGATATCATCTTGACACTCGCTCGCCAAAAGTCAGAGGAAGAGTCACAAGGAAAGCAAGTGAGATTGAGCTTCACCAGTGCAAGGGAACTGATGGCGTACCTCGAAGACGAAAAGGACGTAACAAATCTATGAACTCAGAAAAAAAATTGTTTATAGACTGTTTGTTTTGATTTAATTATACTTTATTTTAATGGCATGCAGGGTGCAGCTGAAGGGATTAAGGGAACATGCATTAACAGAAAAATGCAAAAATGCATTACATTAATTATACAGAAATGCATTAACAGATTCAAAAATGCATTAACAGAATTTCCACGTCCAGAATACAAAAATGCATTAACAGATTTTCCACGTCAAACACGACATTTTCCAAATTTTCCACCTCAAACACGAGATTTTCCAAATTTTCCACCTCAAACACGATTTTCCACGTCAAAAATGTGTAAACAGACTTACCCGATGACCGAAGAGCGCGACGAGGTGAAACAGAACTCCAGAACGGCGACGAGGTGCGACAGAACTCCAGCACGGCGAAGAGGCGCAACAGAACTCCAGCACGGCGACGAGGCGCAACAGAACTCCAGCACGGCGACGAGGTGCGACAAAACTCCAGCACGGCAAGAATAGCGACAGACAAAACGCGGGCGATAGCGACAGACAAAACACGAGAAGAATAAACTGATTAACTTCGCGGGCGATTTATTTATAGAAAATAGTTCGGCCGAACTATTTTAAATGTAAAAGTTCAGCCGAACTTTTATACAAGTTCGGCCGAACTTTAGTTGCCGGTTTTCCAAACTCCGGCAAAAACTCTATTTGCCCGCGCCGTCAGTAAACCGCCAGTCTAAACGGAATCACGAGTTCGGCCGAACTGTAAAAACAAGTTCGGCAGAACTATTTCATAGTTCGACCGAACTCTATAAGATGTTCGGCCGAACTATTGCCGAAAAAAAATTTCAACCCGCAATTCTCACAAAAGTGTAACCCAGGTTCACTATTTATAGAAAATAGTTCGGCCGAACTATTTTAAATGTAAAAGCCTGGCCGATCTCATATTGCCTGCCAACTCAGTGTTCGTTTGTCACACAAGAAACCGTCGCCCAACGAATCACGAGTTCGTCGAATCAGAAACAAGTTCTAGCCGAACTCTATAAATGTTCTACGAACTATTGCCGAAAAAATTTCAACCCGCGTCTTCAAAGTGTAACCTGCAGTTCACGTGTCACTTCAAATTCATTTCTATCATACTTTGTTGGAGAGCACAGTAACACAAAAATTTAATATTTAAATCTATAAATAAATATTTTCCTTTTTTATATTGTTTTTTATCCATGTAATATAAATTAATTGGTTTGTGTGGAGTTTAATTTTATGATATAAATTTTATTGAAAATAAAAATTTAATGCTTATGTACCCAAAAATTTAATGTTTATGTGTTTTACAATTTTTTTTTATTGATTAAACTAATTTATGTAAAATCTAATTTTATAAAGTTATTAATTTAAATTTTATTAAAAAATGAGGTTAAAATCTAACAAAATTTTAACTTAAATATCACCAAAACCTAATTTAATCTAACTTATTAAAAAGAAAAAAACTAACATTATAAAAAACATATATAAAACTATTTACTTGTGGATCTAATGATCTAAAACATTTCAATCGTGTAACATTTGATCCAATGGCTCAAACATGGACACATTGGCACTTAGGGGAGTTGTTTTCAAAGAGGGAAGAGGTTTGCATATCAAGACATTTGATTCCTCTTGCCTCTTGGTAGATCCAGAGTTATTGATTTAAGAAATCTTAATTCCACATGAATATGATGGGTCAATACCATGGGCTATATTTTTAATTTTTTATTATTATTATTTTATTAATTTTATTTTTTATTGTATTTTGACCTCGTTAAAATGTTCATTACATTATGTTAATCTTTTTATTTAATTTCCTTTTATTTTTAATTTTGTGTAATTTGACATAGTCAAAATGTTAAACATGACATTACAACGTTTCTATCATACTTTGTTGGAGAGCATAGTAACACAAAAATGTAATATTTAAATATATAAATAGTTATTTTCCTTCTTCTATATTGTTTTTTATACGAGAAAAAATTATTCATTGAACTAATTTATGTAAAATCTAGTTTTATTAAGTTATTAGTTTAAATTTTACTTAAAAATTTGAGGTTAAAATCTAACAACATTTTAATTTATAAGTCACCAAAACATATATAAAACTATTTACTTAAAACTAACATTATAAAAAACACATATAAAACTATTTACTTGTGGATCTGATGGTCTCAAACATTTCAATGGTCTAACATTTGATCCAATGGCTCAAACATGGACACAGTGGCAGCTAGGGGAGTTGTTTTCAAAGAGAGAAGATGTTTGCATATCAAGACATTTGATTCCTCTTGGCTCTTGGTAGATCCATAGTTAAGATTGATTTAGACAATCTTAATTTCCCCTTTAAATAAACTACATTCCACATGAATACCATGGGTCAATACCATGGGTTGTATTTATAGTTTATTATTATTATTATTATTATTTATTGTATTTTAACCTAGTTAAAATTATGATTACATTATGTCAACATTTTTATTTAATTATGTTGTAAGGCGTCTTTATTTGAAAACAAATCCCCGAGCTGTCTTTTTTGTCGTAATCTGAGCCATTCAATATTTTGTTACACAATTGGGTCATGATTACTCATTGATTTGAATTAAATAACACCAACTGTGACCATTGTCATTAGCTCCAAGATGTGCAATTCGTTGTTCATATGTGACATTCGCTCCAAGATTTGAAATTCATTGTTCATACGTTTCCTAACTACATTCACTGAAGCAGAACAGAGCTATGGTTTTACTTTCAGAACATCTCTCCATATCAACGAAAACTCGCCGAGAACCACAATTCAATTATAAGGTTATGTTCTTCAATCTTTTTCAAAGAAAATTTGTTAATGATTTATAGATTCATGAACTACTAACTTATTCTTTTTAGTACTTAAATCCCAATTTTTTTTTTGAAAATGCAGGTTGGTACAGACCTGAAAGATCCATTTAATGCTAGTATTGTCCATTCCACTAAAATCTTTGATCTGGACAGGGAAAATACAGGCAAAGATGGCTTCGGGGATGGAGATAGCTTACGTCGTGTCGGCCATTAGAAGAGGTTTGAGGGTTTGATATCTATGCTGGAAAAAATTTCAAGCCTTATAGTTCAATCTTTGTACACTGGGGATTTGAGATATTAATTAAAAAATTGGAAAGCTCTTATGCTTTTCCCTTAGGTTTTTTCGTTGTTTTACCTATATGGCATATGCAGAGCTCCGCTACTTAGATTAAAATTTTCGTCTGTCGAGAACTGCAATATTCTTGTCAGATTATGGTGTATGTCATGCACAAGTGAGCCATTCTCTGATTCGGAAAGGTTTTAGATATAATCCTATTAAAGTTGAGTGTTTAGCGACCTATAATCATTCTTCTAGAATTGATGAGTTTGTAGAAAATGTTTTGGTTATGCCTTCTCTCATTCATAAAAGTTTGAGCTACGTTTTGCGAACAATCATGTTAAAGTTCAGTGTTTAGTGACCTATAAGCATTATGCTAGACACGATGAGTTTGTAGAAAATGTTTTGGCTGGACTTCTTAATAAATACATCTGGTAGCATTTTAAGCTTTTGCTTTCTATTGGTTTCTTTTATGGGAGATTTGAAGTTCAAAACTGATGAATCCACTTTTATGAATGGATTTGGCTCTAAATTTGTTGCAATGATTTCGTAAATAAACACAAAATTTCTACACAACTGTTAAATAAGATATACACAGCTTGTGGCTATTTTAAATTGATGCAGATTTTCCTAATCTTTAATGGGGTAAAAATCTAGCGTTCAAATCTCACGCAGAGAGACATTTTGATGGCCTTCGCTGTAAATTAGCTTTAACCATTGAGAAAATAACCCTCAAACTTCTCACAGGTCACGACACGTCCTCCAACTAATTTTCTGTAAAGTTTCGGCCGCTATGAGTCATTATTTTTTAATGTGCGGGGATAACTTAATATTCAACCTTTTTTAATAATAGAATGTAATATAAATATCTAATTTTTTAATAATATTTAATCTTTACATTTTAAATAAATTTATATGTTATTTTATTTTATATTAATATTAATATATGGAATTTCTATGTTATTTTATTTTATATTAATATTAATATATTGAATTTCTTTTATTAAAGATAAATTGAAATATAATTTTTTAATATAAAAGATAAGGGATTTTTCCAATTTAATAATCTTATTATTTAATCATGTTCAAAATATTCAATTAAAATTTAAAATATTAGATTTCTAATCTAAAACTATATATATATATATAAACTGAAGCAATATTTTTTTTAATTTAATATATTTAATTAATATAAATTTTAAAGTGTTGCTTTTAATTTTGAAATATCTCTATAGTTTCAAGGCCATTACAATTGTGGCTATTTCTAAATCACCCATGGCCTAATTGACTTCATGTGTTTTGAGTTCACATGAAGCATAAGCGATAACCCCTCCATCCTGTATCATGACCCCTCCATCATGTATCATGACCAGGCCTAATCATTCTCATGATGCATCCATACATATACAAAATTCCTTGTCCATGTTGAGCTCCCTTAAGAGTAGGAAAGTGGCCAATTGATGTTTTCACTCATTAAATGCTCTCCTACAATCTTTTTTCCATTCAAACATAGCTCCTTTTTTGGGGGTTTGAGATATGCTCTCCTACAATCTTTTGGCCATTTAAACTTAACCCCTTTCTTTTGGAGTTTGACATGGGATTGGATATCTAAGAGAATCTTATTACAAGTCTTTTACAATATCAAACCAACCACACAAAGTTGTGTACTTTCAAGGATAGCTTACATGAAACTCTTGCTTATGATTTAAGACAACTGAATAGCATTTTGTTTACTAATTTTTATCTTCAATGCTTTTTCGAATTTATGTCTTACGACGTTTCCTTTGCAACATCTGGTGCAATTGCTAGTTTATTTTTATTTTTAATTTTGTGTAATTTGACATATTCAAAATGTTAAATATGACATTACAACATTTCTATCATACTTTGTTGGAGAGCATAGTAACACAAAAAGGTAATATTTAAATATATAAATAGTTATTTCCCTTTTTTTATATTGTTTTTTAACCATGTAATATAGATTAATTGGTTTTTGTGGAGTTTAATTTTATGATATAAATTTTATTGAAAATAAAAATTTAATGCTTATGTAACAAAACATTTAATGTTTATGTATTTTACAAAAAGAAATTATTCATTGAATTAATTTATGTAAAATTGAGTTTTATTAAGTTATTAATTTAAAATTTATTAAAAAATTGAGGTTAAAATCTAACAAATTTGTAGTAACAACATTTTAAAAGTCACCAAAACTTAAATTCAATGTGACTTATTATAAAGAAAAAATCTAACATTACAAAAAACACATATAAAACTATCTACTTGTGGATCTAATGGTCTAAAACATTTCAATCGTCTAACATCTTATCCAATGGCTCAAACATGGACATAGTGGCCGCTAGGGGAGTTGTTTTCAAATAGTGACGCCTATGGCATAATTAATTTATCATAAAATCAAGTTTTATTAAGTTTCAATTTATCATAAAATTTTAATATATATTATTAATATAGAAGTGCTATTGACACAGACACTGCAACCGTCATGGAATTTGTTGAGAAGTGCTAGAAGTGGGATGTCTTTAAAGTTTTCTAAATCCCATCTTAAATGAAAAAAGAAAGATTATAATTTGTTTGATTTTTAATTGGTTTCTAAGTTTATTTATTATAAAATAAGTTTTATTGAGTTTTAAAAAAAAATCTATAAAAAAATTAGAATAACAAATTATTTACTTTTTATATTTAAATGTTTTAAATTCAATTTATAATTAAAAAATTAGTATTTATTACACAAAATTTTAATATATATTATTAATATATAATTATTTTTTATTCTTTTATTATCATTATACTATATTATGATATCATAAAAGTGGGAACAAAAATATTTAGCAACAGTGAAGAACGACTCAAAGATGTGATGGAGCTTCAGCTAGAGTGTAAGAAAATATTTAATTCTTGTAGATTAATCATGGAGTAATGTCGCTTTTTTGTCACCTTCTTTTTATGCAATATAATGAATTGGACAACGCAAAGATGTGATGGAGCTTCAGCTAGAGCGTAAGGAAATATTTAATTCTTGTATATTAATCATGGAGTAATGTCTCTTTTGTGTCGCCTTCTTTTTAATCAATCTAATGAATTGGATGTGCCTGTAATATATCAAATTTTTGGCCAAAATCAATGCCATTGGTGTTTCTTTTACCCCAAAATGACAAATTATGGGGACTTCGATGGTGATTTGAAGCATCCAAGGATTGATAGTTTTATTCACAACCCCAAGCCTGAGATCACAGACTGTGTGCTTGGGATTTCACAAGCACAACCTAAAAATTGGTTAGTGAATTCAAGATTGTCTACTTTAGAAGATAACTCCTATTCCAAATTTTTTTATGTAATTGCGGTCACCACAGGTGAGATGTGCTACCCATTTCACTTGAATTTTTTTTATTTCTTCTAAAAGGATTTTTATGTTATCATGGTTCCCATATTTCCAAAACTTAGAACCTACAAGTTCAAAACTAGCACATAAATGAACTTAACGATAAAATGATTAAATAATTTAGATTATTTTTCCTAGAAGAGTGTCTCTCTTCCACCTCTGGAGGAGTGTCACTCTACTCTAGTTCCACTACCTATGTTTTCATTTTCATTCCTCTTGCTTCGACACTGGACTATAACGAAGGAACTGACAATGACCTATTTCTGAATACCAAAAATAACGTCTTCAATCCTAATAGTTGCCTAATTATTCTCATCAGTCGTTAAAATCTAACAGGTGGAGTCACCTTGAGAGATCTATATGCCCCTTTCTAACCTCTCTGAGTGGTTTTAGATATTTGTCATCTACATATTCTTATCAAGAATTAATTTTTCTCCACTCATAGAAACGATTAACAATGCTTGCATTGGAGTGAGTGGCTAGATGATTTTCCCAAATCTTGTATTCCTTTGATGTACCTTTGCACCTTTAGGGACAATTCCTAGTAAGTAATCTCAATTTAAAGAAATAATAAAATGTATTCGTTTACACATGGTTATTAGACTAAACTTAACTTACATTTTCTTTTCATAACTTGTTTAGTTGTGGAAGAATAGGGATTTCTCTTCAACCAAAGAGAAGAGAACTATCGCAATCGATTCAATCTCTTTAATTTTTTTTTTTTTTTTTTTAAGTTATATGATTTTGTTAAGTTATGATTTTTTTAAAAGTGAGAGGTGGTTTAATGTTATATTTATTTGCTGAATAATTTTTAGTGTTTAGTGTAGTTATACAATTTGGTACTAGGGAGATGTTGTAATATTCATAAACTAGTGTGAATATTTAAATGTTAGTTTAGTATGGAAGAGATGTTTTAGTGACCTTAAAATAAAGTATTAATCCAAAATTTAATAATAGAAAATTATAATGTGGATTCAATTAAAAAAGTAATAAAAATAATACATTAATTCAATTTGTTATATTATAATTTGTTTTTATCTAGTAAAATTACAAATAATTTTTCGAGGATTTTTTTTAATATGCATATCAAATTATAATAAATTTAAATAATAATAATTTATATTGGTAACCATGATATCTCAACATATATAATTAATATACATATAAAAACTTAATAAATGTATAATTAAAAATAAATATATTTCTATGAAATATATTGTTATCACAAAATTAGACCTAATAGGAAACTAATCAAATCAATCCCATGTAACTATTTCAAACCAATCTTTTGATTGAGGCTTAGCCTCCTCAACCTGAGAGGGCTCTCTCAAGGGTTAATGATTTTCGATAGAAATATAGATGGCTAACTCTATGTGGGGTAATAAGCAGATAAATGATAGATATTGGTTGTAAATCACATTAGCAAGTGCAAATTGGCCTTATGGAGTCAAAATAGTTTCAGTAAAACCAAAAAATCTACTTAGCATGGAATTTGAGGCATATCAGAGTTTTAGTCAAGAGATACACATGTGAAACTGTAAAACACATAGTCAGTTTGTATATGAAGGAAGTCAGAGCATCAATGATGAATTATGAGTAACATAAGCAAACACCACTAGAATAGGATAGTAAAAAGATGCAATTAGAACAAGAACACACTAGAAATATTTATGAATCTCAAGTTGGCTAAGTAGAAATCTCTATATTAAGCTGAAAACCAGTCACTTACAATAAACACAGTCTTTTGCTAAAAATGTCCAACCCCTAGCATATTCGACTTCTTGATCTTTTATAGATCATTTACAACATAAGATAACCTTATCCTAAGCTAGATGCATTGAATTCCTAACTTTTTACGCCTTGCCTAACCATATGACATGGTATTTTTTACAAAATGACAGCTGCAAACCTAATGAATAGTCCTATTACAAATAGGATTCAAACTCCTTATCTCTACTCATAACAACCTTATCTAAACTAGATTACATCATTTTCCAACTATATTCCCATAAGGTCGAATCCAGATGATAAGCTTCAACACTTTATGACCATAACACTAATCTCCATCAAAGTAGGAAACTATCCCTTGTTTTCTAGGCATAGGATTCTTTGTATTCTTGAGACACTCTGACCATCATGAACCCATCACTTCGAGGTTATTTATTGTTATAAATTGAAGTAATACCTACCCAAAATAATTCTTAAGTGCCATTTTTCCAAAAACATCATCAAACTGTTCAAAATAGCTGAAGTAGACCTACGCTACGAAAACAACACAGTTTCATAGCAACGCAACCTTTTTACCCTTTTATCTTCAAAATTTTGGTTTCTTTCCTCCAGGATTATCTTCATTATCATTTAACACAACTCCCCTAGCAATTTTAGGTTATAATCCATACATTTTCCCTTCAAAAATTTATGAGAAAGAGTGAAAAAAGTTGTTACAATAGTTTCGTATCACTTTTCACTCTTTTTGCACTGTTTGCGCTACGAAACTGCTGAGTGAGAATTTTTGCCTATATTTCTTCAAAATGAAAACCAAAAATGTGCCAAAACTCAAAATACCACTGGTTTCGTCAAAACAAAAAGTCATATGAACTTAAAAACACAGTTTTCATGAGGTTCCTTCTTAATTTTTCACTTGATTTAGCTTTTTTACTTTTTAATGATTGTCATTCTACACCTTTTTTTTTTTAGCTCATCCTGACTCAATTTTAACTACTGCTCCAAGTCCTCCACTTGATCTCTAAGTCTTCTATTACTGGTTCTCAAGTGAGTATTGATTACTCTGACAATTTTAGCTTCCTTGAAGGTTGGAACTGTCCATGTGAAAAATTGTTCTGCATTGCTTGGAATTTCAGACCTAGAACCAGTTTGGCCTTCCCATACTGCCTTCATTCTTTTGAGATCTGTTTTCTCAATACTATGCTTTCTGGCCCTCTTTCTCATCATAGCAATCCCTTGGTTTTCTAACTTCAATTTCTCTTCAAGATGTTGACACTCTGTGATTTCTTCTTTTCCCTTCATTGTTCTACTGGCTACATGCTCCACTTTTGATGATGAGAGATCAACCACTTCTTCAGGGACTTTAGTTGTTTCAATAGTTTCTTGGATCTCACTGTTGCTTTACTTGAGCTTCTTAGCATGCCTAGTTAAAGGTTTCCTTGCGTGAAAGATAAAGGCTGCATTTTCACCCTCAAATTCAAGTTTCTTTGATGGTTTAACCTTTTTTTGTTTGTCTTCATCTACTCCAATGAAATCAGCTTGCACAATGGGTGACTCCTTTATATTTTTAGCAGCTATTTTTCCCTTAAATGCCACTACTTGGCTTCTCGTCACTCTCTTGATTTCCTGCTTGTTGGAAACTTGTTTTTTTTTTACCTCTTTGACACTCTTTGACCTCTGTTTTACAGGTGATGGAGTTGGTGAAATAAGCACTTGTGTCTGCTCTGTCCTTTTCTCAACTTGTTTCCTTGGTTTCAATTTTACAAACCTCTTTGGTTTTGCAACCACAGGCTGACTAGACTCTACTACTAGTGGTGAAGGAGTTCCTTTATTTTTAGGGTTTCTAGCTGGGGTTAGGGTTTCCAGCTCAAAACCATTCATAAATAAAAAGGAAGACCAATCCATGCTTATTTTCTGAAGCTCATTCAAAACCAATAACTTCATTAAACCATGGTGAAACAAAGATGTTTCACAACCATCAGATTTGGCTTGTACTTTATCAGCCATTTTTGCAAGGCTCCTATGAAAATAAAAGGGAAAATCAAGTGAGGTCTTATCAATGAAATGCAGAATCAGCTTGAAATGATATGTGTAGACCTTATGGTATCTACCTTCACATGTAAAGTATCTTTGAATGTTGAACAGCAGCTTAGCATAAGTGTCTTTGATGCAGCTTCTAGGTATTGCATTATTGAGGTCCATATCTGCATACTCAGGTTTCATGAATTCCTTGCATGGTTCCATATCAAATTTAAAACCTTTAAACCAATTCTCTTGCCCCCTTGGTATTTCTATCACAAAATCAATAATCTCAGGTGTAATTGGCACATTTAAAATCCCAAATTTGGTAGTTGTTCCACTGAAGTGCAAAGAAATTTATTTTGACACCTGTGTGTGGCAACCCTACAGCTTTTCACAAAACCGGGGACAACCTGCTTTGCTAAAATCCTCCATCACTATTTTATCTTCAATTATGGCCTTCATATTTTCAAGTTCATATCTTAAGCATTGTCCCCCTCTGTGGACTTTCTTTTCCTCTGCCATGCTTCTCAAAAAAACCTATCAGCTTCACTTGAATATATGAAACAGCTTCGCTTGATTAGGATGTAAGCAGCCTCGCTTGAGTATATAGAATAGCCTCGCTTGAGTATATGGGACAGCCTCACTTGATTAGGATGAAGATAAAATTTGTATAGAACAACTACAGGTTTAGCTTGACCACCTCGGAGCTCAAACTCTCGTATAGAGGAAAATGAAACGAGAATGACTAAATTAGGCAATATTTTAAATTTGAAACGTCATCTCATAACTGAATTATGCCTCATTCAAACCCTATCACGACAATGATTACTGTAGGATGGGTAAGTACATTGAATCTCCTCACTAATTGACTCATCAAACCATTGGCACTAACCTATCATTTCCCAACGGATTCTGACAGATTTCAGCTTAATTGACAAGATAGTTAAGAAACCACGCTTTCGTAGCGCCCACAATGTATTTTTCCCAATTTGTGTTATGAAAGTATTAGCGCTTTCACAGCACAAATTCACTTTTTTGAACTAGCGGCGCTACGAAAAGGAGGATTCTTGGCGAATTGCATAAATTTAACCCGAAACCTTATGGACTGACTCCTAAATGGAAAATGTGAGTATTTGATCATGGAATGGACATTTAAAAGACTTTATTTGAATTCAATGATGACCTTTAAACTTATAAAAACTCTAACCTACCCTTAACCAAATCCTAAAATGACTTTCAAACTCATTTTGAGACCATGATCAAAAACAGAGTTGACACAATGATGTTTTGAAAATTTTTGGGTGATAACATATATATAGTAGTTATATAAGCAAAAATAATGATTAATATGTAATAAATATTTCTTATTAATGTTAGAAATGTTTCTTATTGTGGTCAAAATTCCCACAAACCTATATATGTGGTTAGGTAACTTCCCATGAAGTGTTGGTTATGACCCAATGAAAACCACACCATTAACTCCAAGTTAGTTAATGGTCTTTGATGGAAAGATCATTATAAAGAGTGGGGATTAGAAAGGTCACTGATTTATAGGAAATAAATTGTCTATTTGACTCTGCATTAAGTCTTGGATAGATAAAAATATCTCTCTATTGAATTCACAAGGATTTTTTGCATCAAATATAATCACCATGGACGTAGGAACAATCCATTTTACTTTGCATTAAATTTTAAGTTTATATTTGGTATCAAAATCATCCTTCAAATTTTGGTGTTTGATTTGAATATTTTACTCTCTTATTATAAATTATTTTTTTCTTTACGATGATCTTTCCCTTTGAGATATTTGATAACAGAGGAATATCTTCATTGGTTTTCTCATAAATTACGTTAACATATTGGTGGTTTTGGAGAGAGAAAGAATGTAGATAATTATTATGATATACAGATGACTAAACTATATGAGTTTTTATATATGCATATGAAGTATGTTTTGTCTTTTTCCCATTATTTTTGGTGAGCTAAAGTATTTATGCATGAAATAAGGGGATGTGTGTGTGTCTCTCTTCCTTTTTACCTAGTAAAGAATTGGTGTGGAATTTACAATTTATGAGGAAATTATTTTATTTCTCTCTTTCTTGGAAAATAGATTTTTGTATGAAGATATTTCACCATAATTTGAGTTATTTAATGATGATATAGACAATTTAGTATCTCAAACACTATAATATCAAAGGAACCGATGGGTATATGCATTTCATGACAATATGCATCCATTGTAGATACATGTGATAGAATTATAACTGACAGTTATGAATTATGCATATATCAAAAATATAATTGACAATTAATGGATACCATAAGGTTATGTGGTATCAAGAAAAATAGATATTTATATGCCTATAATGTATCATGACAAACATGCATACCTTTTTTTAAGTTAATTCAAGATAACATGATAAGGCTAAAATGTTTACAATTATGCATCATGATGTATCATATGCACATGAATTACATCCTCATATGATCATTCTATTGTTATTTAGGCATGTTTGTTTCATATATTTTGATAAGTATGATTAAAATGGATGCATTGACACTATGATTAGCTAATGTATACTAATCATTTTGATGCATTGACCTCAAAATTAGTCAATACATTTTTATTCTCCTTTATGCTATTACATGTTTGTAATATTTAATTGACTCGTGGAGTAGCCAAAATACCTTAAGTAAATGATAAAATATAAATCACATATTGGATGCAAGTGATTATATTAATGAATAATGTCAAAATTGTGATTAAATCATGAAAATGATATGTCTTGCCTCATCAGGAGGAAATCATAATTTATGAATTAGTCAGAATGTGATGATAATTTTTGCATTAAATTAAAGATTATTCTAAATTCCCACAAGTAATGGGTCATCTCCCTATTCATATAAAATCTATCAGTTGCCTTTTAAATTTATTGAGAAAATAAATCAGTTTATTGTAATCTTGGTTCACAAGAAGATTATGATGATGCATTCTTTTTATTTTAGTATTATTAACATATGTTAATAATTTAAATTATGTTCATATATGAATCATAACATTTTCTTTTAATTTTTCAATTATTTCGTCTACAATTGTGTCTAATGAATCATCTTGTGTTAAACATCTTGTGTTAATTGTGTCAATTTCCTTATTAGATGTCAAGAAACTAACCTTTCTTTAAGCCATGAAAAAAAATTTATGATGTTTAATGAAGTGATTGTTTTGGGACGTTACATTTCATACAACATAATTAAAGTTGATCCGGCCAAGATTGAGGGCATTGTCAAACTTTCAGTACCTAAATCTCAAAGGGATGTAAGAATTTTCCTTCAATATGCATGTTATTATAGGAGATTCATAGAAAAATTCACAAAAATAGTTTTGCCACTTTTTAAATTACTTACTAGAGATTGTGAATTTTGTTGAGATTCTTCATTTCAATTAGCTTTTTATTATTTAAAACAAAAACTTTTTGAAAACCCTATAAGGCTTCCAAATTGCTCCCTCCCATTCCATATCTCTGTAGATGCTTTAGATACAACTCTAGGGGTTGTACTTGGATAAAAAGATCAACAAACTCCTTATGTGATTTACTAAAGTAGTTAGTGAAAATGAATTTTTAGGAGTAGTTTGTGCCATTAATAAATTCTGGCATTATCTCCATGTATAAAACCTTTATTCATATTGATCATTTTTCCATTATATATTTAATAAATAAACCTATAACTAATGGTAGAATTACTAGATGGCTTTTATTTTTATAGGAATTTGTCAGCGTCACTATATTAGACAAACCTGTAAAGGAGAAATAGTTGTTGACTTTATTTCCAACATCCAAAATAATAATGCAACAATTCCTATAGCGGATAATTTTCCTAATGAACATATTTTTGCAATTTCTACTATATCTCCTTGGTTTGCAGATATTGCTAACCATTTGGCAATAGGAAAGTTTCCTCCACGATTATAAGCCAAAGAAAAACAAAGAACTATGAGACTCGATGCACCTTAATCTTGGATAGAAGGAGAATTATATTGAACTGGTCCATATCTAATGACCATAAGGTCTATAAGAGAAGATGAAGTACTAGATTTATTAAAAGCATACCATGATAATCCATGTGTAGGACATTTCGTTGATAGAAGAACTGCATAAAAAGTCCTTCTTTCTGGGTATTATTGAGCTACCCTTTTTAAGGATCCCAAAGAATATGTCAGAAGATGTGACAGTTATTAGATAATGGGGAGACTAGTTCAAATAGATGAGATTACCCTACAGCCTCAGGTACTGATAGAGCCATTTGAAAAATGGGCTCTAGATTTTGTAGGTCCAATTAATTTAGCATCCAAGCAGAAATGGTATATTCTTGTTTGTACTTGTTATGTGACTAAATGGGTAGAAGTTAAACCTTTAAGTTTTTCTACTAAAAAATTTTTTGTAACATTTCTTTTTGAGGATATATTCACTCATTTTGGTGTCCCAGGAGAAATTGTTACATATCACGGTGCACAATTTGCATCCAAGGTTGTTCAAAATATTGTGAGCAGTACAAAATCAAGCATCCAAATTATACTCCATATCATCCACAAGTAAATGGACAAGTGGAATCAACAAATAAAGTTCTTGAAACTATTCTAACCAAGACAATTCATTTAAATTAGAAAGATTGGGCAAATAGGCTTCTAGAAGCACTCTAGGAACACCAGGCCACATGGAAGAATGTCACTCAACACACACCATAAGAACTTTTTTATGGAAAGCAAGTCTTGCTTCCCATAGAGTTCCAAGTGGAGGCATTTATAACAACAACAAGATTGGGGCTAGATGTCTTTGAAGCACAGAAGTAAAGGTTAGGACAGTTGAACGAATTATATGAAATTAGACAAGAAGTCATTCAAAGAACTAGTATCATCCAGTAGTAAAGAACAAGTTGGCATGAAAAGTTCATCAAGATGAAAATGGATCACTTAGAATCAAAACTATTTATGAAGGTGTTACTTTTCTTTTTAATGGGCATAGATTAAAATTATAGCATAATCCCCTAACAAGAGAATAATTTACTCAAAATATATAGCAAAATTCAGAAATAGAGTTGGTGGGAAAAGGAGATAATTCGCCCTCACCACCAAACTCAATTTAAATTTTCTTCTCTTTTAAAAAATAAATAAATAAAAATAAAAGTATAGTTTTTTTTTTCTAAGTATGACTAATTTCTATTATGTATAAAAGTACTGATACAAAACTGCACCAGCGTCAGCTAGGAAAGCCTGAACGATGGGCTTGATAGTCAAGCAAGGCATGCATAGTCTGGACTGCCCAGGATGGGAAACCAGTCCTTTAAACCATAATGTCTGAACCGCCCATGAGAGGGAAACCGGTTTTAAGTTTACAAAAAACAAAATGACACTATAGCTGAAATAAGTGAACTGCCTGTACAGCAAAGCAGTATAACTAAGAAGCTTATGATTTCTACCAGAACAGAACAGAAAAACCTGAGAGCCAAAGCAGCTATTATCCATGAGTAGGAGAGGGAGACTCTTCAACAATTCTGCAGGTGAACATCTCGCTTCTATCCACCTGGCTGTCGCTGAGAGCACATCCGCCACCCGCGCGCTCTGTCTCCATGTTGGACCCGTGCTGAGGAGCAAAGGAGGAAGGGGCAGCTCGAGGGGAACTGGAGCTGAGAGGGGGAGCTGGCGAAATCGAAGAGCTGGGCGGAGCTATATTAGGGACCTCTTCCCGAAGAGTAACAATAATAAAAGCTGTAAGAGTGGCATTGCAGGAGGTGCAGTCAAACCTGAGCTCAGCACGCTGAGAAGTTTGACGAATGGAGGGTCGAAGGGGACGCGGGGCAACGGGATGAGACTCATGATAGGAGGGCGGAGGGGCAGAGAAAGCGTCGGGAGAGAAGACAGAGCCAACCTCAAACGCAGGAGCAGGAGCGGGAGGCGGGCGCTGTTGATTAAGAAGCCCACGGCTGGAGCCCCTTCTGCTTCTCATGCGTTCGCGGAGGTGAGGCATGATGACCAAATCAGGGCTGGGCTCAGCAAGACTCACAAGACGGACAGGAGGAGAATGAGAATTCTGGGCGCCACTGGGCTGAACAAAGGAAGCTGGAGCAAGACCACTATGACCACTGAGCAGATCAGCAGAGGTGGTAGCAAAATTACCGAACTGAGCAGGAGAAGCAGGATCACAAACACGTCGATTACACCACGGACTATTGGAGAAGTGGCAATTCGGAGCCGGCTCGAAACAAGAAACTATCCAACAGCGCTTCCCCGTATTAGTTTTAATACTGGCTTCAATGCTTGCAGGCGAGCAGTTCGCATGCAAAGGAGTAGGAGAGCTATAGCCGCCCACTCCACCATCCAAACCTCTGCAGAAACACTCCATACCGAGAATGACCGCCATATCCAGAAACCGAATGAGCCGACCGAGGAAATGAAGTCTCACGCAGGGTGGTGAGTTAAGGCGATAGTTAATGTCTGTACCGGGAGCCACATGGGCTACACCGGCGAAGTCCATCGGGAAGTGCACGATGTGCCACGTTCCCAGATGGCCATTAATCACCCGCATCCGGTGTGGTGCTGTCGCTGTGCACCTGCGTGATACATTGCTGTAACAGTGCTGCATCAGGGATACTGTGTAAAGAACCATGAGTGAGGGTGCTAATACTCTCAGTACCAAAATTAGCCAAAAGATCAGCAACTTTGTTGCCTTCCCTCTTTATGTGGTTGAAGGAGACTGCTCTGTGCTGCATTAACCATCTGCTTAACCGCTTTATTCTTGCCTCCAGAGGCCAGCTATGGGCCACTTTTTCCGGATTGGTGCCCCAGAGAAGCCTCTTGGAAATATTGATCAGAATTTGGGAGTCTCCCTCAATGATGATGGGGACAAAATTATGTTGTTGAATCAGACAAAGACCTTGCCAGAGGCCCTCTAATTCAGCTGAGTTGTTAGAGTCCCATCCGATAGAGCCATAATAGATTATCTGAGTTTCTCCTTTGGAATTTATTATGATGCCTCCAAAGCCAGCTGGCCCAGGATTCCCTCTGGAGGCGCCATCGAAATTTAGCTTGAGGACACCTTCAGGGGGGGGGACCAGCTTAAGGGAGGAGAGGGAAGGGGATTAATTTTAAGGGTAGGGATGAAAGCAATACAGATATTCCAATTTTGCCAAATGGAGATTTCCTTGGGGTTGTTAGGATAGTCCTCCTCAGTCCATGAACGAAGAGACAGAGATTCCTGAAGATTGCTGCAGAAAGAGGTCCACATATGGTCCAGAGCAGAAACATTATTTTTGAAAATCCGTTTATTTCTTTCTTTCCAAAGAGACCAGAATACAAGACCAGGGAGGAGCGACCACAGAGCATTGAGGAGGGGAGAGAGGAAAAGGCGGGGAGGCCATCTGCGGAGAATGTTGGTGATATCTCCCATGGGTTTGTTCTTCTGACACCGGAAGCTGCATTTATGCCAAAAGGAGTTGGCCAAAGGGCAAAGCAGTAAAAGATGCTGGGTAGTTTCCTCATGTTGAAGGCAGTTGGGGCATTGGGAGGGTCTGAAGAAACCTCGTTTAACAAGATTGTCCCAAGTGAGAATTCGTTTATGGCTGAGAAGCCATAGAAAAGTGGAGACCTTAGGCCAGGTGAGCTTGTTCCAGATCGTCGCCCAAAGAGGATCACGGGGGAGAGGCGTGGGATGCATAATGGTGTAGGCTTCTTTTGTAGTGAACATGCCTTTGGTAGAATTGCCCCATCTTAGTATATCAGGTTCATCTGTGCTTCTGATTTGTCTTTTGCGGAGTTCAGAATTGAGAGCTTCCAGGTCAGGGCCGCTAGCATGAGGCGCAATAAGTTGAGGGGATTTCCACTGTCTAAATCTGTTGCTGTTGGTGGCTTGCCATTGATGACAGACCCTTACATCCTGAGCATTGCTATTATCCTCCACGTTGATACTAGGGAGGGCCACAATAAGGGTAGGATTTTGCTGCCACGAATCCTGCCAAAATCTTGCTGAATTTCCATTGCGAATTTCCCAGAAGCTGTTTTGTTGAATGAGTAAATAATGTTGTTTGGCCGAGTTCCATATGAGAGAGCCCTGTTGCTCCGGAGTGAACCTGATTAGATCGGCCGAGGGTCTATTATTAGCATATTTAGTAGTCCACCATTTAGCCCAAGGTGTGCGAGGTTTGGATGTCCATTTCCACCAGATGCGAGCAGCCATCACCTCGTTGCTATGAATAGGATCTCAAAGGTTGAGTCCCCCGGCATCCTTGGGAGAGCAAACCGTATCCCAGCTCACTAAGGCCCATTTTCGATTCCTGCCAGAGGAGCCCCACAGAAAGTTGCGTTGCAAGGATTTGATTTGTTTGAGGACCCACTTAGGCGCTACAAGAACAGAAAAAAGATAAAGCGGCATCGACTGTAGCACAGATTTGATAAGAACGAGTCTACTGGCCAAGTTCAAAGCTCTGAAAGTCCAAGAAGAGAACCTGTTCTCCATTTTGTCAAGAAGCTTATTCCAGGAGGAGTTCCGAATGGACGAGTCAACAAGGGGAGCTCCCAGATATTTGTCTGGAAGAGAGGCAATGGAATAGCCGAGGATGCGAGCAATGTTGGCTTGAGTGAGGGGAGGGGTGTTGAAGAAAAAAATCTGGGATTTGGAATCATTAATGGTGAGACCAGAAGCAGCAGAAAAGAGGCGAAGAATGGCTTTGAAAGAGCGGGCTTCCTGCACTGAGGGATGGCCAAAGAGCATGTTGTCATCCACGAATTGCTGGTGGGTTGTAACAGGGGCGCCATGGAGAGAGATGCCACGCAAATGCTGGGAAAGGACAGCCTTATGGATTAAGCGACTAAGACCTTCAGTCATGAGGACGAAGAGGAAAGGGGAGAGAGGATCCCCTTGCCTGATGCCTCGCGAGGGATAGAAAGGGGGGGAAGGAACACCATTGACAAGAATAGAGAAAGAGGTGGAGGTGATGAGGCTCATTATCCATCTGATCCACATTTGATCAAAACCAAAGGCATTTAAAGTATGATGAATATAATTCCAATTCAACTTGTCAAAGGCTTTGGATAGATCAAGCTTGAGAAGCATACCTGGTTTTTTACATATCTTCAGAGAGTGCATAATTTCGTGAGTTAAGATTATGCCATCCAGAATTTGGCGCCCTTCAACATAACCGGTCTGCTCTGGGGAGATAAGGAGAGGAAGGAGCGGCTTGAGTCTATTGGCAATAACTTTGGAGATGACTTTGTAGATAACATTGCAAAGGGCTATAGGTATGAACTTGTCCGGTTTGCTGGGCTGGTCCTCTTTGGGAACCAACGCAATAAAGGTGGCGTTGAGAGAGGGAAGAATCCAATGCATAGTTCTGGACTCCTCAACTAGCTGCCAAACTTCAAATTTTATGAGGTCCCAGAAATGGTGGAAGAAGTTTGAGGTGAAACCATCAGTTCCAGGAGCCTTCCCATCTTTGAACTGCGCCATAGCTTCATCTACTTCTTGAGGGGAGACAGGTCTGAGGAGCATTTTGTTGTGCTCAGCAGTGACCAGCTTAGGAATGAGTTGCTTAATTTGGTCAATTTCCTGTTGTCGATTTGTTTGAGGCTCTTGCTGAATGCTCTTGAAATAATCAACCAATTCCTGCTGCATATCTTCATGATTTTCCATTCTTTCCCCCTGCTGATTGAGTATGTGGCTAATTCTGTTCTGCATCCTACGCTGCATGGTAGAGGCATGGAAGAACTTGGTGTTTCTTTCACCCTCTTTGAGCCAGCGAACTCTAGATTTCTACCTCCAAAGAATCTCTTCCTGTTTGTGTCTCTCTTCCAGCTGTTTTTGAAGAACTTTCTCTTTCTCTGCAAGCATCTCCGTCCGCCCCTTAGTGATGATTTCCTGTTGCAGTTCATTCATACTTTGCTCGAGGATCTTCTTTTCCTCGAAGATATTGCCAAAGATAGTCTGATTCCAATGTTTAATTTGACCTTTTAGGTATTTGAGCTTTTGCTGAAATTGATACATTTTGGAACCCTTTGGCGGCCGAAAGTTTCTCCAAGCTGTTTGTATCATGTCTTTGAAGGAGGGATGTGTCAGCCAAAAAGCTTCAAATCGGAATGGCCTCTTTAAATGTGATCCTAAATTTTTCCATTGTAGCAGGATGGGCCAGTGATCCGATCCTGCATAGGGCAGGATTGAGCTTGTGATGTCTCCCCCCATGTGAATCGCATTGTCAGAAATTATAAATCTATCCAACTTTGACGCTATTTGGTGGCCTCCTACTCTCCTGTTACTCCAGGTAAAGACACCATTGGAGAAGGGCATGTCAATGAGCCAATTGTTATTGATGAAGTTTTTGAAATGACTGCTTTCCAGCTCCGATCTGGTTCGCCCTCCAGTTCTTTCTTCCATCCTCAGGATCATATTGAAGTCGCCACCTATCATCCAAAGAGGGTGGATTCTGTTTGTATTGAGATGCGCTATGGTATCTAAGAGCGCAGTCTTACTGCATTGATCTTGAGGGAAATAGACATTGGTCAAATGTCCATGGATATTGGTGCCGATGGGATGGAAGGTGGCTTGTATGAGATTGTGAGCGGCATGAAAATCAGAAAGCTGCATGGAGCAGGTGTCCCAAGCTATTGCCAGGCCTCCAGAGAATCCGGAGGCATCGACTGCTACTGAACTGCTGCTGGGCCAGGCCTTTGATAAGATGGTCCCAAGCAGATTGCTGTTGCATTTCGTCTCTTGAAGAAAGAGAATTTGTGGTTTCTCCCTTTGTATCATGGATTTGATCATCCTGTATTTACCTGGACCGTTAAGCCCTCTTACGTTCCAAGATATCACTTTCATGGCGAACTATTTTCAAGAGGTTTGAAGAACCTGGTCAACTTGGGATATCTCCCTGAATCTACCAACATTGCCCCGACCTGCATGGTGCGTTGCCAATCTGGCTTTTTGCCTCGCTTTTTACTTTCCTTCAGAACTTTTAGGCTGTCCCAATGACTGCCTGGTTGAATCCCCAGTTTTTTGTGCTGATGAGCTTTGGAGAGGACTACCTCCAGCGATTCGATCTGGTGAGGTAGGATCTTGTCAAATTCTTTCTTTTTGCAAGCATCCTCCAAACCTATGAGATCCAGGTCTCCCATATCAAAACCTTCAGAATCTTCCTCCATGAGAGTAGTTTGCAGGCTTTCCTGAGACTCTTTGCTGCCCAAAATAGGGTTAATAGAGTTTTCATCGAGATCCATAATGTTGGGGTTCCAAGACACCTGTTTCGACTTCGAAAGGGAGTCAGGATTTGAGGGGGCGTCAGACTGCTGAGAGGCTTGAGAGGGGCCGGAGGCCGAGGATTTGTTCTGGGGAGGAGGGGGGTTCAAAAGAATCGTGGATTCAGGCGCAGCGGCAGTTTCTTCAATCAGGGGATCTGTACTGGCCAATGCGGCAAAGCTATTGCTTGTGGAAGGGGTTGACGAGGAAGGGCTAGGTTTAGAGCTAGACAGAGGAGTTTTCTTGCTATTTCTTCTTCTGGAAGGAACTTTGGTGAACCCCTCTGCATCTTCTTTGTCTCCAGCACTTTGAGTCTTGTGTTGAGCAACAAGAGGGCAATCTCTGAAGAGATGCCCATGAGCATGGCATCTTCTACAACGAAACGGCACATGTTCATAATCCAACGGTTGAATCCATTCATAATCATCATGAAATAGACTTACCGCATCTGGGAGGGCTCTATCCAGCTGCATTTGGACGCAGATCCGTGCATAAGAGGTGTACCTTCTAAGCTTCGTTTCTTCAGCTATTTTGATGAACTCACCGAGTCCACTACCAATCGCTTGTAGAGATTCCTCATCCCAGTATTCAAGAGGCAAAGAGTAGAGTCGAATCCAGACTGGGGCCCAGTTGAAGTTTTCTTGATCGGGATTGAACCTTTCCACCCAGTTTCTAAGGTATAAACCTGCCGAGTTGAAGAAATATGGGCCGCCATCCATAACCCTATTTCTGTCCTCAAGGCAGTTGAAATCAGCTGTGAAGAAACCCTTTGGTCCAAGTTGCAGACTGACATGTCCTTTTGGCTTCCATTTGGACGCGATCCATCCTTGTAGGGCCTTTTCAGTCGGCCAGAGCCCCATAAATTTCCCAATGAGAGCATGGTCTCTCATGTACTGGATCCTGGCATTGATTCGATGACTAGGCAGATCGATTTTGGGTCTGTCCGGAGCTATTGGCTTGCAGGTCGAAGAAGTGACCTGCGGCGCTTCCTTTTGTGGTTCAGAAGTCGTTTGCTGAGTACCTTCCTTCTTCTGTGCGTTGGCCGAATCTTGCATATTCAGGTCAGAGTCTTTTGGCGTTTTATGATCGAAGTGGCGGTGGCCTTGGGTTCCTGATTCCATTGCTGCGAGCAGTACGTTAGTGCGATCTGAGGGAGGCGTCGTCAGAGTGAACAGAGTTGCAGCGAGGGCTAGGGTTCCTACAGTGGGAAAAGATCGAAAACCCTAGCAGAGCGAGCATCTTGATCAACCTTCAACAACGATGTAGGAACAAAAAATAAAAGTATAGTTATGTAAACCAAAATACTAGAATAATTATATAAAAAATCCTAATTGAAACTAAGCTTTTGGAAATCAAGATTCCCCTTTAAATTTCTTGCAAATTTGAATTTAAATTTCAACATAAATAATTTACTTCTTTGTAGAAGATCAGAAAAGTTACTAGTAGCAACATGAGAAGACTATCTTTTAGAGATCAATATCAAACGTACGTTTTGTTTCAAGTATAATTTTTTCAGCATACCAATTAATTTTTATATCCAGATAAATTTTTAGTAGCCATTCGGTTTCTCCAAGAGTCAAGTAGCATAATCAAAAATTCAACTCTAACAATAATAGTAGCTTGAAGGGACTTTTTAAACTTCCTGAAAGGTAACAGAGGTAAACATTTAGTTTTTTTAATTAAATTAAAACTATAGAACATAGAATATTTGTACATATTTTTAACCTAAGCTAAACAGAGGTCGAATCTAAAAAGCCTCCTCATTAATAAATGATGGCAAAACCTCTCTATATTCCTTATTCCCAAATCATTTTATATCTGATTACACTTACCAGTCATTAAAATAAATATCGAAATATCAATTATGAGATTTCATCATCGATTTGAACAGTACCATTATCATTCTACCGCTACCAATAATATTCATTATTCACCAAGTTTCCTATCCTCATCCATTGTCGTCAATAACCTTGTTAACTTCCACCATTACGATCATCTCACCGCCCTTAGCAGTAACTGAGAGAGTTTTTTGAAACCCAAATTTCCCAAACACTAAAGACGAGAATTGTCGTCGGGATTGAGTCAATGGATGGTAAATTCCTTGAGGCCTACCAAATTCAGGAGCATGATTTGGAAGTGGCCAAGGTTTTTGCAAGAGAATTTGATGGTGTTCAGGCCGAAATCAGTCATATCAAATTAAAGGTGACAAAGTCCTTTTTAACAGAAGCCATTAAGCTACCAAGAACGGGAGAAATTGGTCTGAGTTCCAAAGGTTCAGAGATGACTTGTGGAAAATATTTCTAAAAATCCTAAAATTGACACTGTAAGATGGACAAAAGGAATATCGGTGGCCACATTCAAACTTAAATGGAGGAACCTCCTCTACATTCTCCTGGAATCATTAGCTGTGAAGGAAGGTATGGCATGGTTTTCTTCCTTATTCATTTCCAGAAAGGTAGAGAAATTAACCTAACATATTATATGATTAATAGTCTATAAAATATGGCCTTTAATATACAAAGGAATTCAAGAAATATAGATAGAAGTCTTTATCATTTTCGTCTTGTAAAAATTTTGGTTGGTTAAGGAAGAATTGAGGCTTCAGAATGATATTTGGGAGGATTTCATTTCAAGGAAACACTTTAAAGAAACAGCTAAATAAATAAACAACCAATGTTATAAATAGAGACACCGGTAAGCTAGGGTTTCTATTACAGAAATTCCAAACCCTAAGCCTGTAAAGAAAGCAAATTAATGGAAATTGTCAACCTATGAATCAGTAAAAATTGAACCTGAAGAGCCTATAGAAAAGCTCAATGTCGGAATCTGTGAATGCCCCTGAGATGGATGAATCCCAAATTTCTAGCCTCTATAGAGCAAGATGAATAATCAAACCTTCAGAAAATGAAGAAATAAACTACAATATTGAAGTGACAAATCAAGGCTCAGAAAAAGACAAGTATAAAGTCAAGAAAGCAATCAATGAACACAAATTTCAAAACCCATGTAGTACAAACAGAGGATGATGCAGCTATAAAAAAATACTCCAAAGAAAAAGTGTACGAAGAGAAAAAATTATAAGGTAATAATTGGTTTAGAATGCAAAGAAAGGTATAGAAGTATAACAAAATGGGATAATCATATTAGACCTATTTCACCAAAAGTAATAAAAGTATCATAAGTTTCCAATCTTTTATCATCACTATCGAAAGGTTGACAAGGTTTAGCAAAAGGTTTACTAGTAGTCTTTAGTGCGACTTTTTGAAGGCTTTTATGGTGACTTTTTACGGTTTAATTTCTCTAAATTCCGGTAGGAATTTATTGAAAAGAGAAGTTTGATTGCTAACTTTGCACAATCGAAGCGCCCTAGAGGTTTTTGAGGGTGCTGAATCCATATATAGAGTCAAAAAACCAGTTTGAATAACAAAAACCAAGATTTTACCTCAAAAAAATTCACCGGATTCTAGCACCTGAAACTTCAAAAAGTCGCACTAAAGACAACTCCAAAGGTTTATGATTACATCAATTCTTTGGAACAATAAGCTCATAATGAAAAGCTACCCACAAAAACTCTCTCATTTTCCTGAATATTCTCGTGATGATGTTATGCCAACATCTCCATTCCATAGTTCATCACAATATGTTTTTCATTTCAATGTTTTTTGGGAAGAATATATTATAAAATAATACAAGGAATAAATAGTAGAGCTTGAGGTCTTAGAAAAGACACATTAAAGTCGAAGATGAAACTCTCAAGGAACAAAATCCAAAATGGTTAAAAGAATATATCATTGGTATCATAAGAACTCTAAGTTGAATAATTCCAATAGGACATTACAATCAAAAATAAAAAATTTTAAAGCCAATATGCTCATGAGGAAGCTAAGATGATTGTTCGCAATGAAGAATAAAGGCAATCAAAATAGCATGGATATCCTAATCCAGACCTTTGAGACTGTATTGTGATATGGAACATGACAAAAAATTTTGAAATTTTGCCAAATGCATGAGAACATGCAAAATGTTAAATGTGGGGAAAGATGGATCAAGAAATTAGCTTCTTTTTGTCAACTCGTTGTCATAATTTTGACCTTCTCTATCTCTTAAATGCCTCCATAATTATCCTTTCTACATATATGTGTCACCATCCATATGTATATATGACATTAGAGCTACAAAATGTTACACAAAACATTTCAAAGGTAATGTGTTCACTATTTTATAGTTTAAAACGTTTTCTTTATAAAAATAGGCTAATATGTGATAATTGCAAAAAATAACAAATTCGGTAGTTATCGCTTTCATTAATCATTATTCCAAAATAAAAAATTGAAGCAATAAAAATTCAACCCATTGAATCTGAAGAGCCTACAGAAAGCTCAATGTCAGAATCTGTGAATTCCCTCGAGATTGGTGAATCCCCAATAATTGACTCTGTAGAACAAGGTGAATCATCAAACCCTAAGAAAATCAGTAAAAATGTTAGAGCTACAAAATGTTACACAAAACATTTCAAATGTAATGTGTCCACTATTCTATAGTTTTATATGTTTTCTTTATAAAAATAAGCTAATATGTAATAATAGCAAAAAATAATAAATTCCAAAGTTATCGCCTCTATTGATAATTATTCCAAAAGAAAAATCACAAAAGATGGAAACTCAGTAAGTCTTAATCCCCCATTATTAACCTCATTACCAAGAATCAATTTAATTTTCTACACATAGATACATTATTACTATTCTAAGTTAAGCTCATTAATTAAATTAATATCTCACTAATCACCTTTTTATTATTAATCTATTTTAATTACATCATTCTAATTTCCATTAGAATTAATTTACGTTATTTGAATTATTATTACTTTAATTACCATTTTATTTATTATTACTTTAATTACGATATTTCAATTATTATTGGTCGACGTTTCAAATCCCAACGGGGAGCCATCATCAGGACGAGAATGAAGAATGAAAAAAGGTTGCACAAGGTCAAGGTGGTCTGCGGCCCTTTTTTCAATCTTAATTTGAGTTTTCTCCAGATAACACATATCTACCTAAGACTCCCCTCCGTGTAGGAAAATAATTATGGTTTTTAAACTTCTGTGGTTATTGTTATTTTATCCACAGTATCATAAAACATTGGTCGACGTTTCGAATCCCAACGGGGATACATCATTAGGACGAGAATGAAGAATGAAAAAAGGTCGCAGAATTTCAAGGTGGTCTACGGCCCTTTTTTCAATCTTAATTCGAGTTTTCTCCAAATAATACATATCTACCCAAGACTCCCTTCCATGTAGGGAAATAATTATGGTTTTTAAACTTCTGTGGTTTTTGTTATTTTATCCACAGTATCATAAAACATTGGTCGACGTTTCGAATCCCAACAGAGATCCATCATCAAGACGAGAATGAAGAATGAAAAAAAGTTGCAGAAGGTCAAGGTGGTTTGCGGCCCTTTTTTCAATCTTAATTCGAATTTTCTCTAGATAACACATATCTACCCAAGACTCCCCTCCGTGTAGGGAAATAATTATGGTTTATAAACTTCTGTGGTTATTGTTATTTTATCCACAGTATCATAAAACATTGGTCAACGTTTCGAATCCCAACGGGGATCCATCATCAGGATGAGAATGAAGAATGAAAAAAGGTCGCAGAAGGTCAAGGTGGTCTGCGGCCCTTTTTTCAATCTTAATTCGAGTTTTTTCCAGATAACACATATCCACCCAAGACTCCCCTCCATGTAGGGAAATAATTATGGTTTTTAAACTTCTGTGGTTATTGTTATTTTATCTATAGTATCATAAAACATTGGTCGATGTTTAGAATCCCAACGAGGATCCATCATCAGGACGAGAATGATGGATTCATCATTCTCGTCCTGATGATAGATCCCCATTGGGATTCGAAACGTCGACCAATGTTTTATGATACTGCGGATAATTCGGATTCTGCAAATAACAATAACCACATAAGTTTAAAAACCATAATCAATTATTGTTGTTATAATATTATCATAAACATCATAATTATTATATTACCATTATATTGATTAATTATAGGTGTAGTTTAACCAACCTTCAAATTTGCTCGTAAAACTATGGAAATTCCGACAAGAAATTTGATAAAATCCAGCAGGATTTTTTGTAAATTTAGGTTACAACTATCAAACGTTATGTTCTTGGGTGGGACGAGTCTACTGAGGCACAAGAATTTCCCAGACGATAAAAAAAAATGGTTGGATTTCAGGCCAAAAAATTCAAAAAATCTAGCAGTAATAGTGTTTAAATCATGTTTTTGGAGGTGGAAATCAATTTAGCACCATCAAAAACCTCTGAGGCATCCAAAATCCTGGAGTTTGACAACTATAACCTGGATTTTCAAAAATTTCTGCCAGATTTTATTAAAATATTGCCAAAATTTCCATAATATTTAGGGAAAAAAGCACATTGGTTAAACTACGGGTTTTGGGTGCCCTAGAGGTTCTTTATAGTGTTGAATCCATTTCCACCATCATAAACACTATTCAAACACTTGTACTACGATATTTTTGAAAAAAAATTGTTGGATTCCGGCCATCTTTTGTCATCTGAGCAAATTTTTCACCTCGATAGATGACACCTTATTTATATAATTATCATAATTATTATAATTGATTAATTATATGCATTATGATTGGTTTATCATCATAATGATTAATATTATCATTAATTATTTCATTATCATAATTATTAAAATGATTATTATTATTATTATATGCATTAAAATGATTAATAGTATAATGATTCTAATCATAATATTTTTTCATTATATTAATTATTATTATAATATATATATATATAAGGCGTAGTCTAACTTATAGAAGAAATAGTCATTTTCACCGAAAGTCACTAAAATCCGACAATACAATTTCAAGATTTTTTTTTTTGTTTAAAATACTTTTTGAATGTATAAATGAATTCAGCACCCTGAAATCCCCTGGGGCACTCGAATTATGTAGATTAAATAATTTAAACTCAAGTTTTTAAAATCTCTGTCGGATTTTGATTAAAACCATAAAATATGTCATGAAAAAAGGTCATTTTATATGTAAGTTAGAATACTCCAATCTTTACTTAACTATGTTTTAATCTTTTATTATTTACATTACATTATTTTATTTATTACATTTTTATGTAATTATTACATTACATTTTCTTATTCAGTTTTATTATCTTATTTGTTAAAATGTAGTAATAATTAATTAATGAAACTATTTCATTTTTAATTTTCACTATTGCTCTAATTATTTACTTTTAATTAATTTTATCGTTTATTTAAGGAGTTGTCTTTAAGTGAGACTTTTTGGAGTTTCCGACAGATTTCTGGCTAGAATCCAACGAAAAAATATTGTGGTTGGATCTTGATTTATGTTGTTTAAACTAGTTTTTTATTGCATATATGGATTCGGCGCCCTGAAAAACCCCAGGGCACTTTGATTCTGCAGATTTCACTTGTCAAACTTGTGATTTCAATGAATCCCTGCTAGATTCTAGACAAATTAAATCAGAAAATAAACCGAAAAACTTTTCAAAAAGTCACACTTAAAGACAACTTGTTTATTTAATTTTGTCTGACATGACATTTTTTAAATATTATAGTTTATCTACTATTTATATACACATTTGGTCAGCTAAATTACCAAATATTCTTTCATGGATCTCCTGATGATGGGTTGTCATACTTAGCCTAAAACGTCAATAAGAAAAATCTCCATGCAAGATTCCATACACTCTTCAATTCAAACATGCAAAAACACAAAAACATAAATTTTGCAGTTGTTCTGTGGACTTGTAGCAAATTTGTTTGTTGGTGCATCTCCAAGAACAGCTCAACCAAACCAAGCATAGGGGTGGATGGTGAAATATACTGGGATGTTTATTGACCTACTTGGCACTTCAAAGAACTAAATGTGACATTGTTGTGGCAGAGTTAAAGTCATATTCAATGCAGCAAACAATCGTGTGGCATAATGCAGAGGTAGATTATTAGAGTACTGTGACATGGCACCATGTCAAACATCAAGAGATCGTGATATCTTAATAGGGTTAAGCATTGAAAGCATTGAACAATAGCATTTTGATGGCTACGTGTGAATACGCAGATTCATACACTCACACATTAGCTGAGTCATAAGCTCTGAATCTAGATTATAGTGATAAATCACTTAGTCATCACTTTTGGTTCTAATTTTTAGCAATTAACCTTTGAAGATTGTTATTTTCATAGCCTATATATAATGATCTTGCTTAGTATAAAAAGAGACAAAGAGAGGGATTTGAGTTTTGACTTATTATATGAATTATTTCTCTACAATATAGTTACAATAGTTGAGTTCTCTTTAATTATGTGTATATGCATTCCTGAGTTCATTTAAAGTTAGTTTCTGGAGTTTTTCCAAGCTTGTGTGACTGCCAGGAGGGCCCCCTATGCAGTGCATACAACGCTCTTTTGCATAGTATAATTTTTTTATTGTCTCGTTTTGTTTGCTCTATTTGTTAGCATTGATTCTTGTAGTTTTTTTTTTACATTGTAAATAAAAAGTGCTCTACTTTCATTACATCATTGACTTATATTCTCTATTTCTTAACCAATGCTTAATTTTATTTTGCAGTCATCAATCAAGCACTTGAAAAAACCACAAAAAGAAGTTAGACTTAGATCAATGATCACTTAGGTTTAATTCCTACAGTGTGAATTTCAATTTCAAATCATGTGAATTTTAATTGCTTTCAGTGCTTCAATATGATGTAGGTTGATCATACTAAACTTCCAATTGAACAGGGATCATCCCCCATGACCTGGTCAAGCTGGACATCATCCCCAGGACCAATGAAAAAGGGTCTATCATCCCCTTATATTTCAGTTGTTATATGCCCTAAGAGAACAACATTTCATTCATGGCTTCTATTGTGGGATATTTCCAAGGTTTGAGGTATATGTTATATCGCTTATTAACTCACCAACACAGTCTCTAAAGGGACTAACTGTGTTGCAGTGCCAAATCCTCCATTCAAGGGTGGACTGCAGTGCATTTCCCAACACTCAAGGGTGTGTTGATCACCTCAGAGCATAATTCTCATTGTTTCGGGAATCTCCACATAGCCAGTGCCTTCTAGAAGAGTCCATATGTGTCAAACTTTGAATCCAAGTGTCCATCTAACATCTCTGAACTTGGGAACATGTCTTGCCTATTATTAGAAAGTCATTCATTGCCAAAACTACCATCAATTTCCCTATAAATTGAGGACTCATTCTAGTTCTAGGGAAGAAATAATTTTGGTAAAGTTATGATGTTGGATTCTCATTTGATACAGAGTGAAAGTACTTATATGCTATTGATATGATGTTGGATGTGATGAGGCTGGAATGAAGCTGGAGCATGTTGACAACAAATCGATCCATTGGTTGTAACCTTCCCCTTCTACTCTTTAATAAATATTGTTGTTCATTTTCCCATACATATGTCTTTATTTCTTGAGAAATGTATTCTTGAATGATGTATGTATTTCATATCTAATTGATTTGATTAAGTAATATAAGTAGATATATGTATATTGCATGTTGTTTGTTGTTCCTTGTTTGTGTTTGTAGGAATTGATCTAGCGATTTGGGTGTAGAAATTATACAATATGCATGTATATTACCGGATTTTCCTGATCTAAAAAATTAATCTATGTTAAATACAGAATCCTTCCACTTAATTCTTTGCGGAAATTAAATCTCCAATTGCAAAACACATGAAGAAAAATCAATCACATATAACAAGATGTTTTACCAGGAAAACTTAAAGCTAAAAACCCCAAATATCATATATTATATATATCAATGGATCATGAAACAATCTCATATATTTCATAAAAAGCTTAGCTCATAGAGCTCTTAGTACAATATACAATCGTCTCACACTGTCTTGTAGAAATTTGCACCTCCATGCACCAATTTCTTGCCTCCTGATAGCTTGTCTCCACTGCGCAATCTGTGCTGAAGAAGAACCCTGAATGAATTCGATATTACCTTGCCTTGACTATGCAATACTCATAGGCATCTCCAATGTGTGTGTAGATGTGTTGAATGCTCCACTATAGTCACAACAGATAGTCCATCTCATCCTTTCGCCTATCTCTCCACGGGGTCTTCACTAGATCTGACATGCAAGTAGTTAACTGTTGTATTTGTTCAGTTGCAAGTAAGACACTACTTGTGAATTAATTAACTAATTAATTCACTCATATTTCACTAGTGTATGTTCAGTTACAACTAGCACAACTGAGTTTAACTCACTGAACTGAGTTAAACTAAATAACAACTCACATAACTACTCTTCCAACTCTGTTACAACTTGCCACTGTCAGTTATAACTAAGTCCTCCATGCATGACTCACCAACCACCCTAGGAATTCATTAATTCCTTCAGCCCACTGATGTGCCACATCTGTTCACTGAAATAAAGTGCTCCAAGAGAATCAGTTACTATTTATTTTCTGATTATTATTAAGGGCTAATAATAATCAACATGCATTCTATTTTTAGATTTGCGATCTATAAATAGACTTCACCCATCTTCTAAAAATATAAATTCATCCAAAATTATATAGAATTTTCTCAACCATCTAGAATAAGCATCCTACTAATTTCAGAATATGCTCACCATTTTAAAAACAGAAATACACCTAAAAATAGCCTATGTGGGCCCCACCTAGTTTAGGTGTTGATTTTTCACTAGGATCCAGGATGATGTTTCTAGATGCCACTTTCAATGTTTCTTGTTGCAATCTTCAACACTCCCTCTCAACAAGAAAGGATTGTCTTTTCATGCGCCCTGCAACTCCATGCATCCGCCCTGCAATACTTGCATGCAACACTTCTGAAAATGAATAGCCTTGAAACAACTCAATCAGTCTAATGCCCATGTCATCAAAGTCTTCTAATTTCTGCTTAGCTACTACACATGTATTTAGGAACCACTGCATTGTTGAACTCTGCACCCATGCACTCTGCACTTTCTTTCAACTCTGATCTGCGCTCCAGGATCTAACACTGTCACTTTGATCTAACTTCATCAATCCAACTGATCATGCTACTGCTGCTCTATGGGCACCTCGTAGCCAGGTTTGATCCATGGGATCCACACCATCTCATTGAATCCTAACCAGAAATATCTTCTTAGGATTACTCATGCATGTCGCCCCACCTCTCTCTTGGTGGTATAGCAAAATGAACTCCCTCTGCCCATCTGGCATGAAATTTCTCTGCATGAGTGGTTGCTCCCACTCCATGATCCTCATCTTGTGGCTGCTCCACATCCCGAGGTTCACTCTTACCTGCATGCAAATCCAGTGCCCTCTGAAGCTTCAATTTCATGGCTTTATCACACTTCCCAACAGTAGGAAGCTTCGTAGAAATCCCATCTACTTCAGGTATGTAGATATTCTTAACTCGAACCCCAACCTTCTTGGCTTGCCCTGTTGCTTTGTGTCACAAGAAAACTTTTCCTTCACTAAAGACATCATCATAGCCTCTATCCTCTAACATTGCAACTGAGATTAAATTATTCTTTAAACTAGGAACATGCACAACATCTTTTAGATGAAAGATTTTACCTGACGCCCTCTGAAAGGTAATGGTACCAATGTTGGTCGCACTGTATCGTCCATCGTCGCCCAACTCAACATGCATCTGGAGATATTTCTCCTCCAATTCATTGAAAAGGTTCTCATCTCTCGTCATGTGAAAGGAAGCACCACTATCAAAGTACCACCCCGATCCTAATGCACTAGACACCATGCATGTGATTAATGAGAATTCAAGCTCAAATTGCGAGGCAAGAACCTCACCAACTATAGCTCCAGCAGCCATATTTTTCTTCTTCTTATGTGGACAATTTGTGGCAATATGTCCAAACTCGTGACAATGAAAACACTTCACTTTGGACATGTTGTGCTCCTTTCAATCTTCTCCGGCCTCAGATCTAGAATGGAATTTATTCCCCTTCTTCTTCTTTGCCTTGGCATCCAAAGCACAGTCCTCTTCATCATCATGCTTTGATGAAGAGCCATCTCTGGTGTTCTTCTTGAACTCCTCCTGCACTAGATCTGACCATAGTTGTTTCCAATGCGGCAGTTTCTCCCATCCATTGACAGAGTCTTCATAACTGTGCCAACTCTTCAAAAGCCCAAGAAGATCCAAGATCACCAAATCATCATCAGCAACACTGACTCCTACACTCCCAAGCTCATCATTGCATTGGACAAACTTTTTCAAGTATACCAGAATAGTATCGTTCTTCTCCATCTTGATTTTTCTGAGTTTATCCTTCAACGCCAATTTCCTATGGTCGATGTTGCTTTGGAAAAGATCTGCCAAAGCCTTCCACATATCATATGGAGTGGCTTTCCCATGAAGGCTTGACACAATATGGTAATTCACACCTTCCAACAGAATCCTCCTCGCCCTTGCTCCTTTCTTTTGCCATGCATCAAGTACTGCAACATCCACCGAAGTTGGCTTAGGAACATCTCTCTCATTGAATTCCTTCAAGTCATTGTCTTCAAGCACCGCCTCCATCCTATCCTTCCAGGCTATGTAGTTCGAGCTTCCCTCAAGTGCATACTCCAATTGCAACCCATTGAAAGCCATTTCAATTTTTACTCAACTGTCGCACCAAGAAATTCTTGCAGCAAATTCCAATTGTCCACCAACACAAAAATCAGCACCTCTTCAATATTGCAATCTCTTCAGCTCTGATACCATGTAGAAATTATACAATATGCATGTATATTACTGAATTCTCCTGATCTGAAAAATTAATCTTATGTTAAATATAGTATCCTTCCACTTAATTCTTTGCGGAAATTAAATCTCCAATTGCAAAACACATGAAGAAAAATCAATCACACATAACAAGATGTTTTACCGGGAAAGCTTAAAGATAAAAACCCCAACTATCATATATTATGTATATTAATGGATCATGAAACAATATCATATATCTCATACAAATCTCAGCTCATAGAGCTCTTAGTATAATATACAATCGTCTCACACTGTCTTGCAGAAATTTTCACCTCCATGCACCAATTTCTTGCCTCCTGACAGCCTGCCTCCACTGTGCAATCCTTGTTGAAGAAGAACCCTGAATGAATTCGATCTTACCTTGCCTTGACTGTGCAATAATCATAGGCATCTCCAATGTGTGTGTAAATGCATTTAATGCTCCACTATAGCACAACAGACAGTCCATCTCACCCTTTCACCTATCTCTCCACTGGGTCTTCACTAGATCTGACATGCAAGTAGTTCATTTTTGTATTTGTTCAGTTGCAAGTAAGACACTACTTGTGAATTAATTAACTAATTAATTTACTCATCTTTCACTACTGTATGTTCAGTTACAACTAGCACAACTGAGTTTAACTCACTGAACTGAATTAAACTAAATAACAACTCACATAACTACTCTTCCAACTCTGTTACAACTTGCCACTATCAGTTATAACTAAGTCCTCCATGCATGACTCACCAACCACCCTATGAATTGCGTAATTCCTTAAGCCCGTTGATGTGCCACATATGTTCACTGAAATAAAGTGCTCCAAGAGAATAAGTTACTATTTATTGTCTGATTATTATTAAGGGCTAATAATAATCGACATGCATTCTATTTTTAGATTTGCGATTTATAAATAGAATTCACCCATCTTCTAAAAATAGAAATTCATCCAAAGATATAATTTTCTCAACCATCTATAATTAGCATCCTGCTAATTTTAGAATATTCTCACCATTCTAAAAATAGGCATACACCTAAAAATAGCTTGTGTGGGCCCTACCTAGTTTAGGTGTTGATTTTTCACTAGGATCAAGGATGATGTTTCTGGATGCCACTCTCACTGTTTCTTATTGCAATCTTCATCATTGGGTTGGATTGAGAGTGATGGAAACAACGACAAAAGGAGAAGGAGAAGCAATTGAATCATAAGTAGTCTCCTTTACCATTCTGTATATCTGCTTGTTGTAGAGAAAGTGATAGTTATTATTTCTTCTGTTGTTCTAAGTGACTAGCACCACACTTAGGGAATTTGGTTTATCTATAGATCACAATCCCGCATAACAAATTGGCGACTCTGCTGGGGACTATCCTATCATTCCTAGTGTTTTTTCCTCTGTTTATCCTCATCTGTAGCATCTACTTTTAGTTATCAGTCATTTGAATGAAAGAATTGCATTAGAAGTGTATTATGTTGCTTGGTTTTTCAAACCTTGTTGTGCCCAACGCACTGTTGGTCAAGACAAAATGCACTGCAGTGCATTGTCTCCCCTGAGAGACTATGTTGGCCCTTCAACCAACCAAAGGCCATCTAAATTTTTCATTTCTATCATTTTCAACCACTTGTTTGTTGTATTCTCAGATGTCTAATACCTCTTAGAGACCAGTAAACTTTCTTGATTCTTCCACCTTTGAAAAGTTAATTTGTTCAATGTCTCTTTAGTGTTTTTATTTATCATTGGAAAATCAAATTCAAAGTATTTCATTTCTGCATTAGATCAATTTGTTTTTGAAAAGGAAATTATTGTTCCATTCCTTGTTTCCTGTAGGAAAATTGTAGTTCCATTATTCATTTTCCTAAAAGATAAATTGTTGTTTCATTCCTCGTTTATCAAAGAAGAAAGCACTTGTTATATTGATTGATGCATATAGTTTCCTTTCTTGCATTCACATTAAAGGAATTGAAAAGAAAAACATGCATGTGCATATAGTGAATTGTGTGTGTTGCATAGGAACAAGTTAGGAAAGCCGCATTTTAGATTGTGATTTTTGTTGTTTTCTCAAAAAGTGATTGCTCTCTCCCTTAGTAGATAGGATTTTCATTGAAAAATATATATTGAAAAGTTTCCTTATCATTTAGTTTGCATTTTTAGGAATTTCCATCACATCACGTGGTGAACCTCAAAGACAAAATTTTAAATAAGATCAACATAAAATTTACATCAATTTACTTAATAAAGCATTGGAACATTAACGATAACATTTAAAAGGTCTAGGCTAGATACGTGTTCCAGCATCGTTAAACATATTAGTTGTCGCTAAATTGTCTATGGTACATTCCGAGTGTGATACCTCACTCCACGTACATAAGTATATCGAAGCTCTTCCATGTACCTTCGTGTATATAGGGCGGTGTTCTAGTACGAAAGTATAAGGGGGTGCTCTCACTGTGCAGTTTCGCATTAGACAACGCTAATACAGACTTGGGCCTCCACGTACCTTCGAATATATTTGGGAGGACAACTTTAGGTTTCTATCCATCCATAGGTAACCGAATCAGCCGCCTTGTAACTTGTGATACACCGAACACAATATTCGTGGGGATTTCCTGCCTATACTTCTTGGTTTGCTAGGAGGTATTCTGCAGTTCACAATTACCTGGTAAACCTTTTTCCTAGAATTACCCTTTTATTTTTTTTATTCTTTTTTCATAAAATCAATCATTCATCATGGAAGAATAGCGTCCCTTCCCCATCATTCGCATAGAATAAAACTTAAACCACCTTTACCACCAGAAGCCATTTCTCGTTAGCGAAGGTAACATCATTCTACTGAAAATATTACTATCAATACCTCTGGTGCGACATCATCCTCACATATAACAGAGTCATCTCGAGTTGTTTCTAAAAATCCTAGTTCATCCACTATTGTCGATACGGAGTCCTCACAACTACATGTGGTCACGATCCATCCAATCGGCAAAACCATACCTCCTGAACCTAACGTTGTTCAACTGGAAGTTGATTCAGATCCCATCATTCTTTTATCATAACATCTTGATCCCGAAGTAGAACAAATAGAATTTGTTCCTGTATCGGTCGCTCCATAATCTATTGTAGCCATTAAGTTTCCCATATCACGCAGTCAACCACTTGAAATATAATTCGGGCCTGACAGCGAAATCCTTCCACCTAGTCTGATTTCAATTGAATAAATAGCGTAAGATGAAATGCCTTCGACTCCAACCCATTTTGAATTGGAGCTTTATCTTTACGAGACTTTTCCTCAATCACCTCACATTGGTTTCTTTGATCCGGTGTCTATTCAAGTTCTCGTAGATCCTGTAGAGTATACATTGGGTCGTATGACCATGGCTGAGACAACATCTTCGATTGTATTATCTATTCCAGTTGCGACAGCACCTACTCTTGCTACCCCATCGATGTTCACCACATCACCAGAGTCGGATCTATATGGTGGTCGTTCCGTCCCACCTGGTTACTAATATTTATCTGGAACCTTCTCTGGTGCATCCTCAAACCCATGGACTTCACCAATGTCATCATCTAGTATTATATATGGTACATCTCTAATGAGTATTGAACGGCTTGATCCTTTATACACATCTTCAGTGCAATATCAAGTTGGTCCATCTGGGTATATTCCATCCAGTACAATCTCAACTGGACTCTCGTCATTTGGAGAACAATATTCTGTCTTATTATACTCCTCATGCTGGGGGAAACCTATGGTCACCCATTTTGACAGTACTCTATCGTTATATGGTCATCCTAATGTCAGAATGATTGTTTTTCAGTGAAAACCTATTCTACTAGTTCAACCTCAAACGGTTGTGCATTCATATCAACCAGTTCAACCTGTTTCACCCACATCTACTCTGCTTGTTAATACATCCTTACCCCTGTTACAGGGTCAAAGTGTTGTACCTCAACCATCTCAGGCGGATCCTTCCACCCAATACCCTTAAGTATTGGGCCCTCAAACTCCAACTCCTTCGGCTAGTTTACGACAACCTCCTATTTCCAAAATTATTTATTCACAAGCTAGATTACCCTATTATGGGATGTCGCAGCCACATCCTGGTTTTACCTATTCACAAATAAATCCAAGTTATTCTAGTTTTGGTTATAATATTGGTAGATAGACACCTTGGAAGCCACAATCGAAAATTCAACAACCCTCATTTCAACAAGTAGCGTACCCAAGTTTTGGTCAACAGAATCCTCAAGTGTTTGTTTATCAAAACAACCCCTATCTGGGTTACCAGCAACAAATTCCTTATTTTGGTGCTCAAAGGCTTGTTGCCCAAGAAATTCCAGCATACCCTAGCTATTCTTAACCCAACTTAAATCAACAGTTGCCCTTTTTTACAACTTTAGAATTAGCTGATTTAAACTGTCTTACAAACTATCCAATCATCTATGCTCCTTGGTGGGCGATGATACCTCATAAATTACCCTCAAATATTCCTAAGTTCAATGGAAACCCTGGGGAAGACTTGTCGACGCATGTTATGACTTTCCATTTTTGGTGTTCATTTAACCCCTTAAATGGTGACTTTGTTCGACTATGTATTTTCGAGCGTACGCTCACGTCCAGCCGCAAAATCGTACATTAAGTTACCACAAGATTCATTTGATAACTTCACCACCTTAGCTGCTACCTTTCTGACCCAATTCCAATTACCCATACGATATTAAACTAGAACATTACTATTCACCAAGTTCAAATAGACTAATGCTACTCACATTTCTGATCATATTCATGAGTGGCGTCATCATCATAGAATGGTTAAGACATTTGTTCATGATTAGCTCCTTGCTAAGGGGTTCATTAAGTCCTTGTCACCATCTATAACTAAGGATGTAGCTAAGGGTGGCGTCGTCACTGAAGAGCAAGTCATTGCTTTTTCCTAATACTTAGATTTGATTTATACTCAGTCTAGCACGCTCTACGAGAAAATTCCCAACGCGTCGCGATCTAATTTTATTGTTCCTCCTCCATCTAAGCACTCTCATGCCGGCAACAGTATGATCGGTACTGCAAGCACACATCACTCTATTGCATCTGATCCTACACCTTTTTCCAAAATTCATGTCATGTCATATGACAAAGGAAAAAGTGACAAGCAACCCGGAAGTAAGAAAAAGGGGAAATCAAATAAAATGAAAACTTCTACCCCGCAAGAACGATCATCTGATCAAAAAATTAGAAATTGAAAACCTCATTACCCTAGCGTAATCTATAATGAGGAGCACTTTTTTCGAGACCGTCATCACCGTGTTGAAGTCTCAAAATTAATTAAGACTTCGCATGCATCCACTGCATTGACAGATCCATTTATGAATCGAGACACAAATTTGGTTGCTATGGTTCCAGCTTCTAGTTCCCAAGCTATTATTCTATCTATCACAAAGCCAAAAACTGATGTTTGGTGTCAACGCATAATAGATATTACGGTAGTCAAGCTACTGATCAACCTACTACCCTAACCATGAATCAGTCAACTGTTATTCATGAGTTAACAATAAAGCCATTGAAGGGAGTCGTCCATAAATCGACATTCAATCCTGAAGCCTGAGCTACTCAAAATTATAATATAGTTGAATATTTGGCTCAATCCCCTTTAGCTATGTCGACGCTTGAGGTACTTCAAAATTTTCCCTCCCAGAATCAGAATTTGTTGTCGGCAATTGGTGGAATCGATCCGACAGATTCCAATCATGTAATCTTTAATCGTACGGGCTATGTGCCGTAATTACCAGCAAAATTGGCATTATCCATCCAAGTAAATGTTCTCAATCACCTTGTTCATCATACTATTATTGATGAGGGAGAATCTACCTACATTATGTCTCTAAACTACTGGAAATCACTTGGCTCGCCGCGCCTATCTCAATCCCCTATGATGTTGAAGGCTTTTGACGGTCGTACATATAAACCTTGTGGTATCGTCAATAACCTATGTGTCGAACTGGGGGGGGAAATAGTAAATTTTGAAGTTGAGGTCGTTAACGGACCCCTTAATTACAACATTTTACTCGAAAGGCCATGGGTATATGCTATGACTACGATTGTTTCTACCTATTTTAGGATGATCACCTTTCCACATAAAGGTGTTATCACATTCATCAATCAACTCTCCTTCTTTTCCTCTAGTTCCCTGGTAACTAGAAGCGTTTACTTAGTTCACACACCGCAACCAGCACTTCAAAACATTGGTGTAGGACTCTTAAATGATTCTTCCCTAATGGGAACCTTTACATTACCTCCACCTGCGATGTCAGCAAAAATTGCAAACATAGAGACTTGCTACATGATATCTTCCACTCCATCTAGCTTAAGGAAGATTATAGGTGATTCTGAAGTTGTTACATTGGATGAATTTCTACCACCCAACCCAATTGAGTTGGCATAGCAATTAATCTACATGGCTTGGGGCGAATCTTAAATCATCCTCGTCGGTCGTTTGGGTTGATCGTTTATTATATTTTGGTACTCCTTTTGGTCCTTTTTCATCCACTTTCTTGACAGATGAGAACATTGTGGAATCCATGATGCCAGAAGGAGAACCATGGGAAGATCATCATCATCGTTCCCATATTTAGGATTATGAAGAAAATAATATTATTGAACTATATCACCCATCGATAAAAACATTCTTTTTGAATTCTTTTCCCATTAACACAAACGAATCCGAGTGAAACTTATCAAATATTAAAGAAACCATTTCTATAGATATTTTGACTGAACCCGGCATTGTAAAAAACATTCATGTTGGTGTGTCTTGTTCTCCATTAGAAATTGAAACGTATCGCTCTCTCTTTCATGAATTTCATGATATATTTGCTTGGTCTTATGAGGAAATTCCAGGCATAGATACTAGTATCATTGAACAAACCATTAAAATGTACCCTGATGTCAAATCGGTACGTCACCGCCTTCGTCCTGTTCATTCAAAGAAGGTCACTGCCATTAAAGCAGAAGTTGAAAAACTTTTTCATGTTGGTTTCATTTACCTTGTTCTACTTACGGATTGGGTTTCCAAAATTTTTCCTATCATGAAGAAACAAGGGACAATCAAAGTGTGTGTTTTTTATCGAGATTTCAATCTTGCTTTTCCAAAAGACAAATATCTTACTTCCTTTATCAACCAGATTATTGACGATTGTGCTGGATGTGAAATTTTTTCGTTCATGGATGGATTTTCTGGCTACAATCAAATCAATATCCACCCAGAGGACCAATATAAGACATCATTCACCTATCCCTGGGATACATTCTCTTATCAAAAACTCCCATTTGATTTAAATAACGTTGGGGAAACATTTCAGAGAGCAGTGGATTATGCTTTCAATGACATCAAGCACATTGTTCAACCTTATCTAGATGATTTACCCGTGCATTCACGAAATAGGATTGATCACCCGATGCATTTGAGAGCTATCTTTCTACACTGCTGACACTATAAAATACGCCTCAACCCACATAAATGAGTGTTTTTTTTTTGTTTTGGTCGTTTTCTAGGATTCGTCGTCTCAAAAGAAGGAATTCAAATTGACCCACTGAAGGTCTAGGCCATTCTTGATTTGCCTGCACCATCAAATTTGCTTTAGTTACAAAAACTTCAAAGAAATGTTAACTTCCTAAGGAGGCTCATACCCAACTACGTCGAAATGGCTAAAGGATTTACTTGTCTCTTGAAAAAGGGGATTCCCTTCCATTGGGATAAGGCTACGCAAGCTTCTTTTGATGATGTCAAGGATACACTTCTCCAGGCATCATTAATGTATCCCCCCAATTATCAGAGTGATTATTTCTTATATATCACTGTGGCTGATACGACCATTGTTATGGTATTGGTCCAAGTAGAATATGGGATAGAACATCTGATATATTATTTGAGTCGTAATCTCAATGATACAGAAGTGAAGTATTCATATGTCGAAAATCTTACCTTGGCGGCCTTTCTAGTTGTCCAAATATTTTGCCATTATATCTTGTTCAGGAAGACCATTGTCATTTCGGATTTCAACCCCATGACTTACATTCTGTCACGTCAATTTTTAGGGGGCAAGTATTCAAAATGGATTGTCATTTTATAGGAATTTGATTTGGAATTCATCAAATCCAAGTCAGAGAAGTCTTCAGTTTTGGCTAAGCTTCTCTGCGACCTTCCCTATGATAGTATTTCTACTACATCGGAACCATAAATTCCTGATGAGTCTCTATTTCTGATCGGATCATCTGATCAGAATTGAGATTTTGTCATTTATCTCCAGACCCAGACTTTTCAGCCCAATACCTCTCGCTCTGAACAACAACATATTCGATACCACGCCAAAGATTATCTGATCATCGGTGATACACTTTATCGTCGTGGTGTCGATACGATTTTAAGGAGGTGCCTTACTCATGAGGAGGTCGAAAAGGTTCTAAATTATTGTCATATTGGGGCTTGTGGTGGAAATTTGCCTAGATATGCTACCGTGCAGAAGATACTTCGCGCCAGTTAATTTTGGCCTACCATATTTTGCAACTGCATCCTCACAGTCATAAGTTGTCATGTGTGCCAGATATTTGATCGTAAAATCTGCAAACTGCTAGCATCGATGCATCCTATTATCGCTATGGGACCATTTTCAAAATGGGGCATTGACTTCATGACTTGCAACCCTTGTTTGTCTGGGGGGCATCATTATATTATTTTCATAGTGGACTACTTTACCAAGTGGGCCGAAGCGATGCCTACATTCAATAACACAGGAGAAATAGCTGCATTATTCTTTTTCAATCATGTCATCTCATGGTTTGGTGTTCCACGGGCTATATTCACAGATCATGGTAATAATTTTCACAATCACATGATGAATGAGTTGACTACAAAATTAGGATTGTCGCATGATAGTTCTACTCCTTATTATCCACAATCCAATGGACAAGTTGAGGCTATTAACAATATTATTAAATGAATGCCTCAATGAATGATAGTCCCGTACTCGTCTTTGTGGTCATATCGAACCTCGGTAAGAAATGAAACCGGATTTACCCCCTTTCAATTGGTGTATGGTCTATAATCTATCTTGCCTATACAATGTGAAATATCATCATTAAAACTCACCGTTGACTTGTTACCTGACACCTCTTTTGAAGAAGCGCGTCTTTTTAACCTAATCCATCTTGATGAAATGCATTGTGAATCTGAATTAGTCAACGAAGCGCATAAGAGACGTATAAAAGCGCAATACGACAAGCATGTCTAGCCTTGCATCTTCTCATAGGGTGACCTGGTATTACTTTATGATTAGGAAGTTGATGTAATAGGTACAGGAAAATTTGAGCCATTATGGCATGGCCCCTATATTGTCAAAATATTTCTTGCTAAGGGTGCCTACGAGTTGTTACATTATGATGGAATTCCATTGGCGAAGCCCTGAAATGGGTTGTATCTCAAATGGTACTATTGTTAAACATGAGCGTAGTAAACTATTTTATTATATTGTATATATGTTGTTGATTTGCATTTACTATCTTAGTTTGTTTTTCTAGAGTTTTCTTGAAGTTATTAATCCACTTTACATTTCATCGCATATGTCTGAATATTTGGAACCATTTTTTGGGTATGCTGATGGTGCTAGTCGTAGTACGCAAAATTTATCCTCTGAAGTGTGGGCCATTTTCGTTCTGAATGGTAGTTTGTGATATTTCTATGGATTTGTATCGGTAGATATACAAACAATATCGTTGAGTATAGCGCATTGATTGAACTTCTCTTTGATGCCATTTCATTTGGTGTTAACCACATCATCATTAGGTTAGACTCACAACTTGTGGTACTGCAACTTACTAGTGTTTAAATTGTCAGAAATCCAACACTGCATCATATGTTCCTAACAGTTCGACTTTTGGAAAGACATTTTGATTTCAATCAATATCAACACATTTCCATAAACTTAGACACATTAACTAATTCCTTAGTGAATTATGTTATAAACAGACATTTGCAACACATGTAAAGACATATTTTCAATTCACATCACATAATTGAATAGGATTGTGCAATAAATATAGGAAAACACTATGTTACACAGTAATTTGTCACCGTCCCTACCATTCCCCGTCCCGCACAATGGAGGACCCATTTTGTGACCAATAAGCAGTGTCATGCCTTGCAAATACCATCATTGCATCCCTTTCCATGAGGACAACATCCCTTCTGTTGATCATTTCCTGAGCGGACCCACACAAAACACTTGTTTTTGGATTGGCGGCCCAATGCTTAGATTATATTACCGCCGATCAGGGGGAAAATTAACACTGAGCCCGCGCCAATTGGCGCTCTGTCCCAGTGTTGCACCCGCGCCACTCTGTTTATGGAAAGTTTTTTAAAAAAAGAGGCGAAGTTTCGATTACAACAACTTCGTGGATGAGTCATCAGGAGTGGTTTCGCCTGAATAACCATGACCTTCCTCCTTTGGCCTCTTGTTTCCACCTTATGGGGAACCTCCCAAAGGATAAGGCCTCCCTTCCACTATTGTAGGGATCCCAACCTCCTCCTCTCCTCTATAAATATAGCCTTCATCCATTGATGAAGGGGCTGGAAGGGCTGGAAGGGCTGATAGTCTTGAAGTGCTGAAGCTTTGCATCTCCCTATTCCCAAGTGCCTTTGTGCTGTAAAGAATCCCTTCTTTCCCTTAAGGCCCATTTAAGCGAGGAGACCATTGTTACGAGACTCTGGAGAGGTTTTCCCTTTCCTTGGCGAGCTTTACGAGACGTGGACGACCGGAGACCCGTTCGAAGGAAGCTGCGACGTCAGAACTTGGTTGTAACTTCTATTCGTTTATTACTTAATAGATGACTATGATTATGGTTCCACTCCGTTTTCCATCATGTTAATACGAGTAATATCTTTTCTGACCGATGTTTAGTTACGCATGTTGGTTCCTATGCTTGTATCTGTTCGTTTCTTCTATGTGCAGGTGTTCATCCGCGGAGATCGTGGAAGGATTGTGATCTGCCAGGGCTGAAGGACGGGGACACTTCTTCTTCAGATGATAGCGTTGGAATTCAGGTAGGCTTCTATCCCAAGTCTTCCATTCGTAATTAGGAGCTTGCGTCATAGCATTGTTTGTTTGTTGCTAGACCCCTGCTGGGCTAGTAGGGATCGCCTCTGTCCGCAGAGGAGATTTACCTCTTCAACAAGAGCTTGCGTCATAGCATTGTTTGTTTGTTGCTAGACCCCTGCTGGGCTAGTAGGGATCGCCTCTGTCCGCAGAGGGGATTTACCTCCTCGACAAATTGGCGACTCCGCTGGGGATCGTCCGGTTTTCCTTGTCCCGTTTATGATTGGTTCGCTTTGATTGTTTCTCCTTGCTTGATGAACCTTCTGGGTTGGATTCTTTCATTATTTTATCCTCTTGGTTTGCTTAGCTTGTATTGGTCTGCTTTCAGATTAGCTTGTTTTTTAATTTTTATTGAAGAACTCGACTGGCGCGGGTTTTTAACCCGACAGTCGCGCCACTTGGCGCTTGTTGCTTTTGTATGTCTCGCGCCACTTGGCTTCTGGCGCCAGTTTCAAATATACAGTCGCGCCACCCCTGTGACTTTTTTGAGTTTCTTCATTTTTTGGCTTTCTGAGCTTGACCAGTACTTTTCTTCTTGATTTCCTGATTGTCTGAGTGTGTTGGAGTCTTGTTTGGCTGGAATTCACCGCTATCCTTTGGTTGTTTGCCTCTATCTACCGATTTCACGTTTTGAGCCCTAGGGTATCTAGTGGCTTAGTGTATCGAGCCCTCCATTGGGAGTTTTGGTGTTCTGATTGTCCTGTCAACTTGTTGATTGATTCTCCACGCTCTCTTAACAGTCTTTGATTTGTTTTGCTGCGTCTTTTGAGTGATTGTTCATTCCTTCATTCAGAATTCGTTTGCCTTGCTTTGGACCTAGATCACACGGTCCATCGGAAGTTTTTAAGTCTTTCTTTGCTTTGAGGGACTTTGGGTCGATTTAGAGATTTGGTTGCTTGCTTCGTTGAGTGAATGTTGTTTGCTTCACTCTCTTAGATATCATTTCTCAAATTGTTCCTTTTGTTTTCAGTGCACATTAGCCATTGAACATTGAAAATAAAAAAAAAGTATATAATCTCTTTTGCTTTTGTTAAATTAGTGCAAATTGTGATCTTTTCCATATTGCTAGTGATTAGTGTTTGAATGAAAAGTGTGCAATTGCATTAGTTGCATTAGAGACATTCTTGTTTGTATTCCGTTCATTTCGTTTGTATAAAAGCTCTCAACTCTTACTTAACTAGTTTTCATCGAACGAAATGTTGCACCATGGCATATAGCTTGCATTTAGGAAACACTACATACGATAGGGCCTGAAAATTGAAATCTAATTGAAGATCAACTGTAAAATTTATTCAATTAACCTAAGGCAACATTGGAACTTAACGCAACATATTTAGAAGGTCTAGGCTAGGGACGTGTTCCGGCGTCGTTAAACCTAGCAGCTGTCGTTCGCCTCTCGGCTTTAGACAGCGCTAGTACGGACTTGCGCTCCCCGTACCGTCGCGTATATAAAGGGAGACCCCTATAGGTTTTCAATCCTTTATCCATAGGAAGCCGAGTCTGCCGCCCTATACCCATGATACACCGAACACAGCATTCGGGGAGACTACCTGCACGTACGGAAAGTCCTTGGTCGATTTCTGTTTCATTATTGAAACCAAGGTGTATATTGCAGTTCACGGATATTTGGTACACCCTTTGTGCCTAGTTTTTCCTGAGCAGTCATTTGGTCTTTTCTGACTCCCTAAACTTGAAAAAACCGTCAAGCGCTTGTCCTTTCACGCTTGTGTCAACTCTGAAAGAGATAGAGTCATCTTTTTATCGTTTCTCGACTCTTAAAACATGAAACGGTAGAATTTCTTACTTTCCAATGTGGTAAAATTAATCGCCCACGATTACACGCCTGTTTAGATATTGCTTGTTGGCCGTTTGATCGTGTGTCTTAAACTCTTTTTCAGCCCGTGTGTGGTTTTGAGTTTGATGGCAACTTTTTCAGAGTTTACCAACCAAGGAATCCCCTCAGAAGGGAATCCTCGTCATTTTCCTCCTTTTGGAAATGTTGGTGCTCCTTACATGGCGACGTTGTCCCTTCCTGGGTTAACGGTTGGGTTGCCTGTTTGGTTGTTCTCAACCTCTGTAGTTCCGAATGTCTCCACTACTGTTCAATCAGTTCCTCCGACGGAACAACATCATGTTGATTCCAAGGTGGACCTCTCCCCTTCTTCGCCTGTTTCTACGTCCTCCTCTTCTACTTCGCCTGGTGAAAGTTTGGATTCAAGTAACCAGGTGGCTAAGAAGAAGAAGAAGAAGACAAAGAAGAGGAAGTCCGATAAGCGAGAGGCTAAATGTACAGCTACTGTCTCTGAGATATCTCCTCTTGATAAACCTTCCAACCCTCCACGGAAAGCCAAGTTCCCTTGCATGTTGTGCACGGGAGACCATCTTCTTCAAGACTGCCCTGGCATTCCCAAGGTGCTCGAAGTATGGTCCAATGGCCGCCCACCGTTGCCTTTGGCTTCCAGGAGTCAATTTGGGGGCACGTCTTCAGCTGCTATTGATAAGAACTCTAAGAAGCAGGGTAAGATCACCAATCCCTGTAAGTTGTGTGAAGGGCACCATGCCATTCACCTTTGTCCTTATATGGATGAAGCCAAGCAAGTCTTGGACAACCCAACCGGTTCTACACCACGCCTTCCACCTGGTTATAATCGGCTTTCTTTGAGTCCTCCGCCAGCTGATCCTACGATTGGTCAAGAGTCATCCTTGGTCGATCCCACTCCCCCAGAAATTCAAATTCACGAATCCATCCCTGACCAACCATTGGTCGTAGGATCGGTTGAACTGGCCCCGTCCGCGGTGCACCAGGTCTTTTCTGTCGAGAGTGGATCTCACACTCCTCATGTCCTTCTGGTTTCTTCAGATTCGTCGGACTTGGAGAAAGATTCTCCTGTCCCTGTGCTTCAAGAAGCCCCTCCTCCGCCTCCTATGATGGAGGCTCCAGAGGATATTCCTCCCACCTTCGAGATGGAGGTCATGGAGGAGGCTTCTGCTTCCGTAACATCAGGGGAAGACCTTCGCTTGTCGATGGTAGCCCCTCCGAGTAGTTTGGTCGCTTCCTTTGACTGGAATCGATTTGCAGGATTCCGCCTTCCGTCTTATGTGCCTTTCGAGATCACAGTATGGGCTCTTGGTCTGGTTGTACCCAGCACCATTATAGACGAAGGTGCCTCTGTTAGTATTCTGTCATCAACTACCTGGCAAGCCTTCGGTTCGCCACTGCTTGCGCCTGTTACGCAGAATCTGTTGACTTTTAACAGAAGGACGAGTCAACCGTTGGGGATCCTTCCAAGGTTACCTGTTACTTTGGGAGGTAAAACCGTCCATATGGACGTGATGGTCGTTCCAGGCCCTTTGGATTTCAACCTGCTCCTAGGGCGCGATTACACCTATGCCATGGGAGCACTTGTCTCCTCCCTCTTTCGCGTGATGTGCTTTCCACATGAAGGACGGATCGTGACCATTGATCAGCTATCGTTCTTTGGTCCTACTGTGGCAATTGGTCCACCATCACCCCCTCCGGGTTTATATCCAACCGTTGTATCTGCTCCGCCGCAGGTCAACTATGTGTCTACCTACCCCGTGCCTGTGCTCAGTGATGATGCCATCGTGCATCAGGTGCTGGGGGCATTGGGTCCTGACTTCCAAGATGTTTTCCTTCCATCAGGAGTGGAACTATTGGAAGCACCGCCTTCTTGTTCATTTTTGATGTAAGTCGGTTAGAGCACGGTTTCCTCCCTGTGTCAAGCTCTTTAAAAAATGAAACAAGGTTATCGGAGCATAGTTCCTTGTCTTGTGTCAAGCTCCTTAAAAAATGAAACAAGGTTTGTCGGAGCACAGTTCCTGGTCTTGTGTCAAGCTCCCTAAACCATGAAACAAGGTGTTTGAGGATAGTTCTTTTAATGTGTCAACCTCGTTAAAATAATGAAACACTTTCCCATTCAATTCGAGTCTTTGTTTAGATCTCGTAAAATCCCAGTCGAGTCTTTCTCTTGATCTCGTCACTTGAACCTTCACTCCATCTGCCTTTCATATGGACTGAAGCTTGGGGGGCATGTACCTCGAATTGAGTCACCATGCTGGGGGCATGCTTATCTTTTCAAGCATAGTTTATGTCCGTTTCAAGCTTGTGTAAAAATGAAACCGGGTTCAAGCATAGTTTATCTTTGTTTCAAGCTTGTGTAAAAATGAAACCTTGCCCATTTTACCTCTTGTGATGGTCATTTTATCAGCCTGTTTTTACCAGATGAGCCTTGGTTTTCTCACTCCATTGTCACTATCTTCTTGGCCGATCATATGCCTTCACTTGGTTGTTTTACCCGTTCCTGAGGAACTGCTGCTATGAGTGGTCTTGTTAGCCAGCCTCTCGACCTTTATTTGTTCAGAGTAGTTCCACCATTACCGGAACCAGTTGCTACCCTTTATACCACTCGTTCCTCCAGGAGGAGTCATCTTTTAGCTCTTTTCTGACTCTTTAAACATGAAAAGATTGCCGAGGCCCTTGTCGTTTCGATCTCGTTAAAATGGACACGAATCGACATTCACCCAGTATACGTTTAACCCTTTTCGGGCTGGGATGGATTGATTACGAAAAAGGAATACCCTAGCCTATCGCGACTAGGAGGTTTTCCCGGATATTGTTTTCTACCTTTTCGGATCTGGGGAACTATTTACGAAAAGGGACCTGTGGAGTTTTCTTTTCCGCTGTCTTTTCAAACTCTCTAAACATGAAAAGACGCCGAGTTCTTCCTTTGTCGGACTCGTTAAACTCTGATGACATCGGATTCAGTCAATCATGACGTTATTCGAGTCGCTCCTTCCTAGGGCTCGTTAAATGTACTAGGATGGATTCGTCCAAAGGATGGATTTATATGACAAGCATATGGTATCCTCTTCAAGCTTGTGTAAAAATAAAGAGGTACTCACCGAAATGGTGGGGAAAATGGAACCATCGTCGTTGTCGTCGGCAGTATGTCGCTCTTGAACATGGCACTTGTCTGCATTCGTGTCGGGTTAGGGACATCTCATCTCGTTTCTTCACTTTGCCTCCATGGGTTTGGGTAATCTCTTTTGACCTCTCATCTGTTCACTGCCTCGTCACCATGACCTCTGATCCGTTGATGTCAAATACTGCCAAGTCCATTGTCGTGCCGTTCATGTGTTCAAGAGAAGTTGGCCTCTGCAAATATCAACCTTCCTCTGTTTCTCATATGGTTCTGATTCACAACAAAACATTATGTTCCTCTGTCTCGTGTCGATGATGTGGGAATCATTATGGCCCACCTTCGATCAAGGTCACTTCCTGTCGACTTCAACTCATTATCCAGGAAGCTGGTCTAGAGACTCCTGATGGTACCTTGGAGCCTGCATGCCTCAATGGCGGGTTCGTCGCATTCGACGTGAAGTTTACATCATTGACTTCCGATCGAATGATTCTGCGGGTGTTCGACGTCAACTCATTTATTCACACACCGTAGATTGTACCTGTAGTACCTTGAGGACCATTGTCATTATTGGTGGTTTCTCTCGCGTCTGTTAATGGCTTTCATCATTGGCTGGTAATCAGACGATGTTCTTGCATGTTCGACATCGGCTCACACATTCGCATGCTATAACTTGTACTTGTTTGGGTCGAGATGGAGCGCAAGACCCTGGATTGTGTTTATTGTAATCCAGGCTGCGATTGTGGATTATTATCATTATGTACATGACTCATGATTGGATGGCTGTGACCATACCTGAGTCTATTTGTTTGATCTTAGTTGGATGGCTGCGCCCATACCCTAGATCCGGATTATAGCATACTCTGTTCGGATGGCTGCGTCCATACCATATATATACATCATGTACTTGAGATATCAATTGTATCTTTCTGTGCAGGTTTTCCGACGGCGGGCCTTCAGTTGGACATGTTCTCGTAAAGCATTTCACCCCTCTCTCTCTCGGGCCTCATGCTTTAGGGGGCATCTGTTACACAGTAATTTGTCACCGTCCCTACCATTCCCCGTCCCGCACAATGGAGGACCCATTATGTGACTTGTGAACACTGTCATGCCTTGAAAACATCATCAATGCATCCCTCTGAGTATGAGCTTCATTTCCCCTTGAGACATCTCCTTGCAAAATCCATGAAAAACGGCTCTTTTTGCATTGGCGCGGGTAGACAGTTCAGTGCTCGCGCCAATCAGGGAAATCCTGTAAAGAGGTCGCGCCACTTGGCGCTCTGTCATAGAGCAGCAATCGCGCCACCCATTTTAGGGACTGTTTTTAAATATGGATGGCGGAAGTTGAGTTCAAACAAACTCACAACCATTGCCTATCTTGAGTTGGGAGGTTTGGCTGCGGGAGTTCTATGGAAGGGAAGTAGTTTTGCCACCTTCTATAGAACCTTCCTTGTTGATAGGGCCAATCCCATAATAATAGGGATCCCAACTCCCTCCTTCCCCATCTATAAAATCTTGCTCAGATCCATGGCAAGCTAGTCTTGAAGTGCTGAAGCTTTGCATCTCCCTATTCCCAAGTGCCTTTGTGCTGTAAAGAATCCCTTCTTCCCCTTAAGGCCCATTCAAGCGAGGAGACCATTGTTACGAGACTCTGGAGAGGCTTCCCTTTCCTTGGCGAGCTTTGCGAGACGTGGACGACCGGAGACCCGTTCGAAGGAAGCTGCGACGTCAGAACTTGGTTGTAACTTCTATTCGTTTATCATTTTAATAGATGACTATGATTATGGTTCCACTCCTTTTTCCATCATGTTAATGCGAGTAATATCTTTTATGACCGATGTTTAGTTACGTATGCTGGTTCCTATGCATGTATCTGTTCGTTTCTTCTGTGTGCAGGTGTTCATCCATGGAGATCGTGGAAGATCACAAGAGCCCTTCTCTCCAATGTCCAAGCCTTTGATGCCATAGCATGGTCTTTTCTCGAGACATCTAACCTTTCCACGCTCCATTTTGGGAACCATGAACTATTACATCCATCGATATAGTGCTACCTTGTAGCATCCAAATATTCGATCCGAACTCCGCTACTATGGAGGATTTATGAACCATCTTGCAGGCATCTTTCTCGAACACTGTTTTTACACCTGCATCACCCATCTTGCTTACAGAAATCAGATTTCTGGCCAATGTAGGAATATGCAGAACACCAGAAAGTGCTCTAATCCTTCCACCTTACAGCTTCAGCTTGACCTTTCCATGTCCAACGATTCTGGCCTTTCTATCGTCCCCTAGGAAGACATCACCACCATCATATTCCTCATACTCGCAGAACCACTCCCTATGGGGAGTGAAGTGAAAAGATGCACCTGAGTCAATCAACCATGACCCATGATCTACATGTGTATTTGAAGAAGAAGCCAAATACACATCCCCACCTTCATCAGGAGTGGCTTTTGAGTCTGTGAAGAAGCATCCTGGGGATCCCTTTCCTTTCTTAGGAGGAGCTTTAGATTTGCGGTCCTTTTTGTAGTGCCCTTCATTTCCACTTTTCAGCCACACCTTTACAAACTTTAGGAGATTTAGATCTCCCTCTAGATTTTGATCTCCCACTCGAAACCTTATTCTTGTTTCTATTCTGGGACCTTCCTCGTACAGATAAGGCATCTCCATTTTGACCCTCCATATATCTCCATCTCATTTCCTCCGACAGCAATGCTGAGACAATGTCATCAAAGTTCAAGGTAGTTGTATTGCTACCTATTGTAATAACCAGACTGTCCCACGAGTCTGGTGGAGAACACAACAAACTGATGCACTTATCTTCATCTGAGATTTTAATATCAACAGATGACAGCTGACTTACCACAGTATTGAAGGCGTTCAGATGCTCTATCACTGAATCTCCATCCTTCATCCTCAGGTTATACAGCTTCTTCCGCAGGAACAACTTATTCACTAGAGACTTAGATTGGTACAAAGTCCCTAGCTTTTCCCACAAGGTCTTCACCGTAGCTTCCCCAGATACATTCAACAATACTGAATCTGAGACACACAACCGTATTGTGCTTTTAGCAAAATGCTTTTAGCCTTGATCTAGTTTTAATCTAGTTTCTTCCGGTCTTCATCTAACATTCTGTTGGCTTAGTATGCGGATCTCATAACGATCCACTAATCTTTATCCACCGGCCCCATCCTCCATCTTGACTTCCACAACTCAAAACTCTGACCATTAAATTTCTTGATCTCTATCTTTCTGCCGCTCACCATCTTCTTTCACCACAAAAGTCGATCCCACAGATCTCCCACTGAACAGGGTCTACCTCAGGCCCGAACAAAAGACCCTCAGCAGCAAAGGCATCCCCTTGAAGCCGAAAAAACTCTGATACCAAATGTAGGTTTTAACCCTGAACAACAATTATCTACACACGAATCTTATATCAGAAAATAAACAATAGCGAGAGCATAAAACATAAAACAGATCAACACAGAGATTTTCCCCTGGATCCCAAATCAAGACGACCATCTTGATTTTTCATTATATTCCTTTTAGTGTTACAACACATATATATACATGCCGAAGCATACATAAATCCCAATCCATAAACCCTGGATTAGAACATAACCGTAGTTCCCTTGACGGGATCTACAAAAATACCAGGGGATGAAAACCATCGTACCCCAAAACCATGTGCAAAACCATGCACAAAACCATGGACGTGGACTACCCACCAGAAATTAAGGACCAAAAATTTTCACCGGGGCACTGCCCCAGACCCTGACAGGGGGGGCTACCACCCCCCCTGTTGTGCCCAGCGCAAAGGGGGGGCTATCACCCCCCCTCTTACCCCCCCACGCGTGCTTAGTCATGGAAAGAATATAACACATACCCAACAAATACATTATTTGGACATGGCACTAATATACCAATCTGTTATCAGAAAATATTATTGATTGAGAAATGCATTTAAATATATCAGAAATTTGAATATATGAAAGACTGGTTTTAGCATTACCAACACAAAATGAGTATTAGTCTTACCAGTCTCATTGAATATATAAAAAGATCTCATTGATAAGGCTGCACTGGCGATGATGAGATTATTATTTTTTTCCTAGTATTCAAATTATTATTCAGAATATTTAGAAAGCAACCCATTTTTTTAAAAATACATGAGAGGGAATTGTCGAGAACATGACTCCATACCCTTCAGCTTGAATAATATAACGCCTTTCGCTGTCTAAATACTTGGCTGTCTCAATGCTAGTTGGTATGGAAAATTGAAATGTGAGATTCATTTTTTTGTTACAGAGAAGAATCAATTAAAACAAAAAGGCTATATTCGATATGTTGGTGAAAGATCTGAAGTATTTTCAATATTTAATGAAGAGATGGTAAAGAGGCAAGTGTGCTTCTATATTTATATAACTTGAGGTAAATAATGTGCAATAAAAGTATAGTTTTTATGTATTATGTGATATTATATCTTAAAACGTTTACGTTATATATATAATATTAGTTGGTATTTTGGAATTTACTGATTTTAACATTTTTTTTTTTTCTAAGTATGACTAATTCTATTATGTATAAAAGTTACTGGTACAAAACTGCCACAGTGTCAGCTGTGTGAGCCTGATCACTGGGCTTGATGAACAAGCTATTCACAGAGAGTCTGGATTGCCCTGAATGGGAAACCAGTCCTTTTAACCACAAAGTCTGGACTGCCCTTGAGAGGGAAACCAGTCTTGAGTTCATACATGCCAAACAAACAAAGAAATAAGTACCGAAATTCAAAAGCCACCATTTCAGCTGAGCTGTGAGGCGAGATAGCATAAAATTCCTACAATAATTGAGCAGAAAAACCTGGAGTGCTTTGCAGAGGCTATTCATGAGTCGGAGAAGGAGGTTCCTCGATAATCCTGCAACCAAAATCATTGCTGCTTGCAACCTTCCCTACATTGAGAGCGTCCTCCATGCCAGCTTGCTCCACCTCCTTGCTTTGCTCGTTCTGTGGAAGGGGGGTGGAAGTAGCTGGTGCCACCACTTCGCAGGGGAAGCCTGAGACCGGAGGGGAAAGGGGAGTGACAGAACGGGGTGAAGCAAGATTAGGGATCTCTTCACGGAGAGTCACAGTAATATAAGAAGTGAGAATGGAACTGTTCGAGGTGCAATCGAACCTGAGTTCAGCTCACTGGGATGTTTGCCGAATGGAGGGACGAGCAAGGTTGTGAGAGGCTGGAGGAACAGGAGCTAAGGGAGGGGAAGCGGGAACAACATCAGCTGATTCTCAGATCCAGCCATGTCCTCTTCCTCTCTCTCCTCGCGAAGCTTGAGTTTGAACGTGTTCCTCGTCCGCAAATGAGGAGCCCGAGCCATGACTAAGAGTAGGGAGGCGGTGATTGATAATACCTTGACTGAGACCTCGTCAAAATTGCATTCTCTCGCGGAGACGAGGCATGGCGACAGGGACTAGGCGAAGAGGACCAGGGAAGATAGGGCGGACAGGGAAAGCAGGGGGAGAGGAAAAGGACGGGGCTCCGCTAAAGTTAGTAAATTGAGCTTGAAGAGGACAATTGAGACCTCCTCGCTGATCAGTGCAGACACCGTTAAGAAGATTGACGCTGCAGAGGGGACTGTGGGAAAAATGAAACCCAGGAAGAGGCTCGATGCAGGTGCGTAAAGAGCATCGACGCCCAGTATTCGTCCTCACACTGGCATCTGTAGCACCTGGAGAACAATCCCTGCGCAGAGGAGACGACAAACCACCCCAGCCAACATTACCATTCGAACTGTCCTGAATGTGCTCCATAACTAAGAGCACCGCCATAATAAAATGCAGAGTGAGCCGATCAAGGTAATTAAATGCTCCGCGAGCTGGTGAGTAATTACATTCATAAATGCATGTACAGGGAGCCATATGGGCTTCCCATGCGAGCTCCTTTGGGAGCAGCGCAGGGATCCACGTCCCATCCGACCCTTCAAGCATCTGCATCCGGAAAAGAGCAGTCTTTGTGCATTTTCATGGTGCAATTCTATAGCAATTCTTCATCATGGATAATTTTGAGAGGGCCATGAGTAAGAGTGCTAGTGCTGTTCGTTCCAAAATTGGCCAAGAGGTCTACGACTTTGTTGCCTTCCCGCTTAACATGCGTGAAGGAGGTAGCCCTGTTTTTTATTAGCTAGTTGCTTAACATGTCTATTCTAGTAGCCAGACGCTAACTATGGGATACCTTTGCTGGACTATTTTAACATTATTAGTTGGTATCTTGAGAATTTGCTCATGCATTTACAAAAATTTACTCATACATTTATATGTGTAATATTATTTGGTTATGATAAAAAGTGCTTATGCATTTTTAATTGCTTTAGATTTCTATTCATATTTCAATATGAATCCAAAATTTGAAATCATAATTGAAAAGACACCTTCTACCACTAAACAACTTCAAGTAGCTGTGAGTTCTTGCTGTAATTTTTATAATTTCAAGTAGTTTGTGAGTTGTTGCTGTAATTTTAATGTGAATTTATGTTTGAAATAATAGTTGAGAAGTCATCTTCAAAACCTAGATAACTTCAGTTAGCTTTGAATTGTTGTTTACATTATTGTGTGAATTAAAATTTGAAATCATTCTTGAGTGCATATATTATTATTTGGTAGTTTTGTTGTTAGTCTAATATTTATTTTGAAAATAACTTTATTTCTCACTCGTGAAAATGGATAAATATATTAAACAACTTACCCTATTTATAGAGTTTACATACCCCATTATAGGGTTCAACTGTATACAATATCAAAGACCAAATGTGTTGATATTCATTATTCAAATTTACCATACTTGTGGCAGAGTGTGGTAATTCTAGATTTTCAACATTCTTGAGTTCAAAATATTCATATTGTCTTCAAATTGATATTCTTATAATTTATCCAAAATCATTCAATGCAGTTCATTATGATCCGGTCCACATATTGATAAAAAATAGAATGATACAAATATTTGCTTTGAATTGGGGGACCAATGTAAATGGATTTAAATGAAACCCACGAGAGTTATATCAATTGTAGGAAATATTGAATCCCAAATAAAGTTGGAATATACAAATAGGGTGTGGATAAATTCCAACCATTAAAGTAGGTTAATGCTTCAAACATAAGTGTTTCCAATGCAATACATATGGATGTTTAAGAAAAATACCAAATACATATGGATGTTTAACCAAAAGGCCAAATCAAAATCTTCTAGTCAATAATTGCTAAGGTTAGAGATCTTTGTTATCTCTAAAGTACATTATTTGGAAACTACCCTATATAACCAATAAAAGAGAATCTAATACTCGAGATACTCTTGTCATGTCAATGATGCAATTCCTGAGATCCTAAGACCCCCTCTTTAATTAAGATCCAAAATTCCACTTAGACTATTTGATCCAAAATTCGATGTCATCATGGAAGAGTAACAATTTAATGCTACTCTTTCCTACACTAGTGCCTTATGGCATTTCCTCTGCCACATCTGGTGCTAGTATAATATGCTCCTCGTTATTTTAATAAGAATTAGATTTATCCCCTTCCCACTATGTTAAATCTACATAAAATTTGACATATGAAGTATTAAATATGGATAGGTAGATATAAAAGAAATTTATTTATTTATTTATTTGTTATGATATATGGTTTTGGTTAATATGGGTTATTGATATTCTTTTTATGTGGAAAATTGTTGTGATGAGTGAGTATATTTACAACTAATATAGTATTTCACATTTGAATTTTTAAAATTAAAAATATGTATTTATTTAATTTTTTTAAAGTTATATTAAGTTTTAATTAGTATATATTTATTAAATACGAAAATAAATTAAATTTTTTGAGGTGTAAATTTTTTTAGAAGGTAAAATTCGAAAAAAAAAAATATTTCTAAATATTTTATCATGTATAAATTCTATGATTAGCATGAGAGGAATTGCACATTTTCTTTGTTTTGAACAACACAATAATAAAATACTTTCACCTTAGGAAAATTTATACTTTCATTTGTTTTATATAATACGTTATTGATATTGAAATGTGTCACTTAGCATGACTATTGAAATATTTCACTTATGACTCATATTGTCCACATTAAAATGTTTTTTTTTTGTTAGTATATTTTTAAATTTATGCCTCCCTTGTATTAAATATTGACGAAATTACAAATCTATCTCTCTCTATATATATAATTTGAGAACTTATAACTGTGACATATCACCTTTATATTGAGAATTGAAAAATTTTAAACATTTGATTTTAAATTTTCATTACTCATAAAATATTTAATACATTTTTTTAATTATGAAAAATTAATATAAAATCAGTTTAATATTTCTCAATTGTTCATAAATTTTTCTTTATTCAAATTATGTGAAAATTTTTTAGTTTTTAACATTCAATGATGGCCAAACGTCATATTGTGACAAAGATTGTCTTGATATTAAAATCAATCATGGTTAACCATGGTCTAATGTTGCATTGTGACAAGGATTGTGTCAGTATGAAATTCAACCATGGTCAACCATGTTCCAACATCGCAATGTGACAAAGATTGTCTCAATATCAAAATCCAGCTTGCTTAACCATGGTCAATCATGGTCAACCATGGGAAATCATGGCCAACCATGGTAAATAACCATGGTCACATTGTGACAAAGATTCTCTTAGTCCAAAGTCACATTCTGATGACCATGGTCCAACATCACATTCTAAGGAACGTTGTCGCAAATATGAAAATCAACCATGGTCATATTGTGACAAATAGTTCCTCTTGTGCAACATCACATTTTGACAACCACGGTCATCCATGGTCAACCATGGTCCAACGTCGGATTGTGACAAAACTTCTCTCAATATGAAAATCAACCATGGTCAACCATTTTCCAACATCACATTCTGACAAAGGTTATCTCAATAAAAAAATAAATCATGGTCGACCATAGCCCAACGTCACTTTGTGACAAATATTTGTCAATATGAAAATAAATCATTGTCGACCATGGTGAGCCATGTTTATTTTAGGGTTCATACTATTTATCTTTGGGTTTATATACCTTGCATTTATAATATTTATCCCTTGTTATTAATATTATTCCCTTGAGTTTATAACCCTTTGGGTTTTTAGTATTAATCTCTTGTGCTTATCATTCCCTTGGGTTTATAATTTTAATCTCTTGGGTTTAATATTATTCCCTTGGGTTTACAATACTTGGGGTTTAATAATTAATCCCTTGGGTTTATAATATCAAACTCTTGGGTTTATTAATCTAAGGGTTCATATTCCTACGGTATAATATTATTCATAAGGTTTATACTGTTAATCCTAGGGTTTAATATAAATCCCTTGGGTTTATAATCTTGGTAAACCATGCAAAACCAAGTTCCAATGTCACATTGTGACAAATATTGTCTCAATATGAAAATCAGCCATGGTGAACCATGATCCAATGTCCCATTGTGACAAGGATTGTCTCAATATGTAAATTAACCATGGTTAACCATGTTCCAATGTTGCATGGTGGTAAAGATTGTCTCAATATGAAAATCAATTGTGGTTAATAATGGTCAATAATGGTCAATAGCCATGGTTATAGGGTGACAAATATTTCCTCTTGGTCCAATGTTACATTGTGAAAAATATTCTTTTAATATGAAAATAAACCATGTTCAACCATTGTACAACGTCACATTATGACAATGGTTGTCTCAATATGAAAATCAATCATGATCAACCATAGTCCAACAGTGCAATGTGACAAAGATTCTTTTAATATGAAAATCAACTATCATCAACCATGGTCAAACATGTTTATTTTAGGGTTTATAATATTTATCTCAAGGTTTATATACATTGGGTTTATAATATTTATCCCTTGGGTATAATATTATTCCCATGGGTTTATAATCCCTTGAGTATAATATTATTCCCTTGGGTTTATAATTCCTTGGGTTTTTATTATTAGTCCTTTGGGTTTATTATTCCCTTGTGTTTATAGTATTTATCTTAGAGTTTATACCTTTGGTTTATAATATTAATACCTTGGGTTTATAATACATTGGGGTTTTAAAATTAATTGCTTGGGTTTATAATATCCATCGTGTGGGTTCATATTTATAAGGTATAATATTATTAATAGGAATTATAATATTAATCCTAGGGTTTAATATAAATCCCTTGGGTTTATAATCATGGCCAACCATACACAACCATGGTCCTATGTCACATTGGGACAAATATTTCCTCAATATGAAAATTAACCATGGTCAACTGTGGTCATATGTCACATTGTGACAAAGATTGTCTCAATATGAAAATAAACCATGGTAAAACATGGTAAAAAAAGTTTAGATTAGGGTTTAAAATATTTATATTAGGTTTTATATATGTATGGTTTATGATATTAATCCCTTGGGTTTATAATCCTTTTGGTTTTTAGTATTAATCCTGTGGGTTTATAATATTCATACGTTGGGTTTATTAATCTAAGGGTTAATTTTATTAGGGTGTAATATTATTCATAGGATAACTTAGAATATAAATCCTTAGGCTGATATAAATACCTTGGGTTTATAATCATGGTTAATGATGGATAACCATGGTCCAGTGTCACATTTTGACAAATATTTTCTCAATATGAAAATAGACCATGGTCCAACATTGCAACGTGATAAAGATTGCCTTGATATGAAAATCAATCATGATGAACCATGATCAATAATGGTGCACCATTTCTTTATGACAAATATTGTGTCAATATGAAAATTAACCATTATCAACCATGGTAAACAATATTTATTTTAGGGTTTATAAAATTTATCTTAGGTTTCATATACCTTTTGTTTATAACATTAATCCCTCAGCTTTAATATTATTCCTTTGGGTTTAAAATACCTTGAGGTTTTAGAATGAGTCGCTTTGATTTTTGATTCTCTAGGGTTTATAATATCAATCCCTTAGGATTTTTAATCTAAATATTCATATTCCTAGGGTATAATATTATTCATAGGGTTTATAATATTAATCCTAGGGTTTAATATAAATCCTTTGGGTTTATAATCATGGTCAACCTTTGTCAACCATGGTCCAATGTCACATTGTGCCAAATATTGTCTCAACATGAAAACCAACCATGTTCAACTATGGTCCAACATTTCTTTGTGAAAACGATTGTCTTAGTATGAAAATCAACGATGGTAAATCATGGTCAACCACATTTATTTTAGGGTTTATAATATTTATCTTAAGGATTTTATACCTTAGGTTTATAATATTTATCCCTTGAGTTTAATATTATTCTCTTGGGTTTATAATCCCTTGGGTTTTTAGTATTAATCCCTTGGGTTTATTATTCCTTTGGGTTTATTAATCTGATGGTTCATATCTCTAGGGTATTATATTGTTCATAGGGTTCATAATATTAATATTTGGGTTTAATATAAATCCATTTTGTTTATAATTGCATTCAACCTTGATCCAACGTCACTTTGTAAGAAAGATTCTCTCAATATGAAAAACAACCAATATTTCATTCTGACACATATTGTCTCAATATGAAAATCAGCCATGGTCAACCATGTTCCAATGTTGCTTTGTCTCAAATAATGTCTCAATATGTAAATCAGTCATGGTCAACCACGTTCAATAACCATGGTCACATTGTGACAAAGAATGTCTCTTGGTTTGATGTCACATTCTGACAACCATGGTCGCCCATGGTCAACAATGGTGCAACATTGCATTGTGACAAAAATTTTCTCAATATGAAAATCTACCATCGTAAACCATTTTACAACGTCGCATTGTGTCAATGGTTGTCTCAACATGAAAATGAATTATGGCCAACCATAGTCCAATGTCACATTGTGACAAAGATTGTGTCACTATGAAAATTAACCATGTCAACCATGCTCAACCATGTTTATTTTAGGGTTTATAATGTTTATCTTAGGGTTTATATAATTTGTGTTTGTAATATTATATCCTTTTGGTTTAATAATCGAAAATTTCATATTCACAGAGTACTTTATTCATAGTTTTTTAAATATTAGTCTTTGGGTTGAATATAAATCCTTGCAATTAATTAATTAAAATTTATTAATATAAATTATTAAAAAAAATACTACTATTAATAAATATGTATATTAAAAAAAATTATGAATACAATATTTATATTAATATTATTCATATTCCTAAGGTAAAATATTATTCATTGATTTTATAATATTATTACAAACCCTATGAATAATATTATTATAAACTTTATAAATCCTAGGGTTTATAATATTATTGGAGTTTGGGAAGCTTATTATGAGGTTCAAAACGATTGTATGTAGGTCGATCTTTGTATTTGGAGTTGTTATCACTTAGAAATTTACTTTGGGCTATGTCAAAGCATTTCCCAAGGTAACCATTTTAGACCAATAGTTAGGCCGAAAGCTAGCCCTTTCAACCATAGGGGGCTCCCTTAGTAAGTATGCTACCCATATTAGTATAATAAAAAATTAGATTTAAACATAGTGGCCAGATATGTAAATAAACAGAGTCAGATTTAAGAAGGTTGCTTGGACAAGATTTAAAAAGAAACCATTGGGAAATGGAATCTAAACTTGAATCTCAATGAATTGCAGCTAATAACTCGCTATAATCTTTCTAAAATTCCGAGGCAAGGTAAGCATATGTTTAGCTAATAAAGATAATGAAATGACAGTTTTAAGTAAAGGAAATTCCACTGCACAAGAGGCATCTATCGAGGATGAATCTCTTAACACAGTTTTAGAAGAAAGTACAAGAGGGAAACCACTAGAACAAAGCATCAAGAAGAGATGAATTCTGTACTATAAATTTGTAGATACATAATAGGTATAATCATAATGAAAGGAACATCTATCATGGATGAATTACTTCACTAAAATACAATGTATACGAGCGGAAAACCACAGTCATGAATGTTGAAGACATGAAAACATACTAAACAATAATGTCATAATGAATCTTAGATCCAAAAAAGAAAGGTTTCTATATTAACTTCAAAGAGATAAGAAAGTCTCAATACACAGTACCAAAGGGATCCTTTAAAACGGGTCCTTCTCTGTTTTCAATCTAATAACACTAATATATACAAAAGAGGCTCGCATGCCTTCCTCTCATAATAAAAATTGAAAACTAAATCCTTATCTAAAATCTAGTCTAAAAATTGTTACATGAGAGCTCTATGAGCTTGCTCCACCTAAAGACATTAAAGACTAATTAAGCTGCAAGAAGCATGTTGCTGACATCTGGAAGATCTGATCTAGATAAAGTTTAAGAAGAGTGAAAATATTCGAATAGGCTGAAGTATAAGACTTATATTTGGCTTAGAAGTCTCTTTTTCATAATTATCTCTGATTGTAATACATTCTTCATGCTTTCGAAAACTTGTTGATACTGATGGCGATGGTGTTCTTGTATGACAGGAGGACTAGTGGCGGGCACAGGTCCATTAGAAGTTTTAACAATTGCCCCGGAAAGTCATTTAATAAACTAACGACTTTGGCCACGTGTCGGGATGGGAGTGGAGGGGAGTGAGTGAGAAGGAGAGTGGTAAATGAGTTGGTTTGGCATATTTTGAAGGGGGGATGAGGGGTAGGAGTGGTAAGAGGTTTGAGAGGGGGGATGGTGTGAAAGAATGAGGGGTTCACACATCCGTGGGACTAGCGGGGAGGAAACAAATTTTCAGAGCCCCCTCTCCCTCCCACTGGTAAAGATCAGATGGATAGGGGGGGTGCGAAAAAAGTTTTGGGTCGTCAATTTGGTGGAATGATTGATGAGGGAGTTGGATAGATTATGGGACTTAAACACATGCACCCAAGGTGACTTGTGACTCAACTCTTGGTCCTGTGGTTGGCCCTCAATGATTATCCCTTGAGCTATTCTTTTGTTAAAATGTATAACCCTGCTATTTGAAATTAGCTCCGAAGGTTCATTACTGGTGTGAAAAATAGCCCCCCACAAGGGCTTATTTTTTACGAAATTTATAATGAACTGTTAGCCCTCAATTTAGTGTTGTTGGTGAAACGCAAAAAATAGTTCAATTTAGCGAATTTAGCCAAAAATTGTCAAAATGAAACCAATTTAAAAAACTTAACCATGTCACAATAATATCATATAAAATACAGATTTATGACAATTTCACCATGTGATAACAATGGCTCCAACTATGGATCATGTCACCCCTGCGGCGCAGCAAAAAACCTCAGATCCATAGTTCTAGTTCCTAACCATTTGGACTGCTCTTGAAGCTTTGACATACTTTCCTTCGGCCATAAAATGCGGACCTGTAACCTGCTCTCTAACTGAAGTCAAAGTTCCAAACTGAAAACAACAACTGTACAAACTGATAATGAAGTTGAGAGCTAAAAACCAAACTTGCTCATTCCTATGGGCTTATTTTTGTAAATGGAAACCTACTCTAACAATCACAAACTATAGGCCTGATTCAAGTAATATGAAACTACCAATAAAGCCAGTCAAAACGCTGATCTAACACCTGGGCTCCTCTACTGTTTGTGAGTAAAATCAGGAATAGATCATCTAGTGGAAACTCAGAATAAAAATTGAATCCATAATCTAAACTTATACACAAAATAAACTCCATATTCACTAATGACTGCAACAATTTAACCAAAGGATGATGAAAGACATGCAAATTTGCTTTTTCTTAATGGTTCAAACCAGGGAGATAAGCTTCATTTCTAAGTGTTGTCCCTTGTTATATATTTTCAATTCCAAGATCATCATTAATTGACTCACTGATTTCTTAAACAGTACCTTGAAAATAAAACATGCTTGACTAAGCTTTTGTTCCATCATTTTCATCACTCTCTTGTGTCTCTGTTTAAGAAATATCATGAGTTGAACTGTAGATTTCTTGATAATCTATGTCATGTACTTGGTCAATAATTGATATCTCTGTGCATTTGTTTTCAGAGATTTGGTCCTCACAAACCCTTTTTGAGACACAGACTCAGGAAATAAGAGGTTTGAAACATAATTTTCTGGGAATTCTTTATCACTTAAAAGCTTACAAATATGTTGCATATCATCATTTATCTTATGACCAAAAAACATGAATATCAGCATCAAGCTCTTGATTAATTTAATCTTCAAATAATGACGTGTCTTCTTGATATTCAAGACAACTAGCCTGAGAGGAAAAATCATAAAGTGCCTCTAATATCTCCTCATCATCCATACCTTCTAGATCATCATGAATATTTTTAATATATTGAATGAAATGTTTCCAAAGATTGTAACAATCTTGAAACAGTGATGATAAATGATGAGACTTCGCATAATGTTCAAAAAATATTCAATAGAAATCTTGAAGAGAAAACAAGCTTCCTGATTTCAACCCTTCATACCATACTCTAGCTTTTTCTTCTAAAGTAGCCATAAACATATTCATAACACAATCTTTAGGAAAATAAACCCTTAGTCTACATACATGTAGATGGAATTTAACCAAATGCACACCAACATCATCTTTCTTTTCATCTTTGAAAATGGGAAGATGGGTTGACCAATCAACACGAGGCATAGGATTTGGAAAACCATGGATGTGAGACCGATCCATAGGAGCATACTTGGGATTTATTCTTGCACTATAACTCATATTGGAAATAGTGAAGTCACCAAAAATTTTCTCAAGCTATTGATCTTCAAGCAGTGGAGTCACAATGAATTTTTATTCTTCTAGATCCTTTTCCCAATGGAATCACCTTCAAACTAATTATCTGATGCTTAGAGTCGCTAGAGGAGGAATAAAGCCAATATGTGCCTAACTGTTTGCTGCTCTTAGACCTTAGAACTGAAAGAATGTCATTCTTCTCAGGGAAAATAATAGCAATCGATCCCCGACAATGAAACTAAGATGTTATCACTTAGAAATTTACTTTGGGTTGTGTCAAGTATTCCACAAGGTAACCATTTCAGACCAATATTTAGGCTGAAACTTGGCCCTTTCAACCAGAGGGGCTCCCAAAATAATTATGCTACCTAGAACACTACAATAACTGCTTGGATTTAAACATAGTGGATAGATATGTAAACGAATAGATTTGAATTTAAGAAGGCTGGTTGGACAAGATTTAAAAATAAATCATTGGGAAATGGAGTCAAAACTTGAATCCCAATGGCTTACAGCTAATAACTGGATAGATTCTTTCTAAAATTCTGAGGCAAGGTAAGCAAATGTTTAGCTAATAAAAATAATGAAATGATAGTTTGAAATAAAGGAAAGCCCACTGCACAAGAGGCATCTATTGAGGATGAATCTATTGAAAAAGTTTTAGAACAAAGTACAAAAGGGAAACCATTAGAAAAAAGCATCAAGAAGAGATGAATTTTTCACGAGGGATTTCCAGAAACATAATAGGTATATTCATAATGAAAGGAGCATCTATCATGGATAAATTCCTTCATTAAACTATAGAGTATACTAGCAGAAAAATACAGTCACGAATGTTGAAGACAAGAACACATACTAAACAATAACGCTGTAATGAATCTCAATTCCAAAAAAGAAATTTTTTTATATTAAGTTAAAAGAGATAAGAAAGTCTCAATATACAGTACAAAATGCCTCCTTTCAAAAGAGTCCCTCCTTCAAAATGATCCTTCTCTATTTTCAGTCTAATAACACTAATATATACAAAAGAGACTCTTAGGCCTTCCTCTCCTAATACAAATTGACAACTAAATCCTCATGTAACAGCTAGCCTAACAGTTGTTACATGAGAGCTCTATGAGCTTACTCCACCTAAAGACATTCTAGACTAATTAATCTACAAGAATCATGTTGCTGACATCTGGAAGATATGACATGAAGAAAGTTGAAGAAGGGTGAATGTCTTAGAATAGGCTGAAATAGAAGAGTTCTATTTGGGTTAGAAGTCTATTTGTCATAAATATCTCTGATTGAAATACATTCCTCATGATTTTGAAAACATCTTGATACTAATGGTGATGGTGTGCTATGCATGACAGAAGGACTAGTGGTGGCCGTGAGTCCGTTAGAAGTTTGAATGGTTACCCCGGGAAGTCATTTCATAAACTAGCAGTTTTGGCCACATCTAGGGATGAGAGTGGAGGGGAGCGTGCGAGAAGGAGAGTGGTAAAATGGGTTGGTTTAACATATTTCGGTAGGGGGAGTTAGGAGTGTTAAGAGGTGTATGGGGGGGGGGGGGGGGGGGGGGGGGGGGGGGCTAAACGATGAGGGGCTAACACGTCGACATGGGATCGGCGGGGAGGAAACCACTTTTCAGACACCCCCCCCCCCCTGACTGGTAAAGGTCAAACGGATAGTGGGGTGCGAAAAATGATGTGGATCGTCGATTTGGTGGATTGATTGATGGGGCAGTTGGATGGAGAGCGGGACTTAACCCCGTGCGCCTAGGGTGACTTATGACTCAGCATTGGTCCTGTGGTTAGCCCTCAAAGATTATCCCTCAGGCTATTCTTTTATTAAAATGTATAACCCTGTTGTTTGAAATTAACCCCGAGGGTTCATTGCTGGTGTGAAAAATATCTCCGCTGAGGGCTTATTTTTTACAAAATTTATAATGAACGGTTAGCCCTCAATTTACTCTTGTTGGTGAAGCGCCAAAAATAGTTCAAATTGGCAAATTTAGCTAAAAATTTGGAAAAATGAAACAAATTTCCAAAACTTAACCATATCGCAATAATATCATATAAAATCCAAATTGATGACAATTTTACCATGTGATAACAAGAGTAAAAAAAGGTTCTTCTTTCAGACTCTCGTCACTGCTTTTGTCTTATATGGTTGTGAATTTTGGGTTTGCAGTATATCCATAGAGTTGTGGAGAAATAATGAGATTATTTAAAAACAATTCATAACCTACATCCTCAAGATCAAGGGAAATTCTCACTATGTTATCCCCCTGATTGAAGCTGGATTTTCCCCCATTGAAAGCATGACTATTCTTAGAAATATGATTTATAAGAAGAATTTTTATAACATGGAATCTAAGAGGCTCCCAAAAACTACTTCTAAATTTAGTTAAAACCCCCACCTTCAACTCAAGCGCGGGTGCTATAAGGATGCCTAGTCTTGGCTCAACCATTGGGGGATAAAGGAGAAGATCATCTTGGGAAGAAAAGGTAGTATCAAAGATACTATTACCTCCAATTTGAAGGATATTTTGTCGGATGATAAGGAGCTAGAGGGTAAAAGGAAGCTAAAATACTATAAGGAGGTGATCAACCCCACCCTTAATAACTACAATTATCTATTTGTGTTGACCAAAACTAAGAAAAAAATGATCATTGCTAGGATAATAGCTAATTCTCATGATATTCGAAGTGAAACTGAGTGGTGGAATACTCCCAATACTACCTTGAACGATAGAATATGTCATATTTACGATACCAAAAGGGTGGAAGATGGAAAACACTTCCTTTTAGACTGTCGGCTCTTACTCACATTAGCTCTCAATTCCCTAACATTTGCCACACTTCCAATCTTCTTGACTTGTTAAGCCAAACCAACTATAGCAATTTTGGAGAGCTTATTTCCCTTCTTTTTTATGATGGAAATAAGATTTTGAAGAATCAAAACTAGATTATTTTTCTTTTCTTGAGGTTTGATAAACTGTATTAGTTTTAGTGGACATTAATCATCATCATCGTCATCATCATTAATTTTTAATTTTAACTGTTATTATTAATTATTAATTACTATAAATATAAATCAATTATTATTCATTAATTATTTATTATTAATTAATTAATAATAATAATAATAATAGTAATAGTTTTTTTAATATTATTTCTATTATTATATATTTATCAACGATATATATAAATGATGCTTTCGGTATATATTTACTACATTGATATTTTTAATTATTAATATTATTATTAAATAATTAATTTATATTGTATAATTTAAAATTAAATAATAATAAATAACATTTTATACTAAATAATAATTAATATAAATTAATAATGATTTATTATTAATTTATATTAATAACATAAAACATTATTATTTTTATTGTTATATATTTATTAATTACACATTTTAAATTTATTATTGTTATTATTTCTATTTACTTCAGAATTATTTTAATTTCTCAACATATTTATCGAAGTGAAATGTACTATTAAAAAAAAAACCCTCTTTACCTATGTAAAGGGTAAATCACCCTTTGGTTATTTTTTTACTTTCAATTTCTGACCTTTTAATATCACCTTCTCACACTAAAATCTATATTTACTATTTTTTCCATTGAATCTCACCTTCTCACACTAAAATCTATATTTACTATTTTTCCCATTAAATCTCACCTTCTCACACTAAAATCTATATTTACTACATCTATTTAGTACATCTTTTTTCCATAATTTATATTTATTTCCCTTTCCACTTTCATACCATTATATTTTTTTTCTATATATTTTTATTCTTATTTACTTAAATATATCTTGCACTATTTATACTCTCGACATTCCTCTTTACATATTTTCTTATTCTTTCCCCACATTTTTAAACTCATGAGATACCTTTAATCTTTACTTTCTTTGTTTTCATATTTTTCACTTTTAATATATTTATTACTTTTAATCTTCACCTTCTTTTTCACTTTTACTATATTTACTTTATTTTGTCTTCATATTTTTCACTTTTAATATATTGACTACTTTTAATCTTCACTTTCTTTTGTCTTCATATTTTTCACTTTTAATATTTTTAAAACTTTTTAATTTTATTTGCATCATTTATTCCTTTGATTATTATTTATCTCTCTTGTTAGGTTATTCTTTATATTTTTAGGCTGATAGGCATTCTCTTTTGAATTAATACAGTTGCTTTTTCGTCAACCAATTCATTTTGATAATGACACCTGTCACTAGTAAGACGTGTGCAAAAAAGTAGCAAGTTCACATATTTCTCTAAATTTTTAGGAATTTTCCCTCATAACTCATTTTTTTGAATTACTTGATCATAAAAATCATAAAAGATAGCCATTACAAAAAACAAAAAAATATACCTTCATCATATATATATAAAGTTAAAAAAAAGCATAAGAACATGATAACTTTTTACCAAAAATGACACTAAGTTTCCATTTCTAATTTGGGTAATATGATTTATGCATTATTGGTAATATGGTTTATTTGCTAATGCTTTACTCTTGCCTTGTGCTTTCTTTTATTTGCATCGTAGCTCTTCATATTCGATATATACCATATGTGGAGGATATAACCTTATTCGAAGAAAGTATGCTGGGGAGGATACGTTAAAGAGACTGGGGAGAGTAGGTTATCCAAAGAGATTTCTACTGGGATATATAAAAACACGCTTATGGAAGCTGCATTTTCACGTTATTCCATGATGAAGACTCTATTTTTTTGCTTTAGGCCTATTGAGCTTTGGGGGTGCATAATTTGCATGAATTCATTAGGTATTCAATATGTTTTGCAGAGAATATTTTCTCACATGCCTGTGAAAGAACTAATATGATACAGTAACCCTTTTATTTTGCTGGTAATGAGGTATCGTTGGGAGAGAAATTAGTGATGAACAAACCCCCTATTCGTCGGAACATTTTGGCTCTGCTTTCTTTGTAATCATTTGTTTCTGAATCCATGTTTTCTGTAATCTTTCATATAAAATAATATTGGATTGAAGATATTGGTGCACACTTGAATGATAAAAACTGTTGTTGGCAGGTGAAGGGGATGGGAGAGCATAGAAGCAAAGTTGCATTGTCCACTATTGGCTCTGGGCCGCCGTCATGTTATGATAAATTCGAGGGGTGAAATCCATGTATGCCTGTGCAGTGCACCGTCACTCCACAACTGCAATGCCCTGGCACTCCAATAGGTGGAGACGATCCAATTGTGTGGAAATGCGAATGCGGAAACAAAATCTATGACCCATCATACTACCAATCCCCTCGTATTTGAGTGCTGATCGCAAAACTGTTCGGCTGTCCGCCACCTTTCGCAGAAATGAGAGACCATGGAATGTTTCTCCAAGTACAAAAATTTCTGCTTGAAATAAAGAAATCAGTTCATGCTATTAATGAATTATACGAATGGTCCCACTTGTATATGCTTAACTGTTTTGTTAGGTTATTTTATTTAATTTAGTTCATGCTATTAATGAATTATACGAATGGTTCCACTAGTATATGCTTAACTGTTTTGTTAGGTTATTTTATTTTTCTTTATAGTCTTAAGCTCTAAAGAATTTTAATGTGTGCTTTATAAATGGTGATTATGTGAAACCATTATGAAAATACACTTGCTTTTTTTTGTCAATCAATTCATTTTGGTAATGACACATGTTATTAGTGAGACATGTATGTAAAAAAAATAGAAAGTTCACATATTTTCTTAAATTTTTAGGAATTTTCCCTCGTAACTTATTTTTTTTAATAGAATTAGAGATCTTTCCAAAAAGATTATTTTTCTTTATAGAAAGTAACCATAAACTTCTAAGTTGCCCAATTTGAACTCACATGTCACTAGCAAGACTTGTGTAAAAAAAATTAGTAAGTTCACATATTTAATTAATATTTAATATATAAAGTAATATTTAAACTATAAAGTAATGAATAAATCTTTAATTCACATATGCATTTTAACCAAATTTACTTCACATTTTTCTATTATATTGTAATTTAATTTCCATGAATCTTTCTCCAACTTGGGTTTTTTACCATTACACTCTAACTAAATTTCAATTCGTCTTTTGCAAGTTGGGATAATTATATTAGTTGAATCCCACATGTTGTTGCTATATAGCTATGATAAAGCTTATTTTTTATTGCAATGTATGATTTATGAATGAAGCTATACTTAAATATGAATTCGATGTCTTTGCCTAGTGATTTGATTCCTAGATGTCTATTTTCTACCTTTTTGAATTTGAACTTTTAACCTTTTACAAGAAGGCATGCATTCTTAACTATTAGAAGTTTAGAGCCACTCTATGTATAAATGGATCCTTGAGACATTCAATTTTTGTAAATTAAAATATCATCTCATCTATTAGTTAGATTACTTTAAAATATAATGTAATCAATTTAGTATTTAATATTCCACCATGCGGTTCTAATGACATTTGGAGAATGTTTTTGTTAAACAATTCTAATATAGTTACATATTATAAACTTAAGAAAAAAATACAAAAAAATTAACTTAAATTTAAGTTATCAATTACTATTTTCTTGTACAACTTTTTTGATTTAAAAAACCTATCGGCCTCTCTTTGCACCTTTTGGAGCAACTGCTAATCTTTAGATCCTTTTATCCTAATAGTCTAAAGAAAAGATTTATCTTTTGAAACGTGATATATCTACCATTATAATGAATCTCAATCTTGTTTATTTTAAATTTAATCTTTACTTTCTTTTGTCTTCATATTTTTCACTTTTAATATATTTACTACTTTTAATCTTCACTTTCTTTTGTCTTCATATTTTTCACTTTTAATATATTTAAAAATTTTATTTTTATTTGCGTCATCTATTCCTTTGATTATTATTCATCTCTCTTGTTAGGTTATTCTTTATATTCTTTAGATCCTTTTATCCTAATAGTCTAAAGAAACGATTTCTCTTTTGGAACGTGAGGATCTAAAGCTCGTTTATTTTAAATTACAATTTTTTTTATAATGTCCTTTTCTTTATTTTTCTTAAATTACTACTATATAGTAAATAAATTATAATATCTTAATAGATTTCATTTTCTATTTTTAATTGTAATAAATAGAATACTCAGAAGAGTAAAAAATAATTTAAATTTTCCATTTTTATCGATCTATCTTCAAATCTCAAAATTATGGCTAATAAATTCTTAAAGACGTATTAAAAATTCAAAAAAAAAATGTTATCTTTTGTGTGACTAATTGTTTGTTTAAGCTAGAAAATTTATGATATTTTAGTAAATTTATTTTTTACTTTTATTTGTAATAAATCATTGTAGTGATAAAAGAGATTTTAATTTTAAAATTTCGAACTCTTTAACCTAAAATATAGAGGAATCTTCTTATTAGTGTTATAACCCTGGTTGGAGACAATGTTGTCATTAATTGGCACCTCTCAACATCTAGTTGGTTGTTTAGGTCATTGCTACAAAGCCATCATAGTAGTAGAATAATTGAAAAATTCTTAAAAAAATTATAATTATGGTTGGTGGTAGAGAGACATAATAGTAGTAGAATAATTGAAAACTCCATTAAAAAATTATAGCTATGGTTAGTAGATGAATGGATCAATGGAATGTTGGTTGTAGGTAATTTTCCTGTAGAATATCAAGTTAAATGCCCCTACAAACTGCATGGTTGGATGCTCCTTTGAAGAAATTTCCATTGATATGTGATAGTGTAAAAGTTTTCCAAGTGTTCATGAATATTGGAGGTTCAGGATTCTTGAAAGCTTGACAAGAAGTGCGTGGAAAAAGGGCCAAATGCTACTTCTATTCATGGTACTTCGACTGTTAAGGAAAATTTGGTTGTTTAGGAAAGATCATCAATTTGGAAATTTGGTATTTAGGCATGTCAATAGTTTGATATTTTTCATCTATTTTGGCTATAAAGTATGTTCAATTAAGTCAATTATTTGGGAGCTCCGTTGCACGAGATCTTCAACTTGAATGCCATCATGAGGAAAGGCCTCTAGTAAGGATTTTCCTATATGTACAAAGTAATGACTTGGAAGAATGATGTGTTGAGTGAGGTGCCACTTACATGACAAGATGATGACGTGGTGTCATGTCGAAGGGACATGTGGAAAGAATATCTATAGATTTTGGATGGCTAAATGGGCCAAATATATGTCACATAGATACCTCTAAGAGAATTCCAACTGGTTGGATTATGTCACCATGATGGTGGTATTGTATGTTGATGATGTCACAAATATGTGATAGTATCGTTAGTTGATGATGTGGAATTTCAATGGGATTTGTGCCAATAGGAAGTGTTTGCGAATAATTTCCTTTGTTATAAAATTTTCAGAATTCTAATGATGTTTAGTTGTTCAGTTGTTTGGTATTCAGGGATGGAGCGCTTGAGTGAAACACTGAGTAAGACCTAAATATAAACCAAATTTTGAGTGCCTCTGTGGCTAAAGCCTTGGTCACAACTCGTGTCATATGAAAAAGGAGTTCAACCTCTGAAGAATATAGAGATTTGAGAAATTGGTGCCAAAACTTGTTATTAGTTAAAAGAGTTTGTTGCATAGTTCAACAAAGGAGGATGGCATAAACTGGCATATCTAATTTGCTCATGAAATGATGGATAGCCACCAATAGGAATTGCAACACAAGGTTGAGTGTGTTAGCTAGGGAAATCACAACTAAAGAATGAAAATTTTTAATTGAAAAGCATTGTTGGTGGAATTAAATACTGAGCTAATTAGTATTCTCAACAGGAGGAAAAAAGTGTCTGAAAGAGAGATCTACAAAATACTGTCCATATCGAACAATAGTACATCCTCAAGCCAAGGTAGATGTTAATGACATACATATTCTCGAGCAGTACACAATTGGAATAAAAGGAAAGATAAGTAGAATAGTAAGCATAAAGGAGCGTCAGACTGTTGGAATAAGAGTAGAGAGTGTGGTGGATGAAAATTGGAAGCAACAAGACTGATAGCATGTGATTTGCAGAAGGAAACATTGTATATTTCATTTATGTGTGTACCTCCAGAAGAGTGAAGACACTAATAAGGAATATGTGAGTTGTAGAAGCTAACGTGGATGCATGTAAGCAGTGATAAAAAGTTGTAAATTAAATTAAGGAACAATGCAAGAGGTCTCAATTTGAAAATCCCATGAAAGAGTAGATCTAGCTTTCGGTAACAGGTTGGTGCCTATAAATATATTAGGTTGGTTCCTCTAAGAAATTTGTTTCTTGCTAATATGAGGAATTTGGAGCCTCTTGTGAGTGGCTGCTCACAAAATATTTGATGTAAACAAAATGGGTGAATTGAATTTACATCATGATAAAAATAACTTTGGTGGTTTCTCTCCTAGCATGGGTTTCCATGTTAAGGTCACTTTGTACAATTGTGAATTCATTTTATTTTCTGATGTTTGTTTTAAAAAGAAAAGACTAGAACTACTGATTCATGCAATCCCCCCTCTTAGGATTTTTTTATTCCCAACAATTGTTATTAGAACAGTTTCTTAAAATAATAGTATAATCCCTACCAGGTAGATCCACACGGAATCATGGAAAATTAGGCAAGTGAGGATATATACTCAATAAGAGTACTAGTATTTGATGTAGTTAATTATGTACTATAGAGAGTAAGAATGCAATAATACATAATGTATCTTATATTAGATGTATGGGATACAATATAATATGGATACACTATTCCAACAACTCCACCTACAAATCCTAATGAAGTAGAGCATAAAAAAATAATACATAGACCAATAATAAAATTGTAGCTCATCTTAATAAATCATAGTTCGTAAAGGTGATGGACTAAAATAAGTTAAGGAAGCCTAGGACAAGCTCAAGAACAACTCTGAGGCAGATGAAAAGGTAAAGCAAGCCAAACTCTAGACCTATAGAATCAAATTTGAAATTCTTAGCATGAATGAAGGAGAAAGAATTGTTGAATACGTTCTTAAAATTTATGAAGTAACCGATATGATTAGAGGACTTGGTGAAGAAATTAAAGAAGAGGCAATTGTACAATAGGTTTTAAGATCACTCCCAATAAGATTTATTGTGAATATATCCACCGTAGAGAAGATGACATAATTAAAAAATTGAACTATGAAACAACTACATGGAAATCTCATTTCTTATGAGATGATAATTAAAGAAGAGAAGTTAAAGCCAAAGGAATAATAATTTAACACTACAAAGAAATCAAAGGAGCACAAAAGACATCAAGATTTCTCAGTTGTGATTCAGATGAGGGGATGGCTGATTTTGTAAGAAAAGTCAAAATGGGCTTTGACAAGTACAAAGGTAAGATACCATTTAAATATTTTGAATATGGTACAGTAGTACATTTCACATCTAAATTCCCATATAGAGTTGAGAAGAAATATAAATAGAACGAAAAGAAGATCCAGGACAAAGCTCATAAATATTAGAGGAAGAAGAATCAAAAGAAAAAAGAGTCTCTACTCTAAGGAAGATAGTGAGTCATCTCAGGAAAGAAGTGAAGAATATTTTGAGGGAGAACACAAGGAATGAAAACAAATGACATTTGAATCTAAGACTGAGTTTGAATAAAAAAATAAAAATAAGGAGTGGTGGACCTTGAAGTGGAGTTAATCACTAGACTAGAGGAGCTAAAGAAGTCTAGGAAGAAAAATAAGTTGTTGAAAGAGAAAAAATTGAGAGTGGAAGAAGGTATGAATAATTATTATATTTATTTTTATAGCCTTGAAAAGGTAAAACTAGAAGAAACCCTCAAGCTTAAATACATTCTAGTTCAACAATTAAAGGAAAAACAAAAAATTTGTGATAAAGTAGAGGATGAAAATAAAGACTTAAAGCCAAAACTATCACAAAGGATATTTTGGATGTATATGATGGAGATATCATTTTATAAAAAATCAGCTTGATAAGACAGGAGAAAACAAGATATTTTTATGAATTAGGCAGCTGAATGGGAAAAAATTGTTAAGATTTAGAAGAAGAAGTTTGCACCTCTGATAAAAGATGTCACAAATATAAATTTCAATATCGATTTACACCTCATATTTAATATGGGTTCAAAATCATTACATGATCTCCTCATCTTGTAGAGACCATGAACAGGAAAATATAGTCTAGGATATATATAATATTGATATACTTTGAAAGGAGAATTGAGTTCCACTTCCCAGAGAAACAAAGCAACCGCAAAACTATTCAGGTGCATTTAAAGGAATAACTGGTATGGATGAAAGGGTTACAAGGTATAAACATATGTTGAGAGGTAAAATTATGTTAATACCAAATCACTCTAGTGTGGATTTGTTCACTAAGTGAGTAGACAAAATCTAAATACATCTACTTGAACTCAATAGATGCACTACCTCAGCTACCCAAAGTTATTTTATGGTAACAATTATATGTATCATAAAATTAGTCATAAATTTGTTGATTCTAAAGTAATTAAAGTTGAAAAAGATGAAAATTATAATTCTAATCACTTTTGGCTTTGTAGATCTAGAAGTTTTCGTATTGCACATAGAAAATTGTTCTTCCTACATATGAATGAGATCAAATGCTATCTATGACATACTTATGGTCACAAGGCTAATGAATGTAGAATCAAATTGTTTAATACTACTGAACAATAAAAGTAAAAAAAGTAAGGTCCTCAGAAGAATGGAAATAAATTGAGACAAAAGAAAGAAAAAACAAAGGAATGTGATGTTGTGTTGTAAACTCATGACTTGGAAGAGAAGTGGTATGTGGAGAATTTTTATTGAAAGCAAATGACTAGAGACAAGAGTAATTTCCTATTTCTGAAAGAAAATGGAAAAGGAAGCATTAAGGTTGGAAACAATGCCCCAAAGTAGATTGAAGGAAAATGATTTGTTACTCTACATAAGAAAACTAAGGCTCAAAATGTTATTTCTATGGAAATCTTCATACAAAACCTTCTTAGCATCATCTGAATGTGTGACAATGTATACGATTTAATTTTCGATCAACATAACTGTGAGATCAAAAGGGAAAATAAGAAAAATTTGGTTGGAAAAGTAATCAAAACTCCTAATAATGTCTATGTATTCGATGATTCCAAGGAAAAATGGTATCTAAGAAAAATGATGATATATGGCTTTGGCATAGAAATATGGGTCATGTTAAATTGTGTAGTTTGGTAAAATTCAACAAACCAAAGGCAGTAAGGGGTTTACCAAAACTATAAAAAATTGAAAGTTAAATACGCAGGTCCTATCAATGTGTCAAGAGATGATGGTGCAATTCAAGAGTAAGGAGTATTACACAACAAGACCACTGGAACTATTCATTATAAAAATGCATGGCCCCATAAGAATATAGAGTCCTAAAGGTGAGAATTACTTTATTTTTTTCATTTCTGATTTCACTGGAGCCACATTGTAACACCCTCTTCCAACATCTACAAAAATAACTAGACAACTAGGGTAAACATTCGACGAGAGGCTACTAATATGAGATTTAACCTCCTAGATGACCTTAAGGAAGTGGAAACGACGTAAACCTCACAATAAAACCTTACACAACAAAAACAACACCCCAAGAGGTAACCCAACCTCCCAGACACCTGAACCCTGAGGGGAAACTTATGTTTTACCCATTTGAGCCTTATCCGCGGGCATGTAAGGGCAAGGGAGCAAATAGAAACCTATATCCATTGGCATGCCATGGAAAGGTTGTGGCCAGGGCCACAAAAAGTCAATTTTGTGCCTGTAACTCTAGGATTTGTGCCACCTTTTCAGCCCCATAGCCCAGGTCACTACCCAGAACTTCATGAAGATGAGGAAGAAAATGAACTAGAAACTTCAAAAGAAGAGGATATACACCAGGAACCAACGCTAGAGAAATAATAAATGAGTCTGAGCATATCCTGTAATACATTGGCAATAATTACCACTCCTCAAACTCTCATCAAGAAGGAAAAGGTAATAGTGTTGATTGACTCAGGTAGTACCCACAACTTTATTAATTGTAAGGTAGCCAAGGAATTGAAATGCTTCCTATACCCATCACTAGAATATGAAGTGATGGTTGCAAATGGAGGAACTATAAATTTCTCTGGAAAATGCCATAATATCAAGCTAACCATGGGGGGATATGAATTGAATAGTCCAATTCTTTCAATTCCAATGGGAGGTGTTGATGTTGTACTAGGAGTACAATGATTACAATGTTTGGGAATGATAGCTTTTAATTTTCAAGAAATTTTCTTGAATTTTTTTTTCAGAAGGAAATGAATTTGAATTATGGGGTATCGCAGGTAAACCGAGAAATATAATAAGCTCTAATGTTATCACAAAGCTTCTGAAAAAAGAACAACGAGGCATAACTGCACAATTATGCTCACTAGAAGTTTCAACATCAAAATCATCTATTTCTCCAGTTCTCCAAAAAGTCTTGGAAAATCATTCCAAGGTGTTGGAAACTCCCAAAGGAATCCCACCTATTCGTGATCATGATCATGCTATTCATTTTATTCCAGGAAGTGTTCCTCCAAACATCAGTCCTTACAGATACCCTAATGTCCAAAAGAGTGAAATTGAACATATGATTGCAGAAATGTTAGAGGCTGGTATAATTCAACCAAGCCAAAGTTCTTTCTCTCTTCAAGTAGTATTGGTGCACAAGAAGGATGGATCATGGCGCATGTGCCCGAATTATAGGAAGATCAATAAGATCACTATTAAAGATGAATTTCCCATTCCTGTGATTGATGAATTATTGGATGAATTACATGTAGAAATTTATTTTACCAAGTTGGATATTCATTCAGGATATCATGATTCATCAAATTAGAATGAAGATTGAAGTTATTCTGAAAAGAACATTTCGAACTCATGAGGGTCATTATGAATTTTTTTTCATGATTTTGGCCTTACCAATGCACCTTCTACATTTCAAGGGTTGACGAATTCCATTTTCAAACCCTTCCTTAGATATTTTTTGTTAGTATTGTTTGGTGATATACTAATATACAACAGGTCTTGGTAGGATCATGTTCAACATGTTGACAGGGTTCTCAAACTATTGGAGGAGATACAATTATATGCAAAAACCTCCATATTTTTCTTTGGAGTAAAAGAGGTGGAATGTCTGGGTCATATTGTATCTCACAAAGGTGTTAAGGCAGACCTTAACAAAATTAAAGCCATTAAGGAATGGAAAGTCCCCACAACCATAAAGTAGTTGTGTGGATTTCTCGGGTTAACAGGGTATTATTGCAAGTTTGTTAAGAATTATGGGAGAATAGAAGAACCTCTAACAACATTATTGAAGAAATATGCATTTTCATGGACTCCTGAAGCAACTAAGGCCTTTCAACATCTTAAAGAGACAATGTTCCTAGTATCGGTCTTAGCTACGCTAGACTTCATAAATACCTTTATTGTGGAATGTAATGCCTTAGGAAATGGAATTGGTGTTGTTTTAATGCAAGAAGGAAGAGCCATTTCTTTTGAAAGTCCTCCAATCAAAGGAAAGTATTTACATAAATCTATTTATGAGAAGGAAATATTTGCAATACTACATGCAATAAAGAAATGGGGACCTTACCTAATGGGAAGACACTTCAAGGTAAAAACTGATCATGATAGTCTTAAATACTTTTTGGAACAAATACTATCTTCATAAGAGTTGCAAAAATGGGTCACAAAGCTGTTGGGCTATGACTTTGAAATCATCTACAAAAAGGGAAGCTAAATGTTGTTGCAGATACACACTCAAGAAAGGTTGAAGAGGTGGAAGCATTGCTTTGTGCCATTTCTATTATCCAACCAGATTAGATAACCGAAGCAAGGGATGAATGGAAAAATGATGAAGAAGTGTGGACACCCATTCAAAATTTGCAGCAAGATCCTACTACATCTGATACATTTAGTTGGAAAATAATTGCTTATGGTACAAATATCTCTTATATATTTGTAAGACTTCCCAACTAAAAGAAAATAATATTTTGGAATTGGACACTTCTCCCTTAGGAGGACACTCAAGATTTTTAAAAACTTACAATGGGGTGAAGATATTTTATTTTTATTTTTATTTCGAATGCCCTTAAATCTGATATTCAAAAGTTTGTGGTGAAATGTTTTTTTTGCCAGCAAAATAAAGTTGAGACAATTAAAACCCACAGTCTTCTACAACCTTTATCCATTACAAGTCAACATTGGGAGGATATTTCAATGGATTTATCATAGGTTTACCTAAGTCCGAAGGAAAGAGTGTCATCATGGTGGTCCTTGATAGACTTACCAAGTATGCACACTTTTGTGCATTATCTCATCCATTTAAAGCAAGTACAATTGCTACTACATTTATGGAAACAATTCAAAAGCTACATGGAAACCAAAAAATTATTGTAAGTGATGTAAATCCCATTTTTACTAGAAATGTTTGGACAAAATTATTTTCTTGTTTGGGTACTCAACTAGCTCATAGCTCATCTTATCATCCTCAATCTGATGGGAAAACTGAGATAGTGAACAAATGTTTCGAAGGATATCTTCGTTGTTTTGTATATGATAAACAAACACAATGGGTCAAGTGCTTACCTCTAACTGAATGGTGGTATAACACTTCCTTCCATAATGCAGAAAAAGTGACCCCATTTATGACACTTTATGGATATCATCCACTATCCATCACATCATCTTTAAAAGAAAATTCTCAAGTTCAAGCAGTGGAATATCACATTGAGCATGCACAGCAAGTTCTCCAACTCTTAATGGATAACCTAACTTTGGCACAAAATTGAATTAAGCAATAGGCAAATCAACATCACAGCGAGAGAATTTTTGATGTAGGAGATTGGGTATTTTTATGACTACAACCATACAAAAAAATGTCCCTCAAGCAAGCTAATAAGGATAATAAATTATTTCCAAAGTATTATAGTCCTTAAACGGTGTTGCAAAAGATTGGTACTATGGCATACAAATTGGAGCTTCCTACTTCTTCTTGAGTGCATCTAGTTCTCCAAGTTTCATGCTTAAAGAATTTTATAGGTGACAAAATTCCAGTTCAAACAAAATTGGCATAACTTGATGATGAAGTAAAAATCATATTGGAACTTGAAGTAGTCACGAAAACAAGAACTCAACAGCTATCAAATCGATCAATTTCAGAGTATCTCATCAAGTGGAAGAACTTACCCACTGAATATTCTACATGGGAGGATGAAAATTTTATACAAAATCATCCAAAGCTACTCAAGCATTGAGGACATCACTTTTTTGAAGGAGAGAGGCATGTTAGGTCCCTATATTACTAGTGTAGTCCCTTATTATTGTTAGTGTATCCCCTTTATTTTTATTGTTGTACCCCTGTAACCCCCATATTGTTATTATTATTCCATTGCATTATTACTATTAGATTGGCTAGGATTATATGGTGACCCCATGGACTCTTATATATAGAAAGGAGGTTTTTTCATTTGTATCATCCAAGAATTTTTCATTTATGTAATGTAAAGGAGGTTTCCCCCTCGATGTGGCTGATTTCTAAGGCGTCGATCTCTCTTTTCATCTATTTTTGGAGTTGGTTTCATAATAATGATCCTTTTAGACAATGACACACACACACACACACATATAAATTTAAACATTTAGCATTAAAAAAACATGATCCTTGACGACCCTGTTAGACACAACATACATACATACATACATACATGTATACATATGTAGACACTAACATAATCATGATCACATCATAATTACCAGATAGCATAAGGTCTAGGTCAACATAACTTCCTTTATTCATGCACAACATGCACAAAATTGAAAACAAAAATTCCAAACATATCCAAGGCATATAACACCTCATTCAATTTACCTTTTATGTTTCCTTTATCATGTATGCACTGCTACCATCTATTTACCATAATAGACCCAACCAGTCCAACTGATTGTCATACTCTTACATTTCGATGCCCTTTAATCATGCACAAAGCTTCATACTCATCTTACATTATCTATTGGGTTTCTCCATGAGCTCCATTACTTTCCTCTTTCCCCAACCAATCCCCAAGAATCTCAAAACATAAATGGAAAGAAAAATAACAAAGAAGAAGAAGACCATGAAAAACAAATAGCAATAAGACACTAAAAAATGGTATGGCCATACACTAGACAAAATCAAAAATACGAATCAGTCACAACCAAATCACAAAATACTGAAAGAAGAAAGCTTTATGAGAAACACCATGGCTCAATACCCATGGTTCCCAATGCCTCCAAGTGAAATCTCAACCCAATCCTTCTTTATGATTTCATGGAAATTTCTTTGTCATGCAATCCCTTGCAACATACTGTCATAAAGACATAATTAATATAAAAACATAGAAATTATCTTACCTTGATATTATTCAGTCTTACTATATGATATCAAATCACCCTATTGTTAGTTATATAAACAATTACTTGTTACAGTCGGTCTCTTCATCCCTCCATCAGAGATCAAAATCTCTTTTATTTCATTTCATTTTAGGTGTCTCATCTAGTTTAGTCATCTGCATTCCATTAGGAGCATGGATTATCTGATGGAAGGGTCTTTTCACTCATATCCCTCATGTCTTGTACCTGCCGGCTCAGGTTTGTTCATCAAAGTTCATCAAAATCATTTTATAGTCATTTACATTCTTGTTTTCTCTTTTGGTGGGAAAAGAGTCTTTTTAGGGTTTTTCAGTCTCATTAGGTTTAGGGTTTCTCAAATTTAGTCTTCAAAATGTCCAAAAATTCCAGCAGGCACATGAGGGAGGTTCGAATAAAGTTTCATTGCAAAAATTTCATCATCATAATGTTAGATCATGACTTTTCTTCAAAACTCTGTTTTGAAGAAAAATCGTCAATTTTGTATTTTGTAATAAATATAATGTAATTGTCAAAGTTTCTTCAGTTGTGAAATTCTTCAGGCGCAACCCTAGTCGCCTTTGCAAAACTCCATGCCAGCCATCCCTGCAAAAAAATAGACAAAATTTTCATCATTCAGTCAAAAAATCAGAGGAAACAAGCAAAACAGAGTTCATTTTAAAATGTGAAAGTGCCAAAGTTCTGCAACATTAGAAAGTGGGTTTGTCAAAATGAAAAATCAAAATTCCTTGATATATATAAGTTTTTTCCAAATTCAAACTTCATTTGCATGCCAAGAAACAAGAGTGAAAGCCAAATCAAGCATGGAGGAGCGAAACCATTTGTTTTAAGGCCGGACTATGTGTTGAAATCAGTTGTGCGACGCGTTGGGAGAAGGCGCAATGCACATAGCAGTCGCGGCGCATAGGGCTGCCCATCGCTGTATTTTTTTAAACGTGCGTAGCGCACATACTGGTCACGGCGCACTGGGTTGTGCACGCAGCGCACAAGGCCGACAAGTGAGATTTTCACCACTGCTTCATCAAATTTCAAATCAACTCAACTTCCTTGCTCCGAGTAAGTTTGTAAGCCCTTGCAATTGCTATCAAACTGTGTTTAGTGTAGTTTGAAGGGAAAAATATGAGGGTTGAATGTTTCAAATATAAACCCTATCTTTTTGTCAAAAGCTACTCCTTAGGGTTTGTATTTGAATTTTAAAAGTCTGATTTTTTTGCCAAGTACTTCAAAGCCCATTACCCACTTGTGGTTCCTTTCCTCCTCACTGTCACACTATCATTAATATCCCTCCCCTATTCCATTATATCCCATCTCATTTCCTCTCATTTTCCTTTTCCCATATTATTGGTGAAATTCTCAAAATACCAAATTCCCCAAACAGTCAAGAGATTGTCTTCATACTTCAAATTTCACTCGATTGGAACACCTTTTCCCCACTGTCCATATTTCCCATAGTCCCTTCCTACTTGGCACACATTTGGAAATTGGAGACAAAGACACAAAAATCTCATTTTCATCATACAAGTCAAACATACACTTGACATAGACTTGTAACACCATGGAGACAGACACTGAAACTTCATATGAACAAGATAGTGATTCTACCACTGAGCTTCATGCACCGAGAGGCGTCGTAAAGGTGGCAAACATGTGAGAGAAGATCCCACCTCATTAACTCAATTGCAGGTCTGCCCACTTGCCATGGCATGTTCTCGAGAGCAGTCATGCTATCAGTATTGTGAGATGATTGCTCGGATTCAGCATCATCAGGAGTTGGCTCGGTTATTTGTTTTACATTTGCATGATGGTCAGGTAACTCTTGCTGGTGTAAACTTCACCTTGACACCAGAAACCATTTCTCAGGCAACAGGAATACCGAATGTAGGTGAAGAGTGGAACAAGAGATAGAAGGTGGACAGAGTGCATTATGAACCATACATCAGGCCTAGCTATGTGAGGCAACTCAGCAGGGTATTCCCATTCCGGTTCCTGAAGGAATCCTATGCACCTTTGATGAGACTCATTATCAGATACTTCAGTTGTGAGGGCCAGTTCTCACGCCTTTATGCCTACCACATCAGGTTATTGATGCATTTCACGAGAGTGAGGATAATGAAAATTTCGTATTTCATGTGCCGAAATGTGGAGAGGATGACTACTCTTGTGTAGAAGAAGACTCCCGAGCAGCAACATAACCGTATTTATCATTATGCGCTCATAAAGATCATTGTTGTATATCAGCCTGAATTGCAAGGCATTGCATGGGAAGATTTCATTTCCCGTGACTTCTTCACAGCCCCTCAGCCTCCTCCAGAGATTGTTCATGAGGCAGCTGAACCTTCACATCAGTTTGAAGGTCACGATACAAAGCCTATCAGTGTGCCAGTGTATGTTACTTATCAGAGAGGCACGAGAGTACTATTTGTCGCAGCCCGACGAGTACTATCTCCACCCGGGGTGGAAGGGGTCTCGTTGCCGTCATCAGTAGCACAGGTATAGGTACACGACAGAGGTAAGAGTCCTATGCTGGATGAGGGCCCTTCAGGAGGCCATGATATTGATTTCATATTGATTGATGAGGATTTGAGCTCTCCCAGCTCAAAAGTGAGAGAGATCATTCAGGAGTAGAAGGCTGAGATCAATACATTGAATGACAAGTTGTAGAGAGCTAAGTGGATCATAAACTATCTGGATTAGAGGAACAAGTAGTTGGAGGATCATCAGACGATCATGGAGTTGCAAAACATCCGTGACAACCGGCAAGCTGCCTGGAGAAGCCCAACCCAGATGACACCTATTGAGTGGGAGATCGAGGCTGATAGAGAGACTTGGCTTGAGAGGGTCAAAATTCATCTTGAGAAGCTGTTGGAGAAGGCAAAAAAGGAGAATAACATACTCAGGCACATGAAAAAACACTATTGTGCGCGCAATCATGTTTGCAAAGCGAGGATTAAAATCCTGAAGGCAAGGCTAAGGAGGGCACTAAAGAGTCGTAAAAGCCATGATAGGCTCCAAATTTTGGCTGAAGCTTCTTTGGCTAAGCATAGCACTTGATTAGGGACCTTCAGCCCAAATTTCAAGAAATTTGGGAAAAATTTTGTCAATTTTGAATTTTTTGGTCACAAAACAGATTTTTCTGCCTGACGCATAGCGCCACTTGGCGCGCACTTATAATTGGCAGCTCTTCAGGGGGAAAAATTTGCATTTTTGGATTTTTTATTAAAATTTATGCATGCTCATGGATTACCTAAGGATTTCATCAAGTTATAGGTTGCCTAAAGGGTCAAAAACACCCTAAAAATGGCCTTTTCTGCCACTTTTTGCACACACAGGAAGCAGTGTTGAGAGATTGAACTTTTGGAGGGGAAAATAGCAACTAAATCCAGAAATTCCACTTGGGTTGGAATGTAGACAGGTATGGCTTTCCAACGAGCTATCCTACACTCAATTTGGACATCGAGAAGGGCCTCAAAATTAGCTCCAAACTTTTGCTATGCATAGAGATTCCAGGCGCGGCGCATAGAGGAATTTGGCCTATTTTTCACTCAACAGCTTAGAATTTCGCCTAGTTTTGGCCAGTTTCACTTTCTCATGTAACTCTTGATGTACCTTGATGTAATTTCATGACCATGATGTAATTTTGGCACATTTTTACTTATTCTAGAATATTCATTCACCAAAAGGTGAAATGTAAGTGAATGGATCAGTTTCCTAGCATATAGAGGCAAGTTGTTTCATTGCCTATTTTCTAGTTCCTAGTTTAGATATGGTTGAAATAGCTCCTATAATGATGAGCTCGACCCCTAGAGCCATGGGAATGGGCTAGGCTTGTCCATATCATGTAGTTCTTCAGTCATTTTCAGGGTTGGACACTTGGGATTGCTTGGCACTTCATTGTACATTTCATCTATGCACTTTTGGCAAAGGAATATACCAGGGTTTGCAGCACTCTTTGGGATCCATGTGGCTCTGTGTTTTGATGGTGTTTTTCTCCATGTAATTGTAAGTTCACTTATGTTTATGTGTATCATTTTCCCTTCTCTTTTCTTCTTAAATTAAACAAATCAGTGTTAAAGGTGGAATTCATTAGCTTGCTTTGCTTTGCCTTCAATTTTTTTAATTTTCCATGTTTTCGTCTGTTTGAGGAGGACTATTGAGACCCTCTTTCCCTCTTCAGCTCCTCACTGGTCTGATCCATCCATCCATTCAATATAAAGCATCAAAACAATTGCCTTCCTTGCCCCAATCAGAACTCTGCAGAAACTAAGCCTAATCCCCGCACCCAAAACATCCTTTCCCTTTGATCCAACAAAAACCCCCAAAATCAAAATCAAACTCCTTTACTTGTATACCTAGCCTAAAATTAGCCTTTATTTCAAGTCATCTCAAGCCCCTTTGATTATTTTTGTTGAGATTGACCTAGAGAGAGCCCTCTCCTGTTCTGGTAGGGCTAGCTACCAGACTGAGTGTGGTTTGATGTTACCTTGAACTCTGCCTTCTTTTAGCCTGAGGTAGATTTAGGCAATAACACAA